>JAAVTI010000671.1:0-395020 GCA_011947335.1 Phytophthora constricta | reverse complement strand
GGGTGGCAAGCACCGCAGTGAAAGGAAGGATGGTCGAGCTGGGCTGATCATCCTGGAGGTTGCGGTGCATGGGAGATCCATGCACGCGCTGGTCGATTCAGGTGCGTCGAACAACTTTGTTCGACTGCAGAGTCTGAATGCGATGTGCCCCGAGGAGAAAGAGACTCCTCGAGCGAGTTGGTGGTGCGCCTGGCGACAGGCGCAACCGTGAAGACACGAAAGCGAACTGTGTCTGTTCGCTTTGACTGTGAAGGTCGGACCTTCACCGAAGACCTTATCGTCTTAGACTTAGACGATAAGTTCGACATGATATTGGGCATGCCGTGGCTAAAACGCCATGCCCCAGTGATAGACTGGAAGGCCCAGTCTATAATCTCATTCGGCGCCGAGGACGTTAACGTCCTCGGATCAGCGGACAACGTGACAGTGAGCGATGGCCCTGTCAACGTTGCGCGCGCACTCGCGGTGCGTGCGTCGGGAGCGAGGGCAACCTCGCTCATCCCAGCCAAGAGAACGTGGCGACCGCCAAGGCCGCCGCGTACCAGAAGATGGAAGACCTCCGAGGCTTCCTCGTCCGTGCCCGGGCACGGGCGAAACCACAACTGAAGGGTGCACCCGGGAGCGCACCCACGTCCAAACCGGGTTTGGACCGAACCTTCGCAGGCCGGGTCTGCAAAGGCAAGAATCAAGAAGAACCCACTTCGAACCGGATCCGAAGGGGAAAGAATCAAGAAACCGTCTCGAGCCGGGCTCGAGGCGACGGTTCAAGAGAAGATCTGTCCTCAAGTCGGGCTTGAGGAGCCAATATTCAAAGAGACCCGGCCGTCGAGACACAAGATATGGGTCGTTGTCAGACCGGGTCTGACAAGGGTCGCGGTATGAGGAACCCGAAGAGCTCCTCACAACTGAAAGGAACCGAGACCGGACAGAGGGGTCGCTCCTCCCTGTCCCAAGAACGCCCTGCACCGAAGCGTGCAGGTGACGAGCCTCCATCGCCTGCGACGGGCGATGTCGAGTACGAGAGTGAATGCGCTGACGCAAACACTCTCTGGGGTCCAATGTCACGAGTTGACATTGGAGTGTCCTCCGAGCACTGCCTCGGAGTTGACAGCGCTGGAAGTGCAGAGCTGGAAAGGCTTTGCACGGGATCTACGCGCCGGGCGCGTAGAACAAGTATGCATCCTCACCGCCCGTGAGGATGTCGTGATCACAGAAGATCTCGAGGACCTGCGGCAGGTTCTCGTGCGGCACCCTGATGGCGACACGAGCCTCAGTGCCAAATCGAAGAAGGATCGATTTGCAGAGCAGAGCTGGGACTCGCTCAAGTCGAGTCCCTATTACGACGTTCTTCGGGAATACGCCGACGTATTCCCGGACGAAGTTCCTGCGGAGCTTCCGCAGGATAAAGGAATTCAGCACGAGATTGATCTAGTGCCAGGCACGAAGTACTGTGTCGCGCGACAGTGGCCACTGCCGCGTGAACAAATCGAGGCCATCGACGAGTTCTTCGAAGCTCGTCGTCGTGCGGCCAAGTGCGGGAATCAAATCCCCGCACAGTGCCCCACGTTCTGTGTCAAGAAGGCACAGGGCGGATGGCGCATCGTTCATGCGTTTAACAAGATGAACGATGCGACGATACCGGCGCAGACGCCGATACCGAGGAAGGACGTCATCGTCGATTCGATGAGCAAGAGCACCGTGTTCAGTGCTCTTGACCTAAGAGATGGTTTCTACCAAATCTTAATGCGTGAGAGTGATATTCCTCTCACGGCGGTAAGCACCCCAAGCGGCATGCTTTGGGAGTGGCTAGTGATGCCACAGGGGCTTAAGAATGCCCCTGCGACGTTTAATAGATGCGTAACGCATCTATTACGGTCGGTGCGGGACTTCGCACCGACGTACTTCGACGACGTGTTCGTCCACAGCCGGGCTGTGGGCGAGAAGACGAGACACCGAGATGCACAAGGAGCATCTCCGACAACTGCTTGCGCTGATGCGCAAGCACAAGTTATATGCAAATCTTAAGAAGTGCATATTCGGTGCGTCCGAAATTCCAGTTCTCGGATGCCTTGTCGGCAAGGACGGTGTCCGCCCTGATCCCGAATAGATCAGGGTGATCAACGAGTGGCTTGCGCCCTCGAATGCAAAGGAACTGCGGCAGTTCCTTGGGTTGGCTACGTACTTGTGCAAGTACATACACGATTACGCTGGGCGTATTCGACCACTGTCGCGCCTCCTCAAGAAGGACGCGGAGTGGAGATGGTCTGCTGAATGTCAGCAGGCCTTCAATTCGGTCAAGCAGGGCCTGAACGATGCGCCGATCTTGGCCGTCGCCGACCAAGATCGTCCGTTCCACGTTGTGTGTGACGCATCCGACTTTGCAATCGGATGCGCTCTGATGCAGTACGATCACGAAGGACGTGATCGTGTGATCTACAATCAGTCTCGTCAGCTTAAGCAAGCTGAGCGCAACTTCCCAGTATATGACAAGGAGCTCCTTGCCATGAAGTATGCGTTAGCCAAGTTCCGTGTCAATCTCCTTGAGATAGACCCTTCGTGATCTACACCGATCACGCTTCTTTACGGACGGCCGTAAAGTCACCACATCTCTCTCAAAGAATGGCACGGTGGCTGTCATTCTTCGCTGAATACAACCCCAGGTTGAGTACAAACCTGGAAGGTTGAATGTGGTAGCCGACGCACTGTCGCGTCGACCGGATTACAACTACAAGGTAGTTGACGTCAATGCCATTGGCATTGAACGCAGCAGTGTGCCCACATCGTCGAGCAGCGACGATGTGCGCAAGGCGCACTCGCTTGACGCGGACGCCAAGCGATTGCTGACATATGTGGAAGCACCTTCCGACAGCGCGCTGCCTCCACATCTGAAATCCCGTGTGCACAGGTATAGTGCACACGACGGCTTGCTGCTATACAGTGCAGCTGACGACGATGTCGCTCGCATCGTCGTCCCTGATGATTATGATCTGCGCCTGCGGATCATATTCGAGTATCACGATGCCCCATCGACTGGACATCCGGGTCGAGAGAAGACGTACCTTCTTCTCTCGCGTGACTTCCACTGGCCTCGCCAGTACAAGTGGATCCGCAAGTACGTCCGTGCTTGCGAGGCGTGCCAACGAGTAAAGCCGACGTCGGCTTCACAAGCACCGCTACAATCTCTGCCGATACCGGCAGCATGTTCGAGTCCATCAGTATGGACTTCATATTCGGGTTACCGCCCGGCGGCATCCACGAGTACCTGCCATGCTTGGCGGGGTGACAGCTCCCTTGAGTGGGGAGGATCTGTGAGCGAGCCACGCCCACAGGAAAAGTTGAACGCCGTGGCACGTAGTGCCACGCGCCAGAAGAGAGTACGCTTTGCGTCTGCACCGGGTGCAGGCGCTGTTGAGAACACCTCCGTGCCGGGCACGGAAGTTACAAGCAACGACGAAGTACCTTTCGCTCCGGGAGAGAAAGAAGACGACCGAGTACCCTTCGCTCTGGGAGCGAAGGAAGAAGACAAGCACCTTTCGCTCCGGGAGCGAAAGGACAAGCGACGACCCGTCCCACGCCTGCTCCGGGAGCAGACGTGACGCAAGATGATGTGTTCGACTCAGAGTCGAACACCGGAAACCCAAGACGATACAGTGACGACGCAGGGCGACGTCACTGCCTCGACCAAGTACGTGTCCACACCCCATGCGCAATGCACGATAGCGGACAAGGACATTGGTCGACACGACCAATGTCGATGCGAAAGACTTCGTGCAGAATCGACAAGCCGCCATGCGGTTTGTTCGTGATGCTATTGCATCTTCTGTCGACCGACAGAAGCTGAACGCTGACAAGAAGCCACGCAGCAATATTAGTGAGTTTAAAACGAATTCATTAGTTTTGCTGTCACGCAAAACTTGGCTTAACATGCAGTCTCGAACTTTGGAGCAAACAAGCTTGTACCATGCCTCTTCGGCCTCTTTCGTGTCTTGCATCGCCAAGGCACAGCCTACACGCTGGACATACCAACCAGGATGAGACTGCACCCGACGTTCTATGTCGGGCGACTGAAGGCGTATCATGAGCATTATACGCCCGCGCGCTCATCCAACATGGGCACGAATAAGCGTGATGGTCGAGCTACGACTCGTCACCCTTGTCGCGATCGCGCGCAGAGCGCGAGCGACGCATACGAACGCTCTCAAAGAGCTTCGCAAACTTCCTCTTGGCCTACACACAGAAGCTTGAGTCCATGGGCTACATCTACAAGAACAATCAGAGTCGATAGGCTTCAGCTGCTATTCCTGTCGCAAAACCTGGTCGTGCAATGGAGTACCGAATGACAATCGACTACAGACCCGTCAGTCGGTGGACGGTGCCTATTGCTGGTGCAGAGCCGGACATGGCGACCATTACTCCAGCTGTCGAAGGTGCTTATGGAGTTGCCGACTTCGACATGCCGAAGAGCTTCTGGCAGTTCCCGCTGCATCGTGACTCTCAGGAAATGATCAGTTTGATCACGGAAGACACCGTTTACACGCCTACTCGCGTTCCTCAAGGTGGAATGGACTCGTCGACGCATTTCCAGAACCAGATGCAGTCGATTTTTTGCGAGATGTTGTACACGCACGTCCTCATATGGATAGATGACATCCTAGTATTTGCGAAGAACCCCGACCAGTTTATCGCCGCGCTACAACAATTCTTTGAACTAGTGCGCGCGTATGGGCTGCGTCTCGGTGTGAACAAGAGTTCGCTCTTCAAGACTTCGACCAAATGGTGTGGTCGAATCATTAGCGGCACTGGTGTTGCTCATGACCCGGCTCGGCTACAGGCTCTGGTTGACTTGCCTTTGCCAGGGACAGGAGCAGACCTACAGCAATAAATTTGCGCTGCCGGATGGCTTAGAGACTCACTGATGGATTACAGTCGTGTTGTTCAACCCCTCCACGAGAAACTGAAAGGTGTGCTGTCTGTGGTGGGTCGTACAAGACGACTTGCTGCCGGTGTCATTCTGGATTTGTCCAGTAACGACATTGCTGCATTTGAACATGTGAAGTCTTTGATCAGCTGCTCGCAACCACTCGCTTTCCCCCATGACGATGCTCAAGTATGCGTCTTCACCGATGCTTCCGAGCCTGGGTGGGGTCTCATTGTGGCTCAAGTCGACAACTGGATGACTGGTGTGGATGCTTGGGAGCAGCAACACACTTTATTGGTGTGCAAGAGTGGTACCTTCTCTGGTGCTGAGCGGAACTGGGCGATTATTGACGAGGAAGCCTTTCCGACCATGTGGGCATGCAAGAATCTAGACTATCTTCTGCTGCGCACTCTTGGGTTTCGGATTTTGTGACCACGTTGACCCCGTTTGTGACTCTAAGTGTGTCTACCGCGCTGGTACGATGAAGGCCAAACCTCTCAGTGCATATACACAGATAACTAAAGGGGCGCTCTACTCTGGGGATTCCATCTTACGTGGGGGCAAGGCTGCGAGCAAGAGGTCGCGGCACTCGATGTGCTCAACGGCTTGAAGAGGCTGAACACCGGGTCATACGGGTTTGGCCCATGGACCGGTTTTGAAGCTACATCAGCTTGCGTACACAAATTGACTGTTGCGACGCCACATCTTCAGGCCTCCTTATTATTGACTACAGGCCCAAATCACCAAAATAGCGTATTTGGACATTTTCGCGACCTTAGTTTTCTTATTTTTGACCTACTACGCATATCAGCTTAGAAGCGTCGAGTTAAAGCTGTAAGCGATTGGTACTGCTTATAATGGAGGATGCCTTCCAGCGAGAAGTCTGTCAGTGCTGTCCGGTAGTCGCTTTTCTCCATTCCAATGACTGAGAAGTCCGACTCGACGGTGGTTGTGCTGAAAAAAACTTGCAATACTATACTAGTTAAGACGCCACGGAACGCATTTTCGGTGCGATGAACTTTTTAGCATCACAAACTCCTCGCCAATTGTTTCAATGTGTTCAGGCAAATTGGAGTGATGCAGCAGCCGACTATTGTGCTGTTTTAGCGTCTGGTTGAATGAGGCTATGTTCAGCTTCACTAATTCCTGAGGAAGCACCTTCGGATTAGAAACTAACGGCTGATTACTTTGGTTTCGTTCAGCAACTATTCTAAAAATGCCATCGGCTGCTTGAACAAAACCACGAGCGGTACTTCTAGCCATCCGTTCCAGCTAAGCTAAATCAATTTTTGCCATCTCCGCCATTGTATCACACACCCAAATGCTAGTCCCAGCCATGCAAATGCTTGCGTTCTCAACAGTAAGAGCAAATTCACCACACACTTCGGTAGGCTCCACCTCTACTCCCTCTCGAATTTCTGCCTCGTTAAGGTGGCTTGCCATACCAGACAGAGCACAATACGAGTGGATTAAGTCGTGCAGAAGATTGTGCTGCTCTGTCAACATGGTATCTTTTCCTTGAAGCCTCGGAGGCGATTGTGTGAATTACCAAGAGAACGCACAACCACGACTTTGCTGGAGCACATGCGGGTGCTTTCTCTTCTAAGTGACGCCGGATCTGTACATGGTGCTTGGCTAACCACTGGGTAACGGATCCCATTAAAATCCATCGCGTGCTAGCCACTTTAGGACACGTAGACTGCATATTTCCAATTAAAGTCTGCTGGCGTCGCAAATGTCCACCTCGTCCAGTCAATGTTGGGTTAAATTTGTCATCCATTGCACTAGAATATACGTGCTGCATCACAAGATTAAACTGGTGAAGGCCACACCAGATGCGATGAAGACCAGGAGCGCAGACTTCTTGAAGCCTCATGACGAGGCCTCTCACCATTCCTGTCATGTTTGACGCGCCGCCGCTTGATACTAAAATCACTGATCCTCTCCATTTTTTATACATTGCATTTAGAAAACGAACGATCACTTCATACATGTATTTGCCAGTGTGACGCTCGAACAGCGGTAATGCGAGTAGATGGAAATTTGTGTAGTTCACCTGAAAATCCGAAACGAACTCTTTCATCAAGGTAATACATTCCTTGGTTCGTAGAGCCATCAAAAGGAAGTGAAATGTCCACAGGTGAGATAGGCAGAGAGATATAAGCTGCAAGCTTTGAGCGCAGACGACCCGCGCGTAATTAGCTGCGACTGTGTCGGTGCAACCACCGTATGCCCCAATTCCCGTCTCAATTTTCACGCATTCCATTTGCTCCGCTACCTGCCGAAAGCTCGATCCACAGGCAATCAACTTCACCAGTAGACTGAATCTGCGTTTGTTTTTAGATGGGCAACGTACCCAACAGCATCCACATCAATCCTTTCTGCACAGTGCTCGGCATCGACTGCCTCGAAGAAAGCTAACGCTCGTTCGCGAGAGATTCCATTGACATCGTCTGGGTGAAATAGAAATCGCCAATAATCATCTCGACGATCTGCTTGTTGAATTCGAAGACAAGGTAGTCGCCTCCCCCAAAGTGAGAAGTTACTCATCTCTGATGCTCAACTGTTGTTGGGTCGAAAAACGATGTGCGACGTATTCCGCCCACTTCACTGGATGTTGGTCTTCAACACGGGATACATACAGCTTCGTTTGAAATATCTGGACGATCTTGCGATGTGTTGTTGGCTTTCGCTGATTCCCGGTTTCTCCTCGCGGCCGAATTTCGAACAGAACCGGCACACCACGCTCGTGACCTTGCTGCTTCCTGGGGCTCGAGATGACACTTTAGGCCGTACTTTACGGCATGACTCTCCTTGAATGCTGGTAGTGCGAGCCATAAAAAACAGCGCGTTGTAAAGCTACAACTGCTGCCTTCGGGACCCGTTTTGAAGGCTGCTGCTGCTCTCAGGCTGCGACGTGTGGTTGCAGCTGCTGTTAGCCCTGGTCAATGTTTTTAGGTTGTTGCTGCAGCAAGCCTTGGGTGGCGCGGCGTCACTTAGTCGCTGCCGCTGCACTTGGACAGTGTTGCTGCGCCGCTGCTGCTGCACACGGGGCGTCATGGAGTCGCCGCTGCTGCTGCACTTGGGTGGCGTCACCGACGGGGGATTTCGAACCCTTTGTTCGACCTTTTTCAGACTTAGTTTTCTTCTTTACGACATTTTCCCCCAAAATAAGGAGGCCAGCACATCATACACAAATTGGCGCATGAAAAGGCATGCCCACGTACTGACAATACCGTGCTCTGACCATACACGTACTGACGCAGTTTAACCATTTCTGACAAAACTTTTGAAACGCATACATGTATTGACATTTTCCTTTCAACTATCCGCGACGTATTCACTCATCTTTTAATACGGTGGAAAGGTGGAAAGCTGGTGGATAACGGCGACATCACGTTCGCGAAATTGATTCGCGCGCTCATGGCTATCATGATGTCAGCACAAGGTGTTGGCAATGCTGCTTCATTTTTAGACGACTCCGACAAGCGGGAAAAGCGATTGTTGCAATAAAAACCTCGAGCCGTCGATCCCGCAACAACCTATTTCAATTATTTTGGGTTACTCGAAGGTATCAATTTGTCCACCCCACCTTCGTGCGACCTTCTTCACCTTCGTGCGACATTCCTCGGATCGAGTGGGTGGCTTTGACCAGCCGAAGAAGGAAAGAGCGAGAGCTCCAAAGGACGGCGACTGAGGGAGCTGGCCATGAGTCGCGCCCGCGTGTACTGTGACGTCAACGAGACGCGTCCTCGCGAGTACTGGGACTACGAGACGCTCAACGTGGCCTGGGGTGCGTTACTTGCTCGTTTTGTCAGGTTATTCCCCCTCTGTGGCCTCGGTTCCCCTCCGAAATCTTTCTCTTTCCGGGGAGGCTGCCCGTATCACGAGGCCTCACGGCCTTCTATCGAGTGCTATGGGCCCTAGAGAGGGGGCTCTGCTATCCTTTGTGGGGAGATCGACCGGTTGACTCACGATGTTGAAATTGTTGGGTGGTGAACCCCTCTTTGGTCACGACGATACAGCGATCAAGACAACTACGAGGTGATCCGCAAGATCGGCCGCGGCAAGTACAGCGAGGTATTTGAGGGCTACAATGTGGCCAACAACGCCAAGTGTGTGATCAAGATCCTCAAGCCCGTCAAGAAGAAAAAAATCAAGCGGTGAGTTAGTGGAATTAGATTCCAAATGTTGTCATTGAGGACAGCGAATCTCACAATGTCTTTGTTTGTTTCACTTTGTGTGTGACGATTCTGCATCTTGGACGACTCCCAGTGAAATCAAGATCCTGCAGAACTTGTCTGGCGGTGTCAACATCGTCCAGCTGCTGGATGTGGTGCGCGACCCGCAGTCCAAGACGCCCAGTCTGGTGACTGAGTACGTGAACAACACGGACTTCAAGACGCTTTACCCGACGCTGAGCGACTTCGACATCCGCTACTACATTTTTGAGCTGCTCAAGGCTCTGGACTACTGCCACTCGAACGGCATCATGCACCGCGATGTCAAGCCGCACAATGTGATGATTGACCACGAGAAGCGTCAGCTTCGCCTCATCGATTGGGGTCTTGCCGAGTTCTACCACCCTGGCCGCGAGTACAATGTACGCGTGGCTAGCCGCTACTTCAAAGGGCCGGAGCTGCTGGTGGACATGCAAGAGTACGACTACTCCCTCGACATGTGGAGCCTGGGCTGCATGTTTGCAGCGATGATCTTCCGCAAGGAGCCATTCTTCCATGGCCATGACAATTGCGACCAGCTGGTGAAGATCGCGAAGGTGAAGGGAACGGACGAGCTGTTTGACTATCTCACGACATACGATCTGGAGCTAGACCCACAGTATGACGGCATCCTCGGTACGCACACGAAGAAGCCGTGGGAGAAGTTTATCACACAAGAGAACAAGCACTTGGTGTCCGCAGAGGCCATCGACTTCCTGGATGGTCTGCTGCGCTACGACCACCAAGAGCGACTAACAGCGAAGGAGGCCATGCAGCACGCCTACTTCCAGCCCGTGCGTGATGCGGCCGAACAGAAGCTGCGTGGCGGCGCGCACCACACGGACGAAATCACCAGCGTATCTGACTCGAGTGCGTAAAGTGCGTCGTGACAGAGGTCGCAGCCCCTTCTTCTGTGGTAGTGGGAACTTGAAGACTGAACAGAGCGCTGCTCTGACGGAGCTGCTGAGTGCATTGTGAGTTGCTGGTGATGAGCCGTCAGTTGTCTGCAATATGCTGCTTCTGACAGGATAGCGGTACAGGAAAGGAGCGGGGCCTAGATAAGATCAGCGAGAACAATACATGGACATGTCACGACCAGATCGAGTGAGTGTGGAGGATTGCCTGCGCGGACACCAAGACTGGGCGAGGCAGGATAGTTGCCCTAATTGATTTTTGACGGTGTGATAGGAGGCGTTAGCATGCGTGCAGCGAGGTAACGGTATACGAACCTTTGACATTTTCCATACAACGATTGTATTTCCTGTGTTGCACGCACAGATTTTGCTGAGTTTATAAAAACGCCAAGCACGTGCGCCTCCTAAATTGCCTGACAGAAATTGAGCAAAAGCCGGCCGTCGTCTATTCCTTAGCGTCGAGATCCCTGCGTATGGCTTCTCGATCTCTAGCGAAAAATTGGTAGGCGAAAGTGCTGGGATTGGCTGGTCGATTTCGGAGGATACCTCGCACCAGGGCTCGCATGAGCTTGGCCACGTCCGGGTGGTCCCGCAGGAACTGCTCGTTGTCCATGCGGATCATCACCTGCGCAGCCACCCCGGAGACCGTCAGAACCGCCACAAAACCTCTGAGGTGCGTCCACCACCTTCTCACCTTTGCCTCGTTGAGTGTAGACAGCTGCTGCGGCGTCAGCACCTGCATCTTCTCCACGGGCGGCAGCGGCGCCGCTTCCTCCATCTTGGCTCGCGTCGCTTCAAGTGCGCCACATACAAAAGCTCAGACAACTGTCTTTACTTAATCAAACTATGACATGACGTAACGCAGTGCAAATCATGCCGTAGCACAGGCTCTCTACCCGCCCCTCATTCGTTCGAGTCAAAGACGCCGCAGCTCCCAGTAGCTCACTTCCGTGGCAGACTATTCAAGATGTGGCGTGCGTGTCGTGTGGCTGCGCTCCGCCACCTGCGCAGCGAGGCTGCTCGCGTCCCCGCGGCCGTCGGCGCCCGCGCCCCGTTCGCGCTGCAGCAGCTGCAAAGCGCCAGCTACTTCACGAGCATCGCTGGCGTGGACCGCGACCTGCTGATGAAGCGCTCGGCTAGCGAGCTGCGCGATGAGCTGGGCAATGCCAAGCTGGGCGACGTGGCCAAGGCGCTGCGGTTCGAGATCAAAGCCGCCATGAACCGCGAGGACGTGACCAGCGAAGACATCATCGCGCTGTTCACGGCTGCTCAGAAGACTCGCGCCGTGTCGGTCATGCTGGACGCGTTCACCTTCCTGGAGGACAATTTCCCGACGCAGATCAACTTTGCAGTGTACGGCGAAGTGTTCCGCGTCTTGGTGCGCAAGGGCGAGACCGCGCGCATGATCCAGATCTACGAGACCGCCAAGCCGCGCTTCAAGGCCGTGCCCGAGATGATCTACCGCTTTGGCGTCGTCGGCTACCTCGAAGATGACAACGTGGAGGTTGCTGTCAAGATCTGGGAAGAAATGCAGAATGCTGGCCACGAAACGACCAACGAAATTACGTCGCGTCTGATGATGGCCTACGCGCGCCGAGGTGAAAAGGAGAAGGTCCAGGAGCTGTATGACTCCGTAGACCCGCAGATCGGCTACTGGCATGAGTCGTGCATTGACCGGGTTATTTTGAGCATGGGCATCATTGAACAGCCCAACAAGGCGTTCGAATTCTACAGCACGTCCAGCATGAAGTTGAGCGGTGGTACGCTGATCGCGCTGCTTAGCGTGTGCAACAGCAACAACTGTACCCAACAGGCGTCTGACATTTTGGCAAACCGCAAGAAGTTTGACTTGCGACTTAATGCACGCGGCTACAACCGTATCATGATAACACTTGAATTCTTGGAGCGTAATGACGAGATCAAGGAGGTTTTGGAAGAAATGGTCGCCAACAACGTGCGCTTCGATGCCAGAACGCAGAATATCATTCAGCGCAACGCTGAGTATCTGCAAGGCACGAACTTTGTCACTAACAACAGCAAGAGTAAAGCTGCCGGTTTTACGATAAGCCCACGCATTCGTGAGCTACTGGGGCAGGGTTCAGCCGCTGAGGCCGCTTCCATGGTAGATTCCATTTCGAAGCCAGTGGAGGAGTCCATCTTACCTGACGACTTTGAAGGCTCTATCCCGGAAGGCGCCTTGTTCGTAAGCCCGTCAGTGGCAAGGGATGCTGTGCGAGCATATATTATGGCGGGGCAGGATGACAAGGTCGACGCTATACTTAAGGGGTTCTCTGTGGTGCGTGGGAAGTACGGATACGCGCTGGCTGAGATTATTACGCACTACCTAAACCTGAACACCATGGTTGGGGACGATTTCAGCTACCGTGCGAGCAAGGCAATGCTTTTCCAAGGCTTGCCAATTTACCGTGTAAACGACACACTGAAGTTGTTCCGCCGCTTCCACGATACTGATGCAACGTTTAAGTTGTTCGATCAAGTGCTAGACGAATATTCAGACAAGATCAGCAACGGTGCGTCCACGCAGCATGTTGGCACTGAAGATACGTTTGAAGAAGATGGAGGGGAGAAGCCTCACGAGAAGCGGCGGTATTATGTGAGCTTCAACATTGGCAGGGTGATCAATACCGTTATGCAGACAATGACAGAGAACGGCAAACTGCCGGAGGCTCTGGAACTCCTTAGCAAGATGGAGCGTTGCGGCCTGGCCGCTACGCAATTTAACTACAGCAACATCTTGCGGTCTATGTGCAAGCAGTTTCTTACCAAGAAGGGACGCTCAAAGCAAGAAAATGGAGTTAAGTATGACATCACCAGCTTTCAGGCTGTGCTCAGGGACCTTAAGGACCGTGGCTTAAAGCCGAACAAGGCGTTTGTGGGAAATTTGTGCCCTGCTTACGGGGCCGCAAACAAGCAGCAGCGCTTGGAGCTGCTAGAGGCCTATGCTGATGCTCAGAGTGATCCCAGCGACAGCTACATCTTGCCGCTGAGATGCTACGAGACTCTACTCACATTTACTGCTCAAGAGGGCGATGCAGCGGATTTTAAGCAGATGTATGATGAAGCAGTGGCCTCCTTGAATGACAAGGAGAACCAAGGTGTGCCGCGTAACTGGGTAACCATTATGGTCACGAAACTTTGCAAGGATGGCAACATCGAAGAAGCTGAGAAACTCACGAAGCAAATGCCTGAGGTGTGTGGTGGATACACGTACGTAGCCATCACGGCAGTGCTGCGCATCGGCATGGAGACCAACAACTTGGATGTCGTTGACAGCATGCTTTCGCTATTAGAGGAACGGGGCTTTACGGTCTCGTTAGGGGATGCGTACGCCATGGCGCACATCGCTCGTCAGAATGACCTCGCGCTTAAGGCTTTGGATGTCCTTCACCTCTTCGAAAAGGGCAATCTGAAGGACGTACCTGAGGCTGAGGATGGCAAGGGAAACCTGATGACCGCCTTGATCCGGCACCGTGAGAACGAGGCCCAGGCGGCCCAGATGGTGAAGACCATGTACGTTGTGGTGCTGAAGAGCTGCGAAAAGCTCGGTCACTGGAAGCAGGCACTTGTGCTGCGCGACCGGATGACCATTCTGTTCGGACAGGAGGCTTTGGACAAGATCACGGCCAACCAGAAGAAGAACCGACAGCCCAAGCAGAAGGAGCCGGCTCACGAGGAGGCTGCGGACAACTAGACGAGAACACCAACTGCTCTGATCGGCATCTGACGAAGGGTGTGGTGAATAACCACTGGTGATGCTGGTAGCGAACGGATAGATAATCGGAGAGAAAGGGAAAAAATGCAAGCTAAAAACCTGCAGTGCTCAGTCTTCTATTGTTATTATCGACCACACGCTGGTTGGCTGAAATTCATTTTATCATGTGGCGGAGGCTTGTGGTCCCAAGGGCTGCGGCGGTGGCGCATCGTGCACGGCGCGGAGACGCAGCGACGCTGTCCACGCGCCTGCTACGACCCGTGCAGCGCTCACAGCAGGCGCTACTGACGACGCGCGTTTTTTCCTCCGATAGTAGCGCCCACGAGTCAAGCAATGGCGTCGCATTGCGGGGAATTGCACTACGCGAACTCGCGAGTCGGCCGTGGGACGAGCTGAAGGAGCGTTTCGGCTTTACGGAGCTGAAGAAGGCGCGACAGACGCTGCCGATGCATTGGGTGAAGCTCAGCAGCGACGCGGAGGTGGCTCCAGACCTCGTGGAGGACTTTTTCGCGGCATCGAGACTGTGCAAATTGACCAAGCTGCAGTGGGAAGTCTTCAACTACATGGAGACGCACTATTCGCACCGAGTGAGCTACGAGATGTACGGACAAATGTTTGACTTTTTGGTGAAAAACAAGGAACCGGAGAGGATGCGTGCCGTCTTTGAACGTGCGATGACCCGATACGACCCTGAGCAGGGAGTCGTTGCGCCTGAAATTGTCTACCGCCTCGGGATTTCTGCAGCTATTGCTCTCAACGACTATGTGGGAATGCAGACGCTAATGCACGAGATGACAGCGAATGGTGTGGAGATCTCGATCGAAATCGTAACACGCGCGCTGGTTGCGCAGGCGAAGCATGGTGATGTGAAAACTGTATTGGCGACAGTAAAAAGTTGGACCCTCAGGACGATAAAAAATGGCACGAAGCCGATGTGAACCGCGTCATCGAAAGCCTTGGAATTGCAGGAGAGCCCGACGCGGCTTTTGATTTCTATCGTCGATCACAAAGCCGTTTGTCTGCAAAAACGCTCATGGCGTTGGTGAACGTGTGCCGCGCAAATGCTCGCCCCAAACACGCGCTAGCCATTTTAGCAAACCGTCGTCGCTTTGGCCTGAAGATGATGCCGTCCCAGTATTCGAAGTTATTGGAGATCATCGAGGAGCTGGGTATTGGCGGTGCACCGGCCAACGAAATGGCTCTGCTGCTCAAGGAGATGCGCGAAAATAGCATAGCATTCGATAGCCACATCCATGCTGTCATTGGCCGTAACCAGAAGCATTTACACGGTACACCATTCAAGGTGACTCCACCAATCTCACAAGATAGCGACGAAAAATCGGAAGTGGAGACGATTTACCAGTTTCGAGAAAAGGATATAGACATCCCTCTCATCCGCGAGCTGTTAGACACTCGCCAATTTGCGCAGGCAGCAGCAATTGTGGACACATACACTACACCTGACAGTGAGGATAGATTCCTCGGAAAAGTCCGACGGGACGAGGATCTCTTAGATAACGAAGCTACGATCATACCCGAGTGGCTGGCTGACATGGCCGTGGAGGCATACTCGCAGAACAAGGAAGTGGATAAACTGCAGTCCCTGATGCAAGGCTTTTTATCTGTGCGGGGTGAATTCAGGCAGGAATCTACAGTCAGATATGCATTATCTCGCACAGTCGGTCTTTTGGTGGCAAGGGCAGATCGCGTAACAACCGGATCGCGTACGATGCCTTTTTGGCTATGCAATTCCATGGATTCGCGATTTTCCGCGTGCAGGATGCGCTTGCACGTTTTGAGCAGTACCAGGATACGGATGCTGTACTCGAGCTGTTAAGACAGGTGACAGCAGAGATTGGTGAAGCTTTACGCGACGTTGGCGGAGCCAAGAATGGACATGATGCTAGAGGGCGTCCCATGGACTTCATGTATATTTTGAACAAGTCTGACAAGCTTCACTTTGATCCAGGACGGACAATACGCGACGTGTTGCGCATTCTTGTGGCTTCCAAAGAGCTGGGTAAAGCTTTGGGTGCGCTAAGCCATTTAGAGTCCCAGAGAGTGCCAATTCGTGTCGTTGACTATGAGAATATCTTCAGCGCCATGAACAAGGCCAACAACTCTGGCGACAAGATGTTTACAGTGGAAGACTTCATGTTGATCTGGGATGATATGACTCGTCGTGGCGTAGCACCCAACAAGGCAGTTATACGCCTTACAATCCCAACGCTTTGTGACAATACAGAAGTATACGACATTGATAGGCGAAGGAGAATTCAACATGTGGTGCTCGAGGGATACCATCAAGCTGCAAAAGATCGTCATGATAGCTACGTATTGCCAGTATCATGCTTTTCGGCCTTACTGACAGCTGCTGCTGAGTCTGGAAGCATTGCTGACATGCATACGATTTACTCTGGAGCCGTGAAATCGTTGGGATCAAGTATGAACCAAAAAATCTCAGCCCAGCTGATCACAGTGAGCTGATGGAGACATGGGCAACCGTGCGATTGGAGAAGGTGGCAGCAGAAGGTAACGCACTTGATTCTGTAGCGTTGTTGCGTAAGACCCTTCGCCCTCCCGCAAAGCTGTCATGGCTGTGCTGTGTTCTGGCTTCCAGGATGTGAAGCACGGCAGGGAGGTCATCGACGAGACACTTTCGATGTTCCGCCAATCCGGTTATGAACTGGAGTTTTCAGATGCTGTGAGGCTCATGCAAGCAGCTAAATCAGCTAATAGCGCTGCTTTTGGTCTTCAGGTGGTGCAGCTTTATGATGAGATCGGGGAGAGGAAGGAATTGCCGCTAGGATAGAGCAGGTGTATCGCGATTGCCTGGCGCTGTGTGAACAGGCTGGAGACTCCGACAATGCCTCGCTGTTGCGCCATCGTTTGGAGACGCTTCGTTGCGAAAACACAACCATGGAAGACAAGCAGGAGCAGGGGTACTGTGAAAACCGTAACTAGAATCAACATTGAACTGAATGGACACCTATGACAAGCAGAGCAGCAACACAAACTTGTACCGTGGATTCAAATTCTTCTTGCGATCAGAAGATTATATATTTCGTTTTGATGCCTAACAGGCATCTTAAATAGTAAGTACAAGACGCGTCGCTTATCCAAGACTCTCGACTGATGTAAGAACCATGGAGTTGTTGGAATGCACCTCGCTGCTGCAGGGCGGGTGACTCGCGTGGTGGCGTGTGTGCTCTTTGTTCGCCGATTTGGCGTCGCTCTTGTGCTGCGTACGGCTGCGGAGGTGCAGACGAGTCATCACCTCGTCGAACGAGCGGCACCACCACGTCTCGGTGCGATACTTGATCGAGCCGACGCAACCGAAGCGGCCGTCGCGAGTGCGGAAGGCGTGCATGTGCACGTGGTCGATACTGTTAAATGGCGGCGAGTGGAACGCAAACTTGAAGTCCGACTCGTCGTCGTCGTCACTCTCTTCACTATCGTCGTGAGCTTCCTCTGCCTTTGGAGGGCGGGGCATTTCCCGGAGCACCGAGCCGGCGACCTCGCGCATGTGCCGGAGCAGCGCCGAGTCCTCCGGTGTGAGCTTGTTCACGTTGCGGATGTGGCGGCGCGGCACCACCAGAATGTGGCTGGTCACCACGGGCGCCAGCGGCTTGAACACCACAACGTCTTCGTCTTCGTAGAGGAGCGGCTCATTGCCGGCCTGTAGTATCTCGCAGAAGCGGCAGGACACGAGCGTGCCGTCGTTACTGTAGGTGACTCCCTTTTTGGACACTGAGAACGTCGAGGACCCCGAGGAAGACGACGAGGACGAGGAAGACGAGGCCGGCGACGGGCACAGCGATACGTTGTGGTTGCCTCTCCGCCTCCTGTTCTGGACCGAGACGGGGGACATGTCCTCCGTCTCGACCACGAGTGGTTGGTGTTGGGGACCGTCATCCGCGCGCTGGTCGTCGGCTCGCTCGAGCGCGCCACCACCTTGATAGCCGACTCACTAGTGCAGAGCTCCTCGGCCACGTTGTCACTTTGGGCCGCGTGGAAATGGGGCAGACACGCGCGCAGACGCTTCCGCAGCCGCGCGCGCTTGGGGGTGGCGCGCCTGTGGGCGCTCACGGACATGACTGTGAGCATCGGTCTGTGTCTGTCTGAGTTCGCTGTCGCTCCGGGCCGCGCTTCTCTCTACGTCGGGGCTAAAACGATAATGAGAACGCGCTTGCCTCAGTCGCGTCGCTTTCAGTTCTCTGTGGTTACGCGGAAGCACAGAACTGAGCAAAGCAACAGGCGCCCTGCTCACGGGATAGTTCAGAAAAAACCTCGGATGGGATGGAAAAACCTTGGGCTTTGAGACAGGCTCTCTCGCAGTTGCGGCAATACAAATGCCAAGTGTTTACTCGTTACATATCGGAGGCAGCGGTAATTTGTGGGCGCTGAACTCTCGCGAAGCTTTCTTCCGATTGGCTTGCCCACCAGCCGGATGGACAGGCTATACTGAGCGCAAGTCCAATTTGAGCGGCGGACAATTGGCGGTTGAGCGTGAGACGGAGCCACACGTCGGATACTGTATCAGCAAGTGATCGAGCCGTCGCTCATGCGTTGGCTGTTTAACTCGGCAGAATGCACCCAAGACACGCGCTCCTAACGCTCCTTGCCTGTATGGATCGCAAAGGTTTCCTCGCAGTTGAGGTGCCTCATCCGGGCAAATTGCTTTGAAGGCGACCGAGATGTCGCGGCTCTGCTTCGTCTATGCTGGCCAAAGGCGGAGAAGCAGCGAATCGAACGTTATGAACGTCATCCATCCCATGCCGAGAACGGGGCGATGGCAGCCACCAGTGTGCGGGCCACGACTGTGGCGGCGGGATATCAGTAGTTTGCCACTCCGCAAGCATAAACTCGAGAACGCAGTCTATTTCGCTAACTTCGATGCTCTACGCGCAGACTCTAACTTATCCGTGCGACGGACGCACAGGGGTCACTTTCTAACTTATCCGTGAGACGGACGCGCTGGAGTCAACTTCACCTGGCATTGCCAGTGGCAAAGAAGAGACCACTCCGTGAATATCATCGTCAACGGCAGTCGAAGAGGCCTTCGACGTTGGTCCGTCTCAAAACTTGTCGATTGAACGTCGGAATGACGATCGTCTGGTCACCAGAGCTCCGTGATGATGGTTGCAGCCAGTCTTTGCGTCACAAGACGCTCCGCGTGCTCTTGCGTGGTAATCGATCCGTTCGAGTACTCTGGGTGCTGGAGCAGAGCCGCAGCAATAGCCCGCTTCACCGCACGTCCCATGGACAGACTGCCGCACACGTAGATGTAGCCCTCGTCTCGAAGTAGATGCCTAGCAACGAGTTCGCTCTCCTCGATCAACGCGTCTTGGACATACTGCAAAAATACAACCCCACACGGACGGTGTTAAGAACCTTAAACACCCAAGCACTCAAGCACCCCCACAATTTATCCAGCAAGCCCTGCAACACGCACCCGCTTCGGCTTGCTCATGTCACCAGAAAAAGCCACGTTTAGCTGGTCCAGCACGCCGCTATCGCGTGCTTGTTGCAGGTCTTCGGCATACAGGAAGTCTACGCTAGCTTCGCGGCATCCATAGAATAGATAAGCTGGTCGGCGTTCTTGTGGTGACGTGTCGCGTTCGTGCTCGAGGTCTTGCAGGAAAGCTCGGAACGGCGCAATCCCCGTCCCCGCGCTTATGAGCATGATCGGGCGCCGATCGTGAAACGGGAAGACGAAGGAAGACTGGTAGAAACACGCCCGAATGCGATCCGTGCCCGGCTTCAGCTTCGCCAAGTAGCTGGAGCATCGCGGAAGTGGCTGAGTGTCCGATTTACGGAGTCCCAGCGTGATCGACACCGTGTCCGGAACGAACTGGCGCGAGGACGAGACAGTGTAGTATCTCGGAGCATTGGGCGGTGCAATCTGAAAGAACTCGGCGAAGCTTAAACGCAATGAAGGGAAGCGATCGAAAATGTCTGCAATTGTCGCGTGCTGCTCCGGTCTAGTAAAACAACAGGTCACTAGTGTCAGCAAGTAAGACAAGAGAGACCGATCATAATCGTCACGATGCCACCCACCTCTCGGCTTGGATCATTTCGACTGTTTGTGGCGCGATCAACGCTGCAATATCGGCTTCATCGGTAGCGTACGCGGCAAGGCTACGCAGAAAACTGGGACGTGGAGTCGAGACTAGATCAAACGTCCATGTGAGTGCGTCCCGCACTGTGCCAACCTGAGCAAACGGACGTTCAGCAAAACCGTTATGGTGCAGTGGAGATTTATGCTGGTTGTCGTGTGCAGTGCCAGGAGGCGGGTCAGCAGTGAAGATAACGTCTGGGTCCGTCACGTGCAAATAGGCTAGCATGCGCTCGACTGCTGGGAGATCATTCGGCACGTAGACACCAATATTGGACGCTTGCTCGCTCACGAGCTGTTGCTGGTAGTCCCGAATATGGAGATCAATATGTCGCACCGATCTCCACGCCCCATCTGTTGTTTGGTGCGGTGCACTAATCACGTCGTTGGCTGCGACCTCAAAAACTGCTCGATCTGCCTCCTTTAGCAGTTCTTGCCGTACAGTCGATAGCTGTTCATCTTCTTCGCTTGAGTAGAATGACAAGTCGTACTTGGGTGCGGGTACTTCTGGTTTCTCTGCTCGATTCTGACATTGGAGACTAAGTTCATACTCCAGCAGCTTCTCCTGAAAGGAAGGCATAAACATCAGCAGCACGTACATTAACACAAGATGAGTTTCAGCATACAATAACAAACCTGGTAGACCAGGAGCACGCAATTAGGACAGTCCATGTGGCAGCATTCGTCGTCCTTTGGTTTAACAGGAGGCGTCAAGGGACCCACCGGTACAACTTGCTCGGGCTGTACACAGAAGCACACACACACCAACACGCAGATCTTACCGATTCAGCATCACCCACACACCTCATGACCCTAGTAGAATATTGAAACTGCACGCACGTTTTCTTTTCGCCGCTTGAGAGCCATTTCTCGCTCGAACTCCATGAATGCGTCCATGCCATCGCTCAAGAACCGTCGCTGCTGCTGAAGAGTGCGTCTAGTAGGTATCCGAGTGGAGCCTTCATTGCTGCGTAATGCTGCTGCGTGGTAGACACAGAAGCCCCACCGTCCGCGGCGGAGCACTCGTGTCGCCAGCATGTCTATCAATTTCCGGGCCGTTGCCGCCTCACGATTGTGGTGCGTCAGGTGGGACGACTAAATGTACCAAACTATCGGTACAAGTACGTCAGCAGCAAAATTTCAATGCGTGGCAAGCGCCAAGGTGTTTATGTGCTCTATTACACTCTGCTTTATTGTAGACTTCGGTCTGTACCATGGAATATTGGACTGGAAACGAGAAGCCTTGTGGTAGGTCACCGCACCGATTGCCAGAACCCTCTAGGCCAAAAGTGAGGTGAATTCGTCACCCAAGCGCACTTCCCGCTGCTGGTTGCGCCGGGCTTTCGCACGTAGTGCGAGAAGTGCAGCAAACGCAACCAGTCCCAACAACAAGAAGCTCCCGACATAGTCTGAGGGGTGAAAGGCCGTCTTGTTGTCGGCCACTGTCGTCATCAAATTCGAAGAGTGGTTCTTCTTCTTGGGCACTTTGCAGTCGTGCTCAGCGCGGGCATTGTGCGCGAACGAGTAAGCATCGAGGAACTCATTAATGCTGCACAAAGCTAAAATCAATGAGAAAAGGTTAGCTCTGGGCCAGAACGGTATCACAAGCAAGATCGAAAAGAAAAAAATTATACATACTGTCTTGGCAGGCAGGCAGCTTCAGAGGCTGCCCGTGGAAAACCATACGAACTGCATGGGAACCTACTTTTGTCTTGTACAATTCGATCACAAGCATACCCGCATACGGAGTCCAGGTACGATCCCAGTTCTCTCTAGCCACGGCAGCGAGGAATGGCATGAGGGTTGAGTCATGCGCTGCAATACACAAGATCGGCAAAGTAGTTAGTAATTCAACGAAAACCATAAATAATTCGTCAAACCATTCGCACCCATTGTGACAGACAGCTTGTACGTCTCTGGGACCCCATTCAACACGTCTTCCATCCGACTAATCATGTCGTGGGCGAGCGGCTGCATGGCTAGCTTCGAGTACCATGAGTCATTGTACGTCAGGTAGATTCCCTGACGCACTTCAACTTCGTGGTAGGTCTTGGTAAACGTCTCCTCATCAACTCCTGGCGGAAGTTCAAGATTGTTGCAGCGAGCAGTACTCAGACACTCTAGAGCTGACCCCCAAGAGAAGTTGCCAACGAGGTCGCTGAAGTGTTGCTCGATTTCGACGGTAGCTGGGTCTCGTATGTGAGCCAAAAACTCCGGTGAGTCGTTTGCCAGCTCTCCGATGTGGCCCATCATTGGGCAAATGTTGTTGTTGGCGTTGATGTAGTCCACTGAAATATCTGCCACATCCCACGAAAGCATTCGGTGAAGCTCGAGTGACAATGTTCCATCAACTGGGAACAATCCGTCGATCAATGCTTGACCAGATCCGAGGGTTCTCTCTTGGTCGTCGCTGCGAAGGTAGATCTCCTTCAGTTCGAGGTGCTACAGTTGGTCAGATAGCAACACAAGTTAAGTTAGCATCATATTAACCTGAAACGCGTGCTAGAATAATAGACTTTACGAACCGACAAATTGGCCGTGGGGAAGAGCTTCAACGAGCCATCACCAATGTAGGCATTCTGCAAAAATCTAATTAAGAGAAAAAAGCTTATTAGATATACAGTGTAAACCACCCAAGCCTTGACTTCATTAAAAATAATGCACACGCACTGTCCGTTCTTCTTGTGTTGCTTGCGGCCAGTTTGAAGCAGCCCTCCAATCACACAGTTTCCGTTGAGGATATTGTGTCCGTCCATGTAGGATTTGCGATACAGGCGCCCAAATCCTTTCTTCTCCTCCAGGTTAATATCCTGAGACTGCAATCGTAAGATACACCCCATCAGAGTCAATACACGGCATCATCACCCAACCAGCAATCTCCGCCTCGTACCGACACGGACGTGGTGGTGCAATCCCACTCGGCGTCCATCGGATTGTGCTTGTGCGCATCCCAGCAGAAGAGCCTGGCGTAGGGCGCGCGGGCGCCGTGGCGAGCGATGACCTGCACCTGCTCCAGCGACTCCACCAGCTCCGCCTGCTGCGCTGTGAGCGGCGGGATGCGCGTGGCCTCGATGCCGTCCAGGTCGTTGCAGTAGCGGTGCGGCGCCCAGCCGTCGTAGGGCCCGGCGGCCGCGAGCATGGGGGCGCCAATCACGGCCGCAATCAACACAGCGAGATGCATGGCTCAGGACGCTTCCGAGGTCGTGTCGAGCGCAGCGCAGAAGTCCAAATGTCCAACCAGGAGCTGGCCGACTGCTCCGATGTGGAAACGGACGCCACTCATCAGGCAGATTCTAGGCGAATCTGATTCCGAAGGGTTTCCTCCAATCAGAGCGCGGCATTAGACGTTTTTAGTATCCAGGACTTCAAGGTCATCGGCTGCGAGGTGGCACGGGAAGCAGTGGCAAGGTCTCGATGGAAGGCCGTCACATCACTATACTAGCAGCTTACTACATGCTAGCTATGCAATTCTGACCGGAAAAGCTCTGGGAGACCGACGGAATCGCAGCGCTGAATATGTAACTGCCGGGTGCTGACGTACTGCTCTTGACTCGCTCTATGTATGGCATGCAAAATTCCAGCCCAACCTGAGTTCCGGTGGACATCTCGCTTTTTGTATAGCATCCACCCCTCGGAGTGGCCCGTCAGGAGTGGCCCACTCGAGCCAGAGCGAGCTGAAACTGAGGGGAGAAGTGCACTTTACACATCGTGGCTGCGCTCCTGCCTCTGCCATCTGCGAGAAGCGAGCGCAACGCGACACTACCAAAACGTAGACGCCCATTCGCAGCTCATTCGCAGCAATGGAGAGCAGCTCCGAGGACGAGGACAGCGTGGTGCAGCTGCGCGCCGCGCTGAAGCGCAAGACGCAGGAGCTGAGGGAGATGCAGGATGAGTTCGACGAGTACACGCAGTCGAGCCACGAGCTGGAGCAGGAGTTGGAGCAGGAGCTCTCGCGCGTGGAGAAGCGCAATACGCACCTGCTCAACAAGAACCAGCTCTTCGAGCGCGACCTGCAGCTGGTGCGCAGCAAGCTGGAGGAGGCGCTAGAGCAGGCGCACGCGTTCGAGGACGAGCTCGCCGCCACGCGCTCCGCGCTGGAGACGGCCGTGGTGGCCCGGCGCAAGCTGGAGCAGGATCAAGACGACCTGGAGACCCAAGTGCGCGTCCTGCAGGCCACCGAGGCGGACCTGAGACACAAGATGGAGCGCGAAATCGAGGAGAAGGTGTTTTTGGTCAGCGACCAGGAGGAGCTGCAGCGCGAGCACGAGCTGGCCGACGAGCGATTCCGACAGGAGATCATGGACCTCAAGTCGGAGCTCTACTCGCTCCAGCAAAAGTACGAAGACGTCACGGGGTCGTCGGACCACCGCGGATCGTTTTCGGGCAATGACAGCATGGCCACGACGAGGAGTCAGTCAGAGGATGACGACGACTACGAAAGATACGACGAGAACTCACTGCGCCACTCCACGGTGCATGAACGTGACGAGATCAGCCGCGAAGTGCTGATCGAGTCGCTTCGACAGGAGATCGATGCGCAATCGTCTCGTGTACAGGATGAAACGGATGCTCGAGCTGCTGCTGAAGCTAAGGTGCAGCAACTTCTTGTAAGCTTGGCTCAGATGGAAGCTATGGAGAGTGAACTTACCGACATGACGGATGAACTGATTGAAAAGTCTCAAGAGATCCGATCGCGCGATGAGCAAATTGAGGAGCTGCGTGAGTCACTGATGAAGCTTCAGTCGGAGATAGCAACCATTCATGATGGTGATATTGAGCGCACAGACGAACGTGAGGACATGCGCAGCGAGCTGGAGAGCAAAATTGCGGACATAAACCAGCTCAAGGAAGAAATCGACGTTGTAAAGTCGCAGTGTGACGATTTGGCAGAAATTGAGCGCCAATTGACGAATAGATTAGAGCATGAGCTCGAAGCGGTGGATGAACTGAAGGAGACCATTGAGTCGTTGACAACAAAACTGGAGGAAAGCCAACAGGAACGAAGCGAGCTTGAAAAGAGATTGCAGACTGACAAGGGCGAGATTTCGCAGAACCGCAAGGAAGTGGAGGAACTGGGTAACTTAAATGCAGAGCTCCAACAGCAACTTGATGAGGCGTCGAAGAAGGCCACAGAGCTAGAGCGCGCATCGGCTCTCTCGACTGCTTCCACAGCTCCAACTGTGCACGAAAAGGATCCAAAGGATCCTGATACTAAACGCCTCATGGTGGAAATTCAGACCATGCGAACATCGCTGAACTCGCTGTCAGCGGAAAATGCACGACTGAGAAACCAAGAAGGAATGTCATCAAGCGTTGCTCCTGCCAAAAGGGTGTCAGCTGATGTGCTGCAGGTGAATTTCACCCCAGAACAGCTCGCTCGTAAGTATTTAGCAGAACGAACGCGAAACGCATCACTGCTCTCGCGACTTCAGACTGTTTGCGGTAATATTCAGGTATTCTGCCGTGTGCGACCAATCATTAATGAGGAACTGGAGAAGTCATGGGGCTCGAAGTTGGCTGTTAATGTGGTAAATCAGTCCGATCTAGCTGCGATGGATATTCGCCCAGATCGCACGTTCACTAATGGAAAGATGGCGAATGGGAATATGGAGGCATTGGCGAACAGTGGTTCATGGAAAGTGTTTACGTTTGATCGCATTTTGGGTCCCGAAGAGACCCAAAACGACGTCTTCCGTGAAATTGAGCCGGTTGCGCAGTCCGTTGTGGACGGCTTTAAGGCATGCATCTTCGCTTATGGACAGACAGGATCGGGCAAAACCTACACCATGGAGGGTACTTCCAGTGATCCTGGTCTGAATTACCGAATCATCAACCACATGTTTCAGTCTGTTCAGCTGCGCGGGTCAATCTTCACACCCAAGGTCGGAAATAATGAGGCGGAGCCGGACCAGGATGTTGACATGGATGGATTACACGCTGCTACGGATTCGTCGATGTATCATGTTCAGGTTGGTGTGCTAGAAATCTACAACGACTCTCTACGCGATTTGATCAACACGAAAACCCGAAGGCGCTGGAAATTCGTCACGATTCGTCAACGGGCGATATTTGTGTTCCAGACTTAACGATGGCGACAGTGTCGTCTCCCCAGCAGACAATTGATGTTTTGCGGGAGGCGCAAACCAATCGTGTTACTGGTAAGACAAACGTGAACATGCACAGCAGTCGTTCTCATAGTATTGTGATTGTTCAAATCTCGAAGCGCCGTCCAGAGGGTGACGACGAAACTGATTCAACCGATTTCGTGGAGGAAGAAAATTGCGGTAAGCTGTATCTTGTGGATTTGGCTGGTTCAGAACGGGTCAAGAAGAGTAACGTGAGCGGTGATATGCTTCGAGAGGCTGCACACATTAACAAGTCTCTCTCAGCCCTTGCCGATGTGATGGAGGCGCTGGATAAAAAATGGCTCATGTGCCATACCGTAACTCGAAACTCACCTATTTGCTGCAGGATGTACTAAACTCGTCGTGCAAGACGGTGATGATCGTGAATGTTGGTCCAACAATTGAGAATGCGAGTGAGACTTTCCGGTCGCTTCAGTTGGCAGAGCGTGTGCGCAACATTGTGGTGGGCAGAAACCAGATCGTGAAGAACAAGAAGGATATATTGTCGGCGAAGAAGGCTTTCGCTGAGCTTCAGTCCTTGAAGCAACAGATGCAAATCTCAAAGAGAAAGTACACGCAATCACAGCAATCTGTGGTCGCTCTGGTAAGTCGCTGCCGATCTGCTTTCCATTCGAGGAGGCTGTTCTCACGACATAGTTCCGATGCACCCTCTCCTTCAGAAACGCGACCAGAAGAACCAGTCGGAGAAGCAGTCCACGGCGCTGCAGAGCCGGCTTAAGTATTGGGAAACCCAGAACGAGAGTCTGAAGACGCAGAATGAGTCATTGAAGCGACTTGTTGATGACATCAGTAGCCAACTCAAATCCGAGCGTGAAACAAGACAGAAGGAGGCGGAACAACGTGAAGCTGCACAGCGCCAACTCCGCCAACAAAACGCGAAATCTCGCGTTTCGTCATCGCAGCAAGAGGCGCAACAGAAATTGCTTCAAGACCGAGAAGAGGAGATCAAGAAACTGCGCCAACTGCTAACTGAGGCCAGGCGACGTAGCACTTCTTCACTGATCCCGCGACTGCCGACATCATCGCCGCCCATGAAAAAGCCGAAGAGTGTGAGTTCATCGAAGAGTTCACGCACATCTGCTGGCAACAACCAGCTGGAAAATGACGAAGCTGCTAGCTCGGAAAGCTCTGGTATCAACCCTCCTGCAGTCAGTGCCCGTCTTTCTAAATTGCGTACAGTCACCCGGAGGTCAGCGGACGCGCATTTGCAGTCTAACAACACCACAAAGAGAGCCCTCGAACCACAAAACGCGGAAGCTCGTTGGGTTCGGCAAGATCATTGCCTACAGCGTCAGCCCGAACGGCCAGCAAGGCCAAATCGGGAGTTTGGAAGTAGCCTACTGCGCTCTTACCGTTAGTCCATGTTGTGAAGGAGCGCGGTGAAGCTCCTTTAGATTACGACAAATAGCATAGCACGATAAAGCGGTGATCGATCGTAGATCACCTTCGTAGTACAACCGTGGTGAATCCAAATTTGCGTCTGATAACTGGCACGGTCATATTCCTTTCCTTAAAAAAATAAGAGCCGAACACACGTGATAGTGGGAACATGGGAGATAGGACTATGATGACAACGGAGGCCGAGATGTGTTCGCCACGCTGTCGTTTGTTGTACCCGCATTCACGAGTGGCTGGGTAGGAATGACGGTATTCGTGTAATCTGCCAAGCTCCGCAGCACTTGCCGGAGCAGACCCTTGTGTTGACTGACGCTGTCGAACACATGCAACAGCTCAAAAAGTAGATCTTCTTGTACCTCAGTTGCAGCCTCGGCTGCGGCGTGATGTGTCGGAGACATATAGCCGATACTCGCAGGATTGAGAACGCGTTCCAGCACCTCACTGATCGCAGGCTTCACGATGTTGCTAAACGCCTCGTCTTCTTCTTCCTCTTCGTCTTCATCCTCGTTCTCAATCTCATGTAGTGGGGCTGCCAAGGAGGCCATCAATTTTGCTTCTGTCGCCACAGTCGTGAACACATTGGAACTGCTTGAGCAATTTGCAGCGGAAATGTCACCTTGACCAGCAACGGGAGTATCGGCACGAGTGACATCCTGGACACTATGGCTGTTAGATACAGCCGCCGCTGCTGCTGCGGCTTCCGCTTGCGCTTTCATCTCCTGCTGAAGACTGGCGGATGATAAGCGGATGGTGTTGAAATCCCACCCGCTACCCACCGACACGTCTTTTCTCGGGCATGGCACTTACTGCTCTCCTTCTTACCATACGACGGAATAGTGTCATCGTGACGACCGTCTTGTTGCCATTCTCGATAGCTGTTATCTGAGCGGTCGCCAGAAGCTCCAAGTCCATTCTCTTGGTGACCATTGTTGAAAATACACTCTTTGCTGCGTGGAGTTTGTCCATCCACGTCTTCTTTGTCATCTTGCTGTCGGCTCTCTAATTGGTTTCGATCCAGCAGCTCGGTGAGATGCGATATATGCTTAGCGGAACGAATAAAAGGGTGCTGCAGTAGTTCTGTAGCTGTGGGGCGGCCCTGTGGTGATTTCTGCAGACAGCAGGACACGAAATCAACGAACCGGGGCGAGAAACTACCTTCCAGCACAGGTGGGTCCATTGTCGGAATCATAAACAACACCTTCATGGGGTGAATACTGGTTACATAAAATATAAGTGTCAGTTCGGTATTTTTGGAGGCGGTAAGCGAGCAAAATGTTCACGTACTCTGCGAGTGGAGGCGCACCCTTTGCCATTTCAATAGCGGTGATACCCAGGGACCAAATGTCAGCCTTGAAGTCATATTCAGACTCTTGGATAACTTCCGGAGCCATCCAAAAAGGCGTCCCCACAGCTGTGTTACGCTTTGTCATCGTCTCAGTCAGCTGACCAGTGACACCGAAATCCGCGAGCTTCACGTGGCCATCTCCACTCAGCAGCACGTTTGCAGCCTTTACGTCACGGTGAATCTTTTTTTCCGAGTGCAGATATTCCAGACCCTTCAGCAGCTCGCGCAATATAATCGCAATAAATGCTTCGTCCAACGGACCATTGCCCATGATGTCGAGCACCGAGCCACCCGCCAGGAACTCCATAATAATCCTACAAGCAAATGGTTTTATTAAACCAGCGGCCCCTTTCTTAATATACCCCGACAATATACCCGACACAATGCAACCAACCATACCAAAGCTTCGTGCCAGCAATGAACGAGCCCGAGTACGTTGTCAGCTGTTCGCACGCGCACTGAGACAGCACGTGGATCTCCTACTCCGAACACCGACAAGCACTATGAGGACACAAGAACAGCGCAAAAGGCTTCACAATCAACCAATAGCTCCGCGCACCTGCTGGACGTCCTCAATCTCATCCGCCGCGGACTCGAGGTCGATGATCTTGATGGCGACCACCTCGTCCGTCTGGGTGTTGACGCCCTTGAAGACCTCCCCGAACGCCCCACCGCCGATGCGCTCCAGCAGCTCGTACTGCACCGTCGGGTCCAGACTGCCGCTCATTATTGCAACGCGTACGCTCCTCAGAAGTTGCAGGCGTCGGAACACTGCAACGCATCAGCAGTCCACGAGTTAGTGACGTCATGCCTCCCTTCAGAACGAGCGTTCAGCGATAAACCCGCGGGAGATAGAGAACACCAAGGGTTACGTACCAGTGCGCTGTTCTTCCGCCGCTGCTGCTGGCAGACGCTCAACCTCGGGTTACTCCAGCTGCTGCTTGTTCAAATGGCCGCGTTTCGCGTTGTGTCAAATGAGTTAGTTACTCGCTCCCCCACATTCTCACTGCGAGGATTGGTCAGAGTTTCAATGGGCACTTCTTACGAACATATGATTGGCAGAAACTCGAGACGGGACCCCAAAATTTCGCTTATGACGTGCCAATTTCCGCGGCCATCTGCTGATAACGCGCCTCCAGCCGCCGGAACTCGGTCTCGAGGAAGGCCTTGCGGCGGTCGGCGCTGCCCATGCCGTCGAGCTCCTCGCGGTGTTGGCAGAACAGCCGCTTCTTCACCTCCAGCCTGAATTTTTGAGCCGCGCCTCGTCGGTGGCGTCCACGAACGCGAGCTTGCGGGCCTCATAGCAGGTCTGCACCTGCTTGTGCGTCAGCTTGAGCTTCTGCTGCACGGCGAAGACGTCGGCGGTCGTCAGCGCCGCCGTCCCACGCGCCGTCCCACTGGCGTCGCCGCTGTCGTCCGGGGATAGAGAGAAGAACTCGTGCTTGATGCAGTTCTTCAAGTCCACGAGATCCCGCAACTGCAGTCACACCACATGGGGATTTGTAAGCTTTGGCAATGGTTTACGGATAGACAGGATGTCGGTGCTACGTACGCTGGCGAACGCTGGCACGGGGTCTTCTACGGTGAGCTCGTACACGTGCTCATTCGCCATGGCCTGCGCGTGGATGCAATGCACCAGACGCTCGGCGTGACCTGCAAGGCAAGGTGTCTTCGTCAGCGATGCCAGCAAGATATAAGCAGGTGTTTTGAGCAACGAACTCACCCTGGCGCTGGTACGTCGGGAAAATGAGTGCTTGGCAGATGCGGTGCGTTTCGTTCTGGTCAGGCTTGCAATACGCAGCCTTTCGTCCGAGCGGATTAAAGAACTTGAACACGGTGATAAACCCGACTGGGCGGAACGTCCCGGCGCCTGCTTCCCCGCGTTCGTAAATAATGTAGAGCACCCACTTCGGATCGGTGACATCAACGGTATCCGCTCCTGCAGTTATTATTCCCAGTGCCAACAACGGTGTTAGTTAAATATCAAGCAGGGGCTGGGGAGACATTGAATCAATCTAACCGACCTTCGATGAACCATAGCGACAGCGTCTGCAGGTTGGCAAGAAGCTTCTGCGCTCGCTCGTTGTCCTCCAACTTGCACTCGGAGATCTCAAAATGCCTCTCAGCTGCAGCTTCCTCCCCTTCTTTAGCTGCGATAGTGTACGACTCGATACACTCGCCAGGAGGTCCTTTAAAGCTTTGGCGTGCCTTCTTCAAACCAGCGACAAACTCCTCTTTGTCTTGAACGAAACCCTCTGGCAACGACGGCGTTAACTTAGCTACCACATCATCGGCACTGCGCCTCATAGAACACCACACCCACACGTCAGCTAAAGCCCAGCAAGCCTGTTACAATGCAGCGTGTCGGTCACCCACGTCTCCTCCTTCTCCTTGAACTGCACGTCCAACATCGCGCGGAAGTCGAACCCGTTAAACGTTACCGCGATCTTGAGCCCTTCGTAGCCGGTTACGACCTCGTCCGTGCCGAACGCATGGTACGTGAACTTGGGGGCGAACCACTCGAGCGTCTGCGCTTCAACTTGCAGCGCGTCGGTTGCTGCGGCCACGACGAGATTCTACTCAATAAACCGACGAGGCAAAAACGCTGGAATTCCACGCACCGATAGCGAGAAATGTGACGTCGTTGGAAGACGCAGAACACGCGAAGCGCACGCGCTTGACGGGCGGCTGCTTGTCCTTCTCCACCGGCCGCGAGTGCTTGGGGTCCGTGTCCGTAGGCGCCATTTTGCGACTGCAGTTTGATTTATTCATTTTGTGTACCACACTAGGTTAGGTTGTGTCCTAGGACTAGATTAAGGGAGTCTTATTTACGAGCTTAAACTAGGACGTTGTGTGAGAGCCATTCACCGCCGCAGCACAGCGGTTTGCCTCTGTGTCGTTTGCCACAACCGAATTTGCTGGAGAGGAGGAAGACGACGCGTGAACAAGTTGGAATAAGTTTCTGCGATGGGATCGGTTGGCTGAGCTGCTCTTGGTATCTACTTGCATGTTTTTTCGTTGGTGTTGCATTTTGTATTCCCGTTGGATCAATATTGATGCGGGCCACCTTTGCTTTGGGCCCGTAGCAGTCGTACGACGGAATAGCAGATGACACGATCATGGCGATTCTAAACCAAGCGCGAACTTCTTTGTGTTTGCGACTTGACCTGTCTCAACGCTACATATCACTCAATTCATGTTCATTGCTTGTTATACTCGTAGAAGGTAGAACACTGTAGACGTTCTTGTCGATGCATAGGCAACATGTAAGCGTCAGTATGAATCTACCTCTACTCTTCCTAGCCAACAATGGGCTACCACTGGTTAGACGTTGCTTCATTACATGCATTGCGGCTTTGAACCCCTTTATCTTACTACCGGTAGTAGTATTCGGTCATATGGGGATGCACGGACGCACATTGTGCCTTTCGTTCGTGGCAGCGTTCGCGGTGCTCATGGACGAAGTGACCTTAAGTAAGGATGCCATCGTTCCTGTAGTTAATGGCTCGTAGAGTTGTGAACATCATTGTAGCAATGATCTTGGTACCAATCACCAGATGGCCTGCTGCCAACGGTTGTTGGTCTCTACCATCCTCAGCCATGCTGCCTCCTCCATTTCAACGTTTCCATGCCGGCCTGCCTTCATGGAGGTGGACGACGGTATGAAGAATGCATGAAGTTGTCTGCTTCATCTGAGGAGCGAATATACTGTATTCCAGGTGAATAATCATTTCGACAGCCGACCGCACAGAGCCTCTATGATGGAGCTCATCCAACCTGTAGCGCTTTCGTCCATGTAAATGCGTGACAAAAACCCAACCCGCTAACGCTTTACCGCAACCCGCGCACTCGCGACTGTCCGCGTGGTGCTTCACTCCGTATTTCGCCCCGTCTCGCAGTCATAGGGATGATCTGCGTCAACCAGAATGAGGAGACCAACGCCACCACCAGCACGCCGCGCTGTGTGGCCGACTGGGCGCATACTCAGGAGCAGGTGATTCACGCCTCCATCTTGCTGGGCGTCCTCGTCGTCATCTCGTTCCTGTGGACCGTCGCGTCCCGCCGCCAGCGCAAGTCGCTGCGCAAGGGCGAGCTGGGCTTCTCGCTCAACTGCCGACGGTGGGCGCGGACATCTCGAGCTGCAGCCATCATTGTAAGGAATAGATTGACCGAGTTCTTTGGTGGGTTGCTGCGGTAATGACGTGCTGACTCTTTCGTGCAGAACCGACCGGTGCAATTGCTGGTATCGTTCGCCATTTTGGGGCTCACCATGTCCCGACTCAATTCCTACGATGTCACTGAGTGGTCGTACTACACCGTGCTGGGCCTCTATGCCATTGCAATCGTGGACGACGTCGTGCGCTTCCTGGCGTCGCGATACAAAATTTTGTTCTGCTTTTCGCCCTTTACACTGCTAGAGCTGCTGTGTTTGGCGTCGAATTACGGCGTGGGCTTTGGATCCGTCAAAGTCATCGGTGGTGTGAGAACACGAACATACTTAGACTTTTCCATCATGCGGTCAGTGTTTATTCTGCGCAGCTATCTGGAGATGGAGAAACACGTGCCGAGGTCAACCAAAGGTTGGATGATGGTTCGATTGGGAATCAGAATCTTGCTGATGATCATGGTCGGCGCATCCATCATATTTTTTCTCGAAACGCTAGGTGAGCTACCATTCTTCACCGACAACGGGTTCGCGCATTTGTACAGCTGCAATGATGGGTCTGTTACGAGGCACGAGTCTTCCGAGTGTTCCGACGCCACTTGGTCTATCATGTTTGCGTTCTACTTCACTGTTGTGGTAAGTTGTATTGGAAAAGAGATAACCATGCGATAAAGTCATTTACTGACCGCTATGCTGTCGCTTTACGCAGACACTTGGAACGGTTGGATATGGTGACAACGCCCCTCAAACGGTGCCAAGCAGACTTCTGGCCATCATGTTCATCGTCATGGGCATCATTTTATTTTCTATGGAGATTGATAACCTCATCAGCTTGTACAAGCTACGCCAGATCGGCAATCCGCCGTATACTCCCAAGCCAGACTCCAAACATGTGCTCATTATCGGCAACCCGTCATTTGCTCAACTCTCCGCCATTCTACGAGAGCTTTTTCATGCAGACCACTTGAGCGATTCTGATACACAGCAGCTTGAGGCTGTTGTACTGGGAGAGCGCAAGTCCAAGTTCACGAAGCCGCTCATTGCGAAGTTGAAAGCAGATCCCATCTTTGCAACGCGTGTGACATATATAGCAGGCAATGCTACTCGTTCGGAGGATTTGGAACGTTCTCTCGCTCGCGACGCCAGAGCTGTGTTTGTTTTCCCTGACAAACTGACCGACAAGCCTGCCGACGAAGATGCGATGAACATCATGAGGGTGCTTGCAACAAAGCGCTATGTTGGGTAGGGCCTTGCGTGCTGTGGCTTCATTTCTTCTTGTGTTCGCAACTAACTTTTGAACTGTTGTAGACCGTCTGTGCGCTTTGTGGTGATGATATTGCGTGCCGAGAGTGCTCGGCACATGCTCGCTGCCGGCGTGGACTCCGATGATGTTATTTGTGAGAATGTCATTAAGATGGGCACTCTTGCGCAGAACGCTGTCTCAAATGGTATTTCGACAATGTTGTCGAACCTTGATCTAGCCTCTCGGTTGACACTAGTGAAAACACCGATGATAGTCACACGCCGTTACTGGGAATGATCGCAAAGGATAAATCTCTAAGCGCCGATATCCTGACGACTGAGTTCGCTGAGAAAGAGTGCTTGGAAAGGAGCTGGATTAAAGAATATTACGCTGGAGCAGCGAAGGAAATGTATTTGATTCATCTGTCCAAGGTACAGTATGCATTCAACATATACTAGTACCTACGATGACTCAGAATTCAATTAACGGTTTGCTTTGTGTTAACCGCTAACAGAATTATGCCAGATTGACGTTTTCACATGCGGCATCCACAATTTTCCGAGAGACCTCAGGCACGGTGCTGCTGATCGGTGTGGAAGTACTGTTCTCTGACGATGGGTCAGGTTTTAATGAACCGGAATCGCGAGTGCTATTGAATCCCGGCGAGAGTCTTTTGATGACAGAATGGATTCAGTGCTATGTCATTGCTGACGACCTCGACCAGGTGTTCAATTACAAAATATGTCCCGAGCAGGTCAGCCGAGACGAAATGCGGCGACCAGGAAGCACTTCTACATTCATGAACCCAGCAGGTGACGTGTATCAACCCGCAATGATGGCTACCCACGATGACGACCTTCCTTGCGACGAATTGCGGAGTCTAACTGCATATACGGCGTACATGACTCCCAACTACGACTCAACGAAGCACCACAAACCTGTATGTTTACTTTATGCTCTTGTCTACACTTTGTAAAGCGTGTTATGCTGAAAATCTTTTTTGCTAGCTGGAGGCGTCAAGGACGGGATCGCTTATTCTGGTACACTACACAGGATTCAATGCAATCCTGTCCGGTTACCTTGTGCTGACCGACGCCATCGTTTGCCGTAACTAGGATCGGTCACTTGAAAGCATCGCCCTCAGTTTCAAGAAGTCCAATCGCACCGTTACAAGTGGCAACCCGTATGAAGTCCATACACATAGTGTTGGACTTCGTGGCGACAACGAGGCCTCAATTTCATTCACCTCGACGGCGCCTGATATGCTCATGCCTCCGCCTCTGGATGTTTTGTTGCACCCAAACCACATTGTTGTTTGCAGCTTCTTGGGCGAAGAATCACTGGAGAGTTTACAATGGCTGATACTACCACTGCGCAGTCCGTATGCCTCTGCACGCCCACCGATCACTATCTTGGATACCGCACAGCCATCGTCGACCTTAACTCGAATTCTAGTCTCCTTCAAGGACGTGGTAAGTGACGGGCCAAAAATGACTGTATCAAGAGATTAAATGCCGTTGATGACTAACTTGTTGCAACTCTGGCATTTGCCCTGCAGTATTACGTGCGTGGGAGCCCGCTTGTCTATTCTGATCTGCAACGAGCTGGCGCCAAGGCTGCTGCTGCGGTAGTGGTGCTTGGAAAGCGAGCAAAAATACCATTATCTCCGAGTCTGCTTCTGATGCTGAACTGGAGTCGAGTATTGCAGACGCAGAGGCCATTTTTGCTACAATGCTCGTGGAGCTGAAGATGAACTTCTTAAAAATCTTTACGGTTACGGAGCTCGCTGACGAAGCCAACTCGAAATTCATGGGGATGTCTTTCCAGCTCAACCCTTTGCAAGCTGTGCCATCGAACATGGAAGGCAAAGGTAGCGGCTTCGCAGCAGACATGTCCGGCTTGGAAGTATTACAATTGTGGGACAACATTCTGCAGCACGATGCGCCAGAGCAAAAGTCTGAAAAGGAGATTTTCGGCCTCCCTCTGTATATGTCAGGCAGAATTCTTCACCCAGAACTGTGCGAAAACATGGTTGTTCAGGTAAGGAGACACACATTGCTACGCTTCTGACAAACCAGTCGCTGATTTGTGTTTGATGTCATTTCTATATTTTGAAGACCTACTTCAATCCATCCATCCACAAGATTGTTCGACAACTTGTCGGTGGGCCTCGTTGCACGGGTGTAATTCACACGTTCTCTCTTCCACGTGCCCTTCGCGTACGTATCATATTCGGAAGTGCATGCTTAGAAGTGCCTTCCTCAACCGACTTGCTAACTCAAAATTGTGCTGACTGGATACGCACGCAGGTTGATTGCACTTATAGTGACGTTTTCCACGCATTGGCCTCCTCGTCGTACTCGGGGATTTGCGTCGGCATTTATCGCATGTCTACCCAAGCGATGGGCACGTCGAACGAAGTCGAACTTCCAATTGTGATCACGACCCCGCAGGCCGACTTGAAGATGTTGAGCAGCGATCGATTATACGTTCTGATCGGAGCACACACTTTTGAGCGTGCGGCACGAAGGATCCAGGCTAAATACCGACGCTACAAAGGAATCTCAGAGCCTTCCAAAGCAGCTAAACCTGAGCATTACGTTTAAGCAAGTATCAATGGCTTGAACAACATTTCTATAGTAATGTGCTTATGTGCTTAAGATACTGAGAAGCGTGTCTTCAGTGCGAAGGAACTTTGGTCATGACCTGCGGCCTTTCTTTCTACCCGAACGCGATTGCTTGCCACTCTTGGCGTGGCCTGCGGCAGGCTGCTTGCGCTTGTTGTTGTTGCTGTTGCTACTGGTGCTACCCTTGTTCCCGTGTTTCCATTTCTCTTCTTACCACCCATGATATCATCTAGCGACGGAGTCAACAGTAAGTACAGTTTCTTCAGAATGTCCATCGTGACGGGCACGACCACCTCCGCGTCTGGCTTGTCCTCAGATTTAGTGGCCTTGTCATCGCCTGACCTCTCATCTTCAGCTGGTACCTCGGGCTCGGCACGACTTTCCGGCACGAAGACAAAGGTCAACGAGTCCCAGATAGGAAACGATTTCTTGTCAAGCACTTTCTTGTTGGTGTATCCAGGATACAAACAGCGGTCAAAGATGACAGACTGGTCGTGACGGAGCTTGTTGTTCGCGGCAATGTTTTCAATCCCCCACTGGCCGAACGGCGCCTTGGTCTTGTGGGTCACGTGCACCTCGCCCGTTTCCGTCAGCACGTCCGCAACAATGGCAAAAAGTCGTTCAGCAGCTTCTTGTTCACCTCCATCTCCTGGTTCTGCCCGTCCGCGCCACTCTGTGCCCGAACGCACGGGAAGTTCCAAATGACACGGTCAAACTTGCCCAGTGCCTTCATCTGCTCAGCATCCGTCGCATCCACTTCGTGCTGCACCGTCACATGAGGCATTGCATTCAGCTCCTCCAGAATCTTCTCTCCTTCCGGGTACGTCTCCAGCACCGTTTGCTTGCTCTCGTGCGACGTGGTGACCAGCGTCACGCCCGAGTCCGGTCCAAGACCTCTGGCGAGCGCCAGCGAGTACGAAAAGTTGCCGTCGCCCAGCGTCAAAATACTCTTGACATTTTCAGCATTGTACAGGCTGATGGATTTCTCAGAAACAACTGGAACTGCATCAGCTTGAGGCTTATCCGAGTCCGACGCAGCGTTTGCAGATTGGGCCATGCGCGGACACATCTCCGGACGCACGTTGGACAGCAGCCCCGGGCGGTTGAGCAGCACGATCTTGTAGCAGCAGGCGATGCATCGGTTCAGGGCGCAGCGCAGCGTGTCGCGGTGCACGTGCAGCAGGCGCAGGTCGCGCCAACAGAGCTGCTTGTCGTCGTCCATGCTATTTGGCTCTGCACTGCTGTATTGGTTGGCCAACGACTGCTGCACATTTATATGGCTACATTTACGTACCACACATCATTTCAACGAATAAAATAAAAACCTCAATGAGGTTTTCTCTTTCCAACTGTGGTGTGCTTCACCTCAAATCAGGTCTCTGATACAAAAAGGAAGGCATCCAAAAGGTCAAAGCGAGAAAAGACCGCAGGAGACGCGTCGGCAGAGAGCTTCCCGCGCCGCCCCGAGCACGCTCCGAGCGCCCCCACATTGCCCGTTTATCCTCAAGAAGCACACGCAGCCATGGACCAGCTGATCCCCATCATCAACAAGCTGCAGGACGTGTTCAGCGCCATCGGCCAGTCGCCCATCAACCTGCCGCAGATCGTGGTCATCGGCAGCCAGAGCAGCGGCAAGTCGTCGGTGCTGGAGAACATCGTGGGCAAGGACTTTTACCCCGCGGCTCGGGCATCGTCACGCGCCGCCCGCTGGTGCTGCAGCTCTACAACAGCTCGGCCACAGTGCCCGACGAGGGCGCCGAGGGCGACGAGGCCGAGGAGTGGGGCGAGTTCCTGCACGTGCCCGGCCAGAAGTTCACGGACTTCGGCGAGATCCGCAAGGAGATCGAGAAGGAGACGGACCGCATCACGGGCAAGAACAAGGGCATCTCCAACAAGTCTATCAACCTCAAGGTCTTCTCGCCGCACGTGCTGAACCTCACGCTCGTGGACCTGCCGGGTATCACCAAAGTGCCCGTGGGCGACCAGCCCGTGAATATTGAAGAGCAGATCAGAGACATGTGCACGGAGTTCATCTCGAACCCGAACTCGATCATCTTGGCCGTGACGTCCGCCAACACAGACTTGGCCAACAGTGATTCACTCAAGATGGCGAGAGAGATCGACCCCGACGGACAGCGCACCATTGGCGTGCTGACGAAGCTGGACCTCATGGATGATGGCACGGATGCAATGGATATGCTGCAGGGACGCGTGATCCCGCTGAAACGGGGATATGTGGGCGTGGTGAACCGCAGCCAGGCGGATATCAATGCACAGCTGTCGATCCGCGACTCGCTAGACAAGGAGCAGAACTTCTTCAAGACCCACCCAGCGTACCGTGCGATTGCGTCGCGCATGGGAACGCAGTACCTTTCCAAGACGCTGAACACCATTCTCATGCACCACATCCGCGACTGTCTCCCTGACATCAAGTCCAAGATCAGCAGCATGGTCACCGACCTGGACCAAGAACTCGGAGAGATGGGGTCTCCTACGGAGCAGATGTCGCCTACAGAAATGGGTGGATGCCTGCTGAACCTGCTGTCTCACTTCTCCAGCAACTTCATCAACTCGCTGGACGGCCGCAACCACCAACTTGTGGAGATGGATGAACTTTACGGTGGGGCTCGGATCAACTACATCTTCAACGAGATTTTCTCAAAGTCGTTGCGCGAGGTGAACCCATTTGATGGTCTCAGCGACGAGGACATTCGCACTACCATACGCAATGCCAATGGCCCGCGCCAGTCGCTATTTGTCCCTGAAGTATCCTTTGAGTTACTGGCCAAGCGACAGATCAGTCGTCTGGAGCAGCCAGGTCTGCAGTGTGTGGATCTCGTCTTTGATGAGCTGCAGCGCGTGACGTCGCAGTGCGAGACAATTGAGTTGACGCGTTTTCCAGAGCTGCGTGACCGCGTCATGGAAGTTGTTAACGGTATGTTGCGAGCTTCGCTGGTGCCTACGCAGGCTATGATTCAGAACCTCATTCAAATTGAGCTGGCCTATGTGAACACAAATCATCCTGATTTCATTGGTGGCAGCCGCGCAGTGGCCCAGCTAATGGAGAAAATGCAACGTGAAACCATGGCTTCTGCTGGAGTGCCAAGCAACAATTTAGTCAACCAGGACCCGCGACGTGCAGGCCAGGTCGTGAAACAGAGCGGTACTCCCAGTCCCGCGGGAGCGGCTGAAGAAAAACAGGAGGGAAATGGTCTTCTGTCGTTTTTGGAGGCGGACGGAAGAAGAGTGGTGCAGAAGGCACTCCCAGTTCGAAGCCCGCAGTTGTCAAACTCCCTCAGGTCCCCGTGAGCATGCGACAAGGTGACGACCCGACCGACCGGGAGCGCATCGAGACAGAAATCATTAAGAGTCTGCTCGCCTCCTACTTCGACATTGTGCGAAAAAACTTCCTGGATCTCGTCCCCAAGGCTATCATGTGCTTCATGGTGGGGAACTCCAAGGAGAATATCCAGAACGAGTTGGTATCCTCTCTGTATCGTGATGACAAACTTACGGAGCTTCTGGCAGAAACCGGCGACATCGCGGCGCGACGCTCAAACTGCGACGAGATGCGAACACTGCTTCAGCGCGCTCTGGAAATTGTGAATGAGGTCCGCGACTTTAACACGTTCAAGTGATTCAAGTGAAATGAAAACTCCAAGAAAGTAGAAGAGAAAAATGGTCTCGTAGTCCGTAATTGGAGGACCGATGTGTTAGTGCATCGGTGCGAGGTGAAGCGAAAGAAACGACAGTGGCAGCAAGGATAGAAAAGTGAGGCAGACGACGAATATCCTGATGCATGCATCGTCTACTCTTTATTCACATGAACTTTTTGCTTGTATTTCCTTTTTTCGTGGTCTAGCTATGTATGGTGCTCTTGCGAATGCTCAGCTTTCTTCGTCGCCAAAGGTTAAGTCGGATGCTGGCGTCCCTGTGCGAATCTCGACACCTAGCAATTGTTCCCCGAAGCCAAGTGCGCTTTGCTTATTTTCAGTTGCACTATTGTCGGTTAATGTTACTACCGGTAGGCCCGATAGGACTTGGTCCGAATCATCAGGTCCAAATATCCCTTCTTTCGCCACAGCTTCAGGTCCGGATGCGGTTTGACATTCATCGGGGTCAGCAAAAATCTCGTCGAATACCTCCTCATACTTGCTTGCATCTTGCTGCAAGCTTGATCGTGGGCCTAAAACGGACGATCCGGTCGAAAACTCCGTGTGACTGCTAGATGTTCTGTTCTCCTCGCCAAATATCTCGTCGAAGTCGTTATCCGTGCCAAATTTTCCTGGATACGTTTGAGAAGCTGAAGTCGAGTTGACGCTTGATGCAATAAACAATGCAGGAGATTCCTCGATAGCATCCAAAAAGCATTCTTGGGCATCAATTTGATCAATGACACCGTCAATGGAAAAATTAGGTTCGGACTCCGCTGTTTGCTCACCAAGATCGGCAATGTCTGCTTGAGCATCAGTATTGCCATCGTCTGTGCGGCAGGTATAAGTTATGTCGCCTTTTTCGTTGTTCATTTTGTACATTTCTCCAGTTTCATCCATGGCGGTATCCGAGACAACATTTTTCACATCACCAACTTCCGTCTCATCATAAATACCAAATCCAACCTCCAACTTGCCGCTTTTTGTCGGTGGTGCGGATGCACCGAAGTCGGTGAACTGGGCTTCTGCCGTTGTGGCCGCCGTGTGCTGTGCGTCGTCGCCCGACAAGCTGCTGCCCGTCCTGCCAGCAAACATGGGAGTTGTGTCTTCACTGGCCGATGCACTAGCCGACACGTTCGCGTCCGCGGTGAACCCGAAGGCTTCTTCGTGAGGCTTAGCATGTGCACTACCGTCCGATTCTGTGGAATCTGCACCGAAGTTAATGAACGATGTCGAATCTGGTATTGTTAGTAGTGCAGCGAAGTCAGACGAGAATGATGCCTCTGTCGAAGTCTGGTCGGTTGTTATTGAGACGTCGTTCGTATTAGTAGGCTCCTTAAAGCTCTCAAACGAGTTTGGGCTGGTGGGTGAACTTGTCGTAGCTGGAGTGGCTGCGTTCCAGTCTGTAAAAGATGACGTTGTTGCATCTTCGTCTGCTGCAAATTTGCCAAATGCGCTGGCTTCAAAACTAACGTTTTGGTCTAGAGCATTTGCCTTCCAGTCCGCAAATGTGTCTGCTGCTGTCTCATTGAATGGCTTGAAATCTGTTGATGATGCGGTTTTACTTTGACTTGGTGGGACGTCTTCTGTTCTCCAACTCGTGACTCCAAATGCGTTATTCTCTTCTGTCTTGAAATTGATAAACGAATCATTATCCGCTCGTGCCTGCCCACTTTTCGTCGCATTGACATCATTCCAGTCACCAAACGTAGATGACGGGGCACCCTCGGAGCTAATGGTGTCAGCAAACGGATCGTCTTCAATCGCACCAGAAGTAGCAATCTTGCTTTTGTCTGATGCACGAAAGTCGGAGAAGGGGCTATCATTGGTGCCGTGCTCCATTTTCTCCCGATTATTGTGTTCTGTGAGGCTTGTGAAGACCGACATCGATGCAACTTCAGGCTCCCTAAAATCGGACAACCGCTCGACGTGGAGGACAAACCCTTGTTTCTCAAAAAATCACGGGTTTCGGAGCTGGTCCGTCGTGAACGCCTTGATGTCGTCTGAATAAAAGATATAGTTGCTGCTAATTGTAGTTCCAGGGAGGATAGGCCTTGAATTCGAGCTTCGTTCAGCAGTTGTAAGAGTACTCGAGCACTAATTCGCTGTGACGTACAAGTCTCTAGTAGCGCTTGCTTCGTGAGACGTAGAAGCAAAGGACGACTCCACGCCTCATATCTGACAGCGTATCTCACACCTCCTTCCCCGTGGCCAAGAAACTGCAGTGCACTCTGCTTAACGACAAGGCTATCTGCAGCAGCAGCATCCATAGGTGCGCAGTGATAATCCAACAGCTCGTTGATACATGCGAAAACGGCGTCGCCTAAACGTGGAAGACACTCTCGTAGTGCCGTATGCCAAATTGCAGTCAGCAGAACAGCATGCCATACGCACGGTCGTACGCGAAACCAAGCCAAAACCACACGAAGGCAACCAGAAAGAAGTGTTGTCTCCACTGCATACCTATATGCTTTCGGGGTAGTCACACCACGCCGAAATAATGTCCAAGCAATTGCCGCTCGTCGTTCCGGTTGGATGCGGTTAAATGGAAGCGCTTCGAGCCGTGAGAATATACCTGACCAACCATCTTCATTCCCAGCACCGTCCCCACAACGTGGAAGCAGCCAGACGAGGGCACGTAATGCTTCACAGGCGACGAACGCATTGCTATGCTCGGTTAGCTCACGAATTCGCAGCGTCAGATGGCTTAAATACGGCGGGATAAAATTTAATGTCGACTGCCCCGAAGATGAATTCATTTTAAGGACGGTGGTATCGAGGCGCTCCGCCACAAACTGCACAGCACGACACACGCGGTGCAGCATGACTGTACTGCATACGACTTTGGCTGCTTCGCGTTGCACTGGAAGCAACGATAATAGTGCTGATGCAACAAGTTCAAAGATGCACATGGAGCCCCAGTTGGATTGCTTGGTAACGCTAGCCTCGGGACTGCAACCCCGCAACGCCTCTTCCGTGGCTACAAGCAGTACGGCCGGAGCAACTTTAGACTTTGCGACGGAGTTGTCGGCCACAGCACTTTGAATCACTTCCACCAGATATTCCTGAAGCTGCGATGAGAGTGCATTTGAGACGAAAAAGCCTTGAAGAGCGGGATTTTGATCCGACGCCTCTTGACGCCCAGTGGTTGACGATGTTTCAATCAAGTTTGAATTAGCGTTGGTACCGCTAGAGCCGTTCATTGAAGACGTCCGCTGTTGATGCACTGGTGAGCGAAGTAGATGACCGCAGATACGCAGTACATGAATAGAAGTCAGCGAGTCACCACTGACTAGCGATCGCGGGCGCGCCGTGATCAAATGCCGCTCAATTGCCTTGGCTACAGCCACTGAATGAGACGTTTTACCTTCTCTCAACGGCGCTGTCAGCAGTGCAAGTAATGTGCTAGCAGCATGCCGAGCTCCAGTAACCGCCTGAGCACTGAAAGCTAGTTGCACCAGCTTATCCATTGCCAGCACCTGTTCGTCTGGCACAACATGGAAGCGTAGCGCATGACATGCTCCTGCCAACGCTGCAAACTGACCCGGCCCAGGAGCTTGCGTGCGCTTTCCTTTGCATCCACAGCAGCTTCCGCCAGCACGGGTGACTGCTGCAATAATGTATTGGCGTACGAAACCAACTGCTCTCTCTGCCGAAGATTCGACAAAGCTGGGCGTACACTCGAAGCGTGGCCCTTTGTCGTGGCAGCAGCAGCCCCGAGGGCGTCATCACCGCCGTCTCCAGCGTCGTCACAAAGTTGCTCAGCACCGACTCGGCCATCCCAACACTCTGCGTGTCCGCAGCTTCTTGTGCGTCCAGCAGCCGGGCCGTGTGCTCCTTCTGGATCTCGAACTGGTCGATCAGCCGCGCCAAGAGACACAACGCGATACGGGCGATGCGCTGGTGCTCGTCCTTGAGCAGCACCGACTCCTTCTTGTCCTTAAGCTGCGGAAGCAGCGAGCACAGTCCGTTGAGCAGCGACTGCGGGATGCGCGCGCCCCGGACCGCCGATGTGTAGAAGAAGGTGAGCGCGCGCAGCACGTCCGCCATCTTGCGCGAGGCCACGTCCTTGGCGCCCAGCAGCTTGGCCAGCTCGTTCAGCAGCTGCTGCTCCGACGAGCATTTGCTGCGCAGGTATCCGTTCATGACGACAGGAGGCGGGGAGACTGCGAGTAGCTCTAATCGCTCTCGGTCGCTTCTTGCTGAATGGCTGAATGGCGAAGGATCGCGTCGCTTCGTGGACTGCGTCGATAAAGCGAGGGACTGGTAGTGACGTTGAAGTTGAAGCAGTTGGGACAGTTGCCTCTCATTTGCTGGAGAAGTTGACGGACGGACAATTACCGCAAACTACAATTACCGTGATCCTTTAGGTTCTCAATATCCTAAATGCAAGCAAAGGAGACCACCCTCGGTATCAATAGACGCTGTGACGCAAGCCGCACTGGATAACATCATCCAGCAAGTCCAGATCAATGATGACAAGGTCGTCTTCGTGGCCCTCGAGACCGGGGGCATGCGCGTGCCGTGATAAAGCTTTCCTAGTGGAAATGAGAGCGGGACGTCTGGAAACATGGTGTGCGCATCGAACGCCTGGTGCTCTCTAACAACATTGTTGTTGGCGTCACGCTGGTAAAGGTAGACGCATTGATTAACGTTCTGTTGGCGATACGGAACCATCACCCCAATAGCAACCTGGATGTGGGGGTTCTCCATGTAGTCGTCCAGCTTGCCCTCCAAGCTCCAAACTTCCTGCGCGAATGCCATCTCCACGACAAGGGTGGGGAATGATGGAGGAGAAGCTGCAGCGGGTCTCAGACCGCCGCCAGGTTTGTAGCAGTGACCACCAAAGGTAACTGTACGTCCTCCTTGGCTATCCAGTGTGTCGATGATGTTGATATTGTTGTCTCCAGCAACAATGACTTGCTTGTATATCTGTTTAATCACTTCACCTGAGTTGGCTGCATGAACGTCGGATGTCAGCTCGTACACCACGACGCGACCCGAGTCATTCATGATCGGCTCGTAGATCCAGCGCAGGTGTTCCTCTTCATGCACTTCAAGCCAAGCGTTGAAGTCCTCAAGCGAGATGTTTTCGAAGACGACCACAGGAGACAAGCGCTCGTCTTCCTTAAGCTCGGAGCGCGCTCGCTCACGCGCCTGCAATTCTCGGTTCACCCCTCTAGGGTGGAATCTTCCGTCGCCATCGTCGTCGCCGCCGCTGCGTTGAGGCGACAATACCCTTGGTTTATGGCTTGGGAGGATTTCGAGGTGACTGAGATCCAAGGACAGTTTGAAGGGGAGCTTCTGACATGGTAAGTGCGACGGGGGAGGTGAGACCGCTTTTGACCTGCTCGTTCGGGCAGTCAAATCTGACGCCCTACTACGAAAAACTCCGTAGGCCAGCCCCATTCCTTAGGCAACATTCACGTGACGAAATCTCGAGAGGTCCACAAAGAAGGCAAAAATCTTCCGCGAAGGCAGCGGCGACGACGATGGCGATGAAAGGTTCCACCCTAGAGAGGGTGAACCGAGAATTGCAGGCGCGTGAGCGAGCGCGCTCCGAGCTTAAGGAAGACGAGCGCTTGTCTCCTGTGGTCGTCTTCGAAAACATCTCGCTTGAGGACTTCAACGCTTGGCTTGAAGTGCATGAAGAGGAACACCTGCGCTGGATCTACGAGCCGATCATGAATGACTCGGGTCGCGTCGTGGTGTACGAGCTGACATCCGACGTTCATGCAGCCAACTCAGGTGAAGTGATTAAACAGATATACAAGCAAGTCATTGTTGCTGGAGACAACAATATCAACATCATCGACACACTGGATAGCCAAGGAGGACGTACAGTTACCTTTGGTGGTCACTGCTACAAACCTGGCGGCGGTCTGAGACCCGCTGCAGCTTCTCCTCCATCATTCCCCACCCTTGTCGTGGAGATGGCATTCGCGCAGGAAGTTTGGAGCTTGGAGGGCAAGCTGGACGACTACATGGAGAACCCCCACATCCAGGTTGCTATTGGGGTGAAGGTTCCGTATCGCCAACAGAACGTTAATCAATGCGTCTACCTTTACCAGCGTGACGCCAACAACAATGTTGTTAGAGAGCACCAGGCGTTCGATGCGCACACCATGTTTCCAGACGTCCCGCTCTCATTTCCACTAGGAAAGCTTTATCACGGCACGCGCATGCCCCCGGTCTCGAGGGCCACGAAGACGACCTTGTCATCATTGATCTGGACTTGCTGGATGATGTTATCCAGTGCGGCTTGCGTCACAGCGTCTAGTTTGATGCCGGAGGTGGTGGTTCCGTTGCAACGTGAACGTTGAGAAGCACGGATAAGGACCACGATCATTGCTGCTTGCGTAACTCGTGTGTTCTACAGAACAATGCCTATCTACAAAAACACGCCCGACAATAAAAATGAAAGGGAACCACACTGGCGTCGTATCCCTTCAAGTTTCACGAGCAAATTGACTACCCTTTAGCGCTTGCTCCCGCGTAAAATTTGCAAACGTGCTTCGTATTGCTACATCACCCGCATAACGATACTCGAGTACTCCTGGAGCACGAGTTGCAGGGAAAGACCGAGTCCCAAGACTGGCCTCCCGGTGGTCGTGTTTGATCGCTCTCGCTCAAGGAGGGCAAGAAGCGTAAACTTGGCTGAACTCCGGCGCTGGATCCATGAGCCACTACGCGATGACTCGGGCCGCGTGCCTTACATTGGATGCCCTTGCGATTGCAACGGGAGAACTCATCAGGCAGATCCAAAATGCAAGTGATTGCGGCTGGAAACAACGATTTTGATGTGTTCAAGACATTATTACATGAGCAGGGCTTCAACTCGGTCACTATAGACTCGAGCCTCACAGTGGACTGATACCCGCTACTCAGTGCGCTCCCGACTACTGTACTTGAAGTGGTGTTCGCTGACGAATGTCCGCACTTGGAGGGAAAGCTCCACACATACATGCAGCATCCCGATTTTCAGGTTGCTATTGGAGTCAAGATGTCATGATTCAGTCAGAGCGGGAGCCAAGCATCCGTCCCGTTGTATAAGCTCTATCACGGCACGTGCATACCCGCAGCTCTTTTGACCACGAGAACGACCTGACCGTGATCGAACTCAAGTCGTTGATTATGCGAGCAGCTCACAAGGGTGCCTTGATTTAACAGCGAATGATTTTGCTTTCAGAGAAGGTGGCAAGTAGCTCAAACACAGGAGACGAGAGCAGGTTTTTAGATGGAAGTCTCATTGTTCCTCACTATTTCGGAGCGTCACCTCCCTTCTTGTCATCTCGGAGCGTGATCTCCATGCGGTCCTCGTAGCTCTGTTTCTTCTGCTCCTCCTTCGAGGAGGCAGCAAATAAAGCTCCGCCGGCCACAGCCACCACCGTGGCGGTCTGTGCCACCACTCGCGCCTGCATGAACAAGTTGCCCAGCTTGGACTGGCCGCGGTGGAAGGTCACGAGGCCGCCCAGCAGCACGGCGGAGGTGAGTGCGCAGCCCAGCGGCACAAGCGGGTCCTCCTTCACGCGCGTCCAGAGCGACTTTCTGCCGCCGTAGCGCTCGTCCTCCATCCAGCTGAAGTCCCCACGGCGTACACGCGCTCGGGCGGCTCACGTCGTCCAGCCATGATTTCTTGCTACAAACTCGAGTCTGGCGTAGCTGCCGGCCGGTTCAACTATGAACGTGGGGCTGACGTCAGTGGCGTCTCTTGGACGTTTCTGTCGAGGTCAGGCACACGAGCTCCGCTATTGTTGATTGGCCAGAATGGAGGTCTCGGTGCTGATTGGGCGGAAGATGAGATTGTACCAGCATGGAGGCCATCCTGGAGTATGCCTCGTCGTCTCCCGATGAAGAGCGTGAGCGTGATGTGACGTCGTCTAGTTCGCGTCCAGCGGCTTCTACTGGTCCACTGGCTGCTGCTCGAGATGACGCCAAGAAACGGCAGCTGGAGGTCGCGCGGTGGCTCGCTAGTCGAGCGAAGGGATTCCGACATCAGAGTTCTCGGGAGGAAGACGCCTTTGCGTTCCGAGGGTACAAGTCCAAGCGACGTCGGCGACATTCGCCAGGTTCATCGCAGTCTGCAGTAGCTGGGGTGGCTAAGGATGCAGGTGTCGACTTGCCTTTAATCGTGCAACCGGATGAAGCTCTGGAGGGCTCTACTTCAGGATTGAAGAGCGACAAGATGCTGCCGTTGTGCAGGCGCAGCCGACGGAGATTTGGCGGACATGAGAAGGCTGTGAATGAGTTGCAGTGGCATCCACAGCACCCGGAGCTGTTCCTGTCGGCTTCGATGGATGCGACTGTGCGGATCTGGAACGTTACGGCTGTTGACAGAGGCGGTTGTCGCCGAGTGCTGACACAGCATTCGTTGGGCGTTAAAAGTGCAAAGTGGTCGATTGATGGCAGGACTGTGCTTTCCGGGGCTACGACGGTCTTTCTTGCTGCGTGAACACCGAAACAGGGCAGGTCGAGCAGGAACTGCGGCAACGCGACATCACAGCAACGTATGGGCAAGTTGAGCGCATTACGACAGTGTGCTTCCATCCAACTGAGCCGAACTCCGTGTTGCTAGGAACGGATCATGGCCACATCTACGGCCACGACCTCCGTTCGAAGACAGCTCAGCGAGAAGTGAACCTGTACAAGAAGTCATTCGGTGACGTCCATGATCTGCTCTTCCTTGGCGACGACGCTTACCAATTCGTGTCGAGTGCTAGTGTGATCCAGCGTGACGCTAGCAATCAAACGCTGCTGGTCTGGGATTGGCGCTCGCCAACACTGCTATACGATCACCTTGACAACAACATGCTGGCTCATTCGTGTCTTCGAGCACACCCAATTAAGCCATATTTTGTGGCGCAGTGCAGCGGAAACTACGCGTCTATCTTTTCATCGTATGCACCTTACAAGTGTATTAAAGGTGCCAGTGTTGGTGGGCGTCATCCACCTCTTCGATTTCATGGGGCCATGAAGTTGAAGGATACGGCATCCAGTGCAGTTTTTCGCCCGACGGTGTGCTGTTGGCCTCAGGTGACGCCAATGGGCGTGTTGTGCTTTACCAGACGACAGGCAGCCGTCAAGTGATGGAGAGCTTTCAGCTTTATGGGGACAGAACACCATGTATTTGCGCAGAGTACGAAGCGAATTCAACCGCCAGTTTACCAAGGTTGCTTACTGGTAGCAGTGCAGGAGACATTAACCTGTTTGAATGATGAATACGTTCTCAACACTCATTCGGCATCATCGTTTTGTTTACTATTGTTACGAGCCTTCTTCCTCATGGTGATCTTCGTCGTCGCTATATTCTGCTTGCTTCTGTTGTTCAGCTTTAGCCTTGGCCTGAGCAGCGCGAAGTTTGCGATCGACTTTACCGCGACGTCTATCGGTTCTATGGAGCAACTTGCGCGCAGCCGCATAATGCTTCACGGCTTCACTCCAGGCTTCGTTTGGTGTCAGGACGGAATCGGCATATATCATGTGCGTCTCCCAGTTCTTCGGACGCAGCTTAAACGACCGCTGAAATGCTGCGACAGCCTGCTCAAAATCACCTAATGCCGCAAAAATTCGCCCGTATGTGCACAGTAAAATGCTCCGGCTTGTCTTCTCGTAATCGGGGGTGACAGAGAGAGCGCTTTCCACAAGAATCTTTGAGCGCTCTGGGTCCAGAGGCAACTCAAGCAGCGCACGCAGATTCCACACCGAAGCGTCTGAAGAGTCGATTTCGAGCGCTTTCTCAAATGCCGCACGGGCCGCCGGATAGCGCCGCCTCTGCTGCTCGATTTTGCCCAGCTCGATAAGCAGCGGCGCGTCATTCGGCACGCGCTGAGATGCCATCGTGAGTACAGAGCGTGCTGAGTCGAGATTGCCTAGTTTGGCTTCAATGCGCGCCAGCCCACGCCACGACTCGATACTTGTAGGTTGAACTTTGGTGGCCTCATCGTACAGCTCGCGTGCATTGTCCAGTTCACCATGGTGTTCTTCAAAATCCCCCAAGCTTGCAACACGGGACCGGTATGCTGCAGATCCTTGATGGCATTTTCAAAGACTTTACGCGCATAGCGCATACGGCCGCTCCTTTTATATAAAGAGCAAGTGCCGTCAGACTTGGCACGTGGTCAGGGAACTGGTCAAGCGCAGAAATGTACAACCCGGCGGCTGCGTCATCGTTGCCTAGCTCCTCCTCCATCTTTGCATATGAATTGTACGCCGACGGCTCCACGTACAACCCACCATCAATGAGTCGGCGGTACGCTCGGCGTGCCTCGTACACATTGCCTAACTTGAAGTGACACATGGCACCAAGTAGAACAAGCCACTTGTGCGTCGGAAACTTCGCAAAAGCTGACGTGATCACAGCCAGTGCGTTCTTGTACAGCCCGGCGTCGTATTCCGCTTTCGCCCACGCGTGCCAAACCTGTCCAGTAGCTCGCGGGTGCGAGACAGCGTTTTGGAAAATACTCCGAGCCAGCCCCACATGTTGAGACTGGGCCTCAAAGACCCCATAGGCCTGTAGAATCAACACATCCTTCGGATGCTTCTCCAGCAGCTCCTCGAACCTCTCCCGAGCAGTATCCGCGTGTCCCGCCGCAACCTCCCAACGCGCCATGCCTAATCCCGCCGCGGGATTTTGCGGATCCGTCGCCAAGATCACCTTGAAGATGCGCTTGGCTTCCAGCAAGTTCTTCGCGTCCAGCTCCATGGTCCCCCATGAGTTCCAGAGCTCGGCATCGAACTTGATCTTGGACGCCTTGGCAAAGATCATCCTGGCCAAGTCAAAGTTGCCGTCCTTCCACTCCTGCAATACCCACAGCCCCATATCGTTAAAAGACTGCACCACCCTCCCCACCGCCGCAATCTGCGGCCGTACCATGACGCCCCACTTGTTCCACATGCCCATATCTTTCGGGTAGCGGCGCTGCAGCACGTTGCGGAAGAGGTTCCTGGCCAGCGGCACGTTCTCGCGCACCAGCTCGTTGAGCGTGGGCTCGGGCCCGAGCCAGCGGTCATTTACGCCCTGCAGGTACTTGGCGTCGGGCTCCCACGGCTCCTTGCCCGACAGCTCACTGAACTTCTTCTCCACCTGGCGCGCAAAGTCCTGACCCTCGTACAGTCCGTCGTTGGCGCGGTAGCCCGAGAAGAGCCGCGTCTGCGTCCGCAGAGGCGTCTTGAAGGGCGTCGAAGTCGCTGCATCTCGCCACGTCAGCGTCGTGGGACGAAGCGCCCGCCCCAGCGCCTTCCCCAAGCCTCTCATTTCCCCACTGCCGGAACGCACCTTTAGTGTCACTAATACGGGAATGTCACTGTTGTGGGAGTCTGCGGTCCCTAGCCCTGTTTGCAGCGCGAGTGAATGTTTTGACAGCGTGTTTATATGTGAGGCGGCTCGGAGCTGGTCGTCCAGTCAAATCGGGCACGGCGAGTGGAGATGGCGATGCGGGCAATGCGCTTCATTACGTAAAAGCTTCTTTCCGAGGACTCCACTGTCAAGAATCAATCATGTCGGCTGAGGAAGTTGTGGCGGAGGTCGAAGTCCCCAAGGAGCTGGGCGAGATGGACGCCCTCAAGGAGGTGCTCAAGAAGGCGCTCATCCACGACGGCCTGAAGCGCGGCCTGCACGAGGCTGCCAAGGCCCTGGACTCGCGTCGCGCGCGTCTGTGCTGCCTGGCCCAGGACTGCGACGAGCCCAGCTACAGCAAGCTGGTGCGCGCCTTGTGCGAGGAGCACGGCGTGAACCTCATCCTGGTGCCCTCGGGCAAGCAGCTCGGCGAGTGGTGCGGCCTGTGCAAGATCGACGCCCTGGGCGAGGCCCGCAAGGTCGTGTCCACGTCGTGCGCCGTCATCACGGACTTCGGTGAGGAGACCCACGCGCTGAACGTGCTGCTGGACTACCTCAAGCGCCAGGGCGAGAACTAAGCAGACCGCGGGGTGGAGACACTCGTTCGGTGAGGTGACTAGGAGATTCAAGTGCAGGTTGCTTCGGTGAAAGCTGCGACGAGCGAAGGTGTTATTCGTGATAGAGCCACGCCACGTCGGAGTTAATGCCTGCAATCGTAACACGATTCCCCGGAAGCCACTGCTTATAGCACTGCTGTCCTTGGGGACTGAGGCTCTGCTTGGAGCTTTTACTACCAACAATTTTGTCGACGGTTTTCTTTTAATGGGTATTGGCTGTTGTTGGGTTTTGTTGATCATGTGAATGTGTTATTGCAGCAAGGAGGAAGCAGGTCAGCTGGGCTTGAAGGCTTGTGGTTTCCTCATAAGCCCAAGTCCTTTTTGCAGCAAACCTAAACGAGTTGAAGTGCTGTCAAGTGGTGGCCCACCATTGGTGGGTGGGACGACCACTTGTGTTCACACCGAACGGCGCCTTTGTCTCTCCATGAAGCTGCAAACTAATAGATTCCTGAAGTGGTTGGTAACCTCGATCTCATCAGTTTTAATTAATACTTTTACCGGAATTCATCAACTTTGCTTCTCTCCAGCTAAACACATACGCTCAATCCATCTTTGCAGAGTACGCGCGACTCGGCCGTCGTCTCTTCCTTCATTCGGGGACGTTGAGTCTTGATTTGGTAAACTTTTTCATGACCCGATCGCATCGGTCATTGCCAAAATGGGAGCGGTGACAGCGCAATTACGATTTGTCTTCGCTGGGGGGCTCGAACAAAGCCACAGCGGCCAAATTGCGTAGGGTTGAGCAGCTGTCTGTGCAACATACAAACAATCTGCCCACGAAAGCAAAACTGGCTGCCGGATCCTCTAGCAGCTAGTCACCCGGACTACTCACATTCAGCGACAGCGTTGTAGCAGCCCCAAGCCACTCACCAACAAGAGCAGGTGCGGGAACTTCCTGACATCCGAGGGCCTTGGCTTAGCGCAATATCCACGAAGGGACCACTCATCGCCCATGCGGCGATTTGTCAAGGAAACGACGCTGCTTAGCACGGTTCAATGGCGGCATCTGAGTCTCTGCATTTCGGCCATGCACATCAAACATCGCGGAGGCACGCATGTACTTGAATTTTCCCTGCACAACAGGCTCTTCCATCTGCACAAATCGACGCGTTAGTCTCTCGCAATTGTTATTCCTTGCGTTGCACCAAATCGGTTCTTACCGTCTCATCAGGCTGCATTTGCCGCAGACTCAGTAGGAATGGATGCTGCATCGCTTCACTAGGCGTTATCCGCGTATCGGGACTAAATTTCAGACCAGCAAAATAAGTGTTAGATCATTCGTAAAACAACGCTTTGCCTCCTATTCAGAATGAACATACTTGTAATCGAGCATACGACGAACGAGGTCAAAGAGGGCCTCGTACTGCTCCGGCGCGTGGTTCACTGTGTTATACTTGTCAGCATCGGCAAGAATTTCGGGCAGTGTCTTAGAGCTCTCGGGAATCTGAACAGAACACACCCACCAACGTATGTCAGCGCAAGGAATCAAATACAAGCTACCGTGCGAGAAGATAAATTCCACTCACCACCTCAACGCCTTTCGGCGGAATAACCTTGTGCACCTTAAGGCGGTAATCAACCCACCGATCGTTGCCTTCCACCATCACAACTTCGTCAAAATATTCGCGGCGATAACTTGGATTGGCGCGGGCGATGAGCTCCCGCGGTGGCATACCCATGACGTTAATGATTCGGTGCAGCTGGTCAGCCGAGTCGTATCCACAAAACAGCGGCTTGCCCGTGTGCATCTCCACCAAAATGCACCCAAGACTCCACATGTCGATGGCAGCCGTGTACCTCATGCCGAGGAGCACCTCCGGGGCACGATAAAATCGACTCTGCGTATAGCGATGAATCTGGTTGCGCGAAAGACATGAGCTTCCGAAGTCGATCAGTTTCAGAGAGCTGTGGCCGTGTGAAACCAGCAGGATGTTCTCGGGCTTCAAGTCGCAGTGAATCACGTTAACGTTCGGGTGCCGCATGTACTCCAGCGCTTTCAGGATCTGCCGCGTAAACTTGCGCAGCAGCTTCAAGCTGATGCCCAGGAAGTTGGTTCCACGCAGGACGTCGAAGAGGTTGGGTCCCAGTTTCTCAAACACCAGACACTGGTGTCCCTCGTGCATGAATGCATCCATCAATCGCACTGCATCAAAAAAAAAAAAGGCACAGAGCAATCAGTTAGGCATCCGCGACAGAGCGAGCGCAACTGTTGACTCAATCTCCACGAATAGATCGCGAAACCAGCCTCTTCTCTCTGCTTGAGCCCAATCAATGCACGCACCGATGTGGTTGGTGGCGTCGTGTTGCTGCGGCAAGTGCAGCTGCTGCAGGATGTTGATCTCGGTCTGGGCCTGGGCCGTGTACTGCTGCTTCTTCTGGACGATCTTGATGGCCACGAGCTGCTGCGTCATCCTGTCCTGCGCCTCCACCACTTGTCCGAAGGAGCCCTGCACAGCACGCACGACACATCGTCAGTGTCTTCCTACTCTACCTCCCCATCCTCCCTGCAGTCTGTCTGTCTGTCTGTAGCAGCTCGTACCGCTCCGAGCTTCCGGCCGCGCACGACGTAACGGCCGTTGTTGAACGTCTCCTCGCCCGTCTCTGAGAACACATAGTTGGCCGGCGCCTTCTTCTTCTTCTTCATGAGCGCGCCCGTGGGCTTCGGTTTGTGCTTGCGGTAGTAGTTCTGCACACAGAGGCAGCAGACACACACGTTCAGTCAGTTCCAGGCCCTCTCTGCTCCCTCTCCGGCGTCTGTACGTCCACCGGCCGCCGCAGCGCCGGCGGTCCGACGGCGGCCGCCGCGCGGCTTCTGGCGCCGTCCACGCACCACGTTGATTACGTTGAAAGTGCGCATGATGCCCCGCGTGAGCTGGTGGCGGGGCGTGTCCTTGAGCGGCCGCCTGGCGCCCTCCGTGATCTCCATCGCGTGCTGCCTGCGTCGGTTTGGTGCTCCTTCTCTTTTGCGCGGTTTTCTCCGCTTCTTCGCTCGAGGTTTTTCGTGCGTTTTGGGCGGCAAAAACTGGCCTGAGGTTTTTGTCTTCTTGGTGAAATGGCGCTTTCCGTTTCCTTTTCTGTCGACGAAGGCTGTTTATAGAAGGAATGGAGTGTGTGGCTGGACGACGGCCGCTGCAACCTCGCGGACACCATCTCGTGGACGTCAACGGACTGCACCGGCATGTTTGCATGAGATGAATTTACACTACTTTATTGAAGGCAACTGCACGTTGGCGCCCTGTTCCACGACCGGCGGCTCTGCGCGCGAAAGTCCATGAAGCTGTGATGTATCCATGTTGGCGTCTATGCCACACGTTGAAGCAAGCGGAAAGGCGGGAGAGCTTCTTGTCCGAAAGAGAGTGGCTTGCCATGGCAAGCCACTTCTTCTAGATTGCCTTCTGCCTGGTGTCCGTTTTGACGCGCCATTGTCCCAGTCGCCGGCAGACTAAATTTACCGCCGTCAGTTGGTTGCGATGCGGACGGCAAGTCCAATGCTGTTGCGTTCATCGGCGCGTTTCAGGCGCTCGTGAACAAAGCACTTTGGTCGCTGTGGTGTTGACGCCGCTCTCAATACTGGTTTCGACCCCCACATTGTCGATTCTGGCTGGCCATTGTCCACGCCGTGGGAGCATTCACAGCTCAGCTAAGCTCAAAATATCCTCATGGGCAAAGGTAGCAACCAATTACGCACGGGAACATGACAACCCCCTTAACTTGCTCGTCGTGCGTGTGTTTCTCCAACGCCAGCTACCAGTACTTGGAACAACTCGTAGAACACAGCAGCAGCCTGTGTTGAGTCCACCTGGCGTAAGGCGTATCAGCGTCTCGGTTTGCAGAGCAAGGCAAGCACGGTATAAACTGCTTTATCTCACTGTCCTCCTGGCTTGACGTTGTTCGCTGCACCATACATCTTGGCCTGCAAGGCGCCGCTACATCAGCAGGCTCGGTGATCGGTGATCGTGCACTTACATCCATACTGTCCGTGGGCTCTGTAGTCGTCGGTCAGCCTCTGCCTATTCTTCGCAGTCCATAACCGGCAGTAACTTTAGTTAGTCCGATGACGGAACAGGACTTACGACCAGCAAGTGTCGATGATAGAAGAAGCTGAGCACAAGATTCAATATAAGCACCAAATTGAAGCACTGTGCCAAGCAGATCTTGAACGCGTTGTTGAAGCATTTTGGCGCCAAAAGTTGAAGACAGAAAACGTCCGGCTGCGCCACGTCGTTCGCGTCACAGCGCATCCTTTGCGTACGTCAGCCATCCTGCGTAGCTGTTCGCGCATTCCCCAATCTTCCCGACGGTCCGCAAGTCGCAGCCTGCGCCATGACGCCCCCAACGCCGCTGCAAGTGGAGACCAAGACGGACCTGGCCAGCGCCGCCTACGGCGCGCGCGTGCTGTTCGCCACCGACGAGTGGTTCGCCCCCGCGCACCACCTTCTGCTTCCGCAGCCGCCGGTCTTTATCGCCGACAAGTTCACGAGCTTCGGCAAGTGGATGGACGGGTGGGAGTCGAGACGCAAGCGCACGCCTGGCCACGACTGGTGCCTCGTGGAGATGGGGCTGCGCGGCGCAGTGCATGTCGTCGACGTGGACACGGCCTTCTTCACGGGCAACAACGCGCCGCGAGTGTCCATCAAGCCGCGCACTTCCCGCAGGGCCGGGAGGCGGACAAGACGCTGCAGCTTCTTACGGCCAAAGCTACAGCCGAGCGGTCGATGGGAGTGTGTGCCACGCCCGCAGAGCTGGCAATGGCGGAGCAGCTCCAGTCGCACGAGTGGACGGAGATCGTGCCGCTGACGAAGCTGGGGTCTGGGTACGAGGAGACGCGGCACAACCTGCTGCAGGTGCCGGTCTCCAAGCGCGGACCCTGGACGCACCTACGGGTGAACATGTATCCTGATGGAGGAATCGCGCGGCTGCGCGTGTACGGCGACGTAGTGATGGACTGGACGCGGGTGCCTACCTCCAAGCTGCTGGACCTCGTGAGTGTCGAGAACGGCGGACAGGTGGTGGCCTTCAACGACGCACACTACGGCCACCCGCGCAATTTGATGGCGCCGGGGCGCAGCAAAACGATGGCCGATGGGTGGGAGACTGCTCGCAAGGCGACACGCCCCGCAATCTTGAAGGCGGACCCGAAGACGGGACTGCTGGAGGTGCCGGGCAAGGACTGGGTCGTGCTCAAGCTGGGGCATTTGGGTGTCATCGAGCAAGTTGAAGTCGACACGAACCACTTTAAGGGCAATATCCCCGAGAGTTGTGTTGTTTATGGTACTCGTTTTCACGGAAATGAAGATGAAGAGCTACTGAAGGATGGGGCAGTCAAGTGGAAAGTCGTGCTCCCTCGCGTAAAACTGGAAGCGCACAAGCAGCATTACTTTTCAGTGGTTGACGGCGACGTGAAGCTCATTCCCGCTGGTGTCAACTTCGTAAAACTCGAAATGTTCCCTGATGGTGGTATCAGTCGTCTCCGGCTGCTCGGTCATAAGAAGGAGACTGCCGCGCGACTGTAATTGACGTTTCCATGAGATGAATACGGGATCAAACAGATGCTACAAGTTTCACAATCCATTTCTTGATGCTTTCTCTGATTTAGTTTGTTCTTCGATTGCAAGTTATCGTGTGTGGTTTTCTTTTCTCGAAAGAAAATATGAAAAACTGAGACGATCAAGGCCATCCTGGAGCGAATCCACTTACGGAGTTGAATGAGCTCAACCAAACTTTGCTGCAACCCACCTGTCCGCCCGCAACTCTTGTTAGTCACGAGAATGACCCCGTGATCAGCCACTTGAGCTTGCCGGTTCAGTACGAGTCTTCCGCACCCATGACTTGTGTCTGTGTGTTGCCCACTTCTTCGTCGCACTCGTATGCAGTCGTTCTTGGTGGACGAAAGTAAATACCCTCCCTACGTTCATGTACCAAATTATTCATCAATAAAGCAGCTAGTGGTGTTGGATAGTATAGTTGTTATCACGCACCTTAGGAGATGGGATATAGGCAACTTGCGAATGCGTGCCAAATGAGTGGTTGCCGACGATCGGAGTGCCATTACAGCATCGTTGGTATGGTTCATTGCACTGCTCTGCAGAAGTTTTCGCTCTGGGGCATTTTCCGTATTTGAAGATGTACTCAACGTCTTGGAGGATTTTGCACGGGCTGCATACAACTTGTGCACGGCCTCATTGGACGTGAAACGCTCTACATTGGGGCGTCGATGGTCATTTGCAATTGCAACTTTTAACCAGCGTTTGCCCTTGATATTCGACTGAACTCTCCTCGTTTTTCAAAGTCGAACGCCTTGGTAGCAATGTCAATTTCATCCAGTGCGTGAAAGAGGGCACTCTGGAAACCTCGAATGGAGATCCGACCAGTGCCCCGTAGATCGAAACGATAGAGAAGTCGACAGCAATCCGAAGGAGGCAACAGGGAAGCCCTAAATTGCAATGAAATCTTTGTAAGCTTCTTGTAAAGTTTGACCACGGGATCATTTCCATAGCGGATTTGTTGTTGTCTGGTACGTCGATGTTACGGTGATTATTTCCTGCAGCTCTGTCATTTTCCCCGAAGCTTGCAAGTAACGCACTCGTTATCGAGTCACGAGAATTCTTCATGCGACCATAAACTTGGTGAGCGTATTGCTTCCAAAAGAACTAGCAAAGAGCACACAAACCGGCAAACGCTGAGCACCATTTTTATACAGATCAATGGCGATATGTCCGTACCTACCTGATGAAAGGGGTCTACTAGGAATGTACGAAAGATGCTGAATGTGATGCCGGAGCTGTCTGGCAGACCAATGGCTTGAATGCCACGAAACAGTGAAAACCACTCTTGCTTCGACACTGCCGCGGCTTCATCAAATCCTAATTTGTTGGTGTGGAACTTTAATTGGCGTAGGGAGATGATGCTGTTAATGCTAGCATTGTTGCTCGAATTGATAGCTTCCTTTGTTGGGCTAGCGAGCAGAACAAAAAGCTCCTCTATTTTCTTTTCTTCGACAGCCTGCCACAAGAAATCGCTGAGTTTGTCCTTCAGTCGGGTAATACGGCAACTTTTTGCCGTTTCTGGAAAATCATGACTTTCGTGCCCATAGCGTTTAACTTGGAGTTGACTCGATAGTAGAGAGTAAAACAAATCACCATTGCCCTGCCGCCATGCAGCGATCAAGTCGTGAACGCCCATTATGTTGGGATTAACGGGAGCTAGCGCTTCTTGTACTCCGTGATGCTGTTGGATCGAGACGCTCCCAAGAAAGTCGAATGGTATTTGTCGAACTAAGATTCCTACAGCTGCAATAGATTTTCTCGAGCGAGCCTCTGCATCCTCGATTGAGCATCGTCTCGAAAGAGTCTTATCTAGCCAGGATGCAATTCGAAAACATAGTTTTGTTGCCCCAGCTGCAGCCCAAACCGGGAGAGCTGCTTTCAGCGTGATGCTTGGGTTTAGATACGGTAATAAATCATCGTGGGTGATTTGATCCCGGTTACCCAAAGATGGAGCAGTAAAATGCTTCTCCCATAGGATAAACGGATTTGCTGGGTATTGCATCAGCACAAGTTGTGCTTCCCGCTCACGATCAAAATCAAAAGGTGCTTCACTAAATTCAGTAACGCGCGTAGATGACCAGGGAGAATATGCCACTGCGTTTCTGATTGTTGAGTTCGAAAACAATGAAGATATAAAGAAGGAAAACTGTGCAGCTGGTGAGAAGACCATTTGAGAGGATTGGTACTTTGACCTCTCGAAGGCACGATGTGCGGTCAAAAGTTGTTCTCTATCTTGACGCTTCATGCAGCAGGTCACGGTCAACAGCGGGGTACAGAATTCCACTTCATTTTCTGCACTACGCTTTATCTCGTAAATTGAATAATGATCAGGTGTTGAGAATTCCAATCGAGCTATGCTTAAGCTTAGGCTGTTTGCGCTCCCGTCTTGACTAACCAAGTGGAGGTGGGTCAGTTCACACAGCCCCTGATCATTGCGAGTTTGAACTTGAATGACTGAACTTGCTGTCCTTGTTGTGGTCTCCACCAGCAAAACCACTACATCGCCGGTATACACGCGAAGGCGATTGGAACGCAGAATGTACCAACTTGATTCTAGCTGCGGATGACTTTCAGAAGCGGCTTCTTCAACAAACATACTTAAAATCTGAGTTTGGGTATGTTTTTCCACCACCTCATCTTGAAGTGTAGGCGGTGTGTCCGCCATCTCCATGTCAGTTCGAGGGCCAATGTCAACCACGAATTTGCTCCAAATTACCTGCCCAAATGAGCTCTTAAGAGAAATGATGCCAAATCCTGCCGTCATAACCAATAGCGTAATCTCAGCAGCAACTCGAACATCCACTCCAGTGTCTGTGGTCCGTAATTTCTTCTTCACTGACGAAATGGAACAGGTTACATGATCTGGAGCTGTCCTTGATGTATCCTCTTCCACTGTCAGTTGGAACAGGTGTGCGCCTGTGACATCGTCCTCGGGCAAAGAAGCTAACATGTCTGCCACAACTTTCGTTACCGCCTGCACATGAACATATATCCGAGTACCTACGGTAGCGCGTAAATTATTCTTAACCTGCTGATACGAATCATTGTGGGCATTAATTTTCTCGACAATCCAAGCTGGCTGTGCATTAGCTGGCTGTGCATTATTGTAGTCTTCGCGATGTAAAAGCCACATTAACCCCCGGAGGTCACACAACAACGTGTGAGACTACATTCGTTCGCTCCAATTTCAAGTGGCAACAATGTGCCTTCAATTGGAGAGCACAATCCCCAGGTGAAAGCTCGCTCTAACTTAAATAGTTTCCCTGTCGTTCGTTGCATCACCACGGTGGACGAATCCCCATCACAGAGAAGCAGCGAGCACAATTCAGAGGAAGGTAGCCGACTATCTTGAGGAGAAGGCACTACGACAAGTACCGGATGATAGTATTCGCAAAACTTGCTGGTGGCACCACACGCACCAAAGGCGTTATTTCCCCATGTATAAACAGTTCCGTTCTTTGACAGTGCAACGGAGTGGTTCCATCCGCAGGCTACAGCAACTATGGAGTGGCTCATTTCATCATTAAAGAAATCAACTTGTGCAGGGTGTTGACATTCCACATTGGATGCAATGAATGGCCCAAGGCCGAGCTGGCCGGAACCTCCGTGGCCCCACGAAAAACGCTCCCCTCCTCCGACAAAAGCACGATGTGCTCAACGCCTATTGCTGCGTCGACGATATGCTCATGCTCATCAAGCAACGGAAATTTTACTGGCACACCTTGACACACAAACGAACCCTCTCCACCAGCTGACGGCAACAAACCCCAATGCCAGAGTTCCGATGTACCTCTAGCGAGTACATACGTTGAAAACGCTCCGCAGCGCACAATCAAGGGGTGATTACTATTGGTCATCTGCAATAGTTTCTGAAGACCTTGTGGTGTACTAACTTGTGTCAACGTTAGAGCAGCTTGACATTCACCAAGGCCCAGCTGCCCATATTCTCCAAGCCCCCAAGCAAAGAGCCCGCCGCTCATTCCATCTGCAGACCCAACTCCACCCAGAACCACGCAATGAGTCACGCCACAAGCAACCTGGCGCACGCGAACTCTATTCGGCATAGGAAGCTCAACCGGGTGACACGACAAGCCACACAGGTGACCAGCGTGAACCTCACGCTCGCTCCTCGACAACCGCTTCAACTTGCACCCGACGGGATGTGCGCGATTGCGTCGCTTTTTTCGACTCGACCGAAGTTTATCATACGGAAAGGGTCGCGGCATCTCGCCACACTGCAGCAACGTTCCTTTCGCAGTGCAATACACCGCAAAGTCCCTTCCTCGCGCAATATCAACAACCCTCGTCAGCAGCTCGCTGGCAACTACCTAAAAACAGCATAACCAACCCAAAATTCACAGTCTTAAGCTTCGCATTGGTTTGCAGCTTCACAATATATTCCACAGCCAGCCCTCACACACCGTCCATCTCCATGAGACGTGGTTCTTCCTGGCCACGAGCTCGCATCGCAGCGGGACACTCGCCATTTTGACGAATGTTGCACCATCCACCGCGTCGGTTGAAGTTGGCAGGTCGTCGGAAGGTTGCGCCAACGCCAGATCATCTCCCCAATCTGAGCCTATTTAAGGATGTCGGGCGTGGAGGCTGCCGACGTGCGCGAGCGGCTGCTGCCGCGCCGCCTGTCCAAGGAGGACGCATCCGAAGAGCAGGAGACCTTCACCCGCGAGGAGCTGCTGCACTCTGTGGGTTCCTTCTCCGCCGTGGTGTGGCCGGTGGCTGTCACGATGCTGCTCGCAAGGTGCCACATTGGCGTATTTCGTGCATTTTAGTAGCTAAGTAAAATGATTGACTTGAAAGTTTATGATAAATGTTTATGCTGTATGAACGTAATCAAACAGCTTTGTGTCGCTCAATGTGGTGGACCCAGCGTCGGCCAAGGCGCTTGCAGAGTAGGTGGACAGGTGGTGCTTGAAGAGGCGTCCGGGCTGAACTGACGGTATGCTGTTGGTTGTGATATTTGCAGGGCCTACTTGGTGTATGGACCGGACAAGGACAAAGGCGCGTCCACTGGGACCAAGGTGGAGGACGCTCTGGTGAATGCCTTGGCCATCGTGTCGTTCTTCCTCGTCGCGACGTTCGTGATTGTCTGCTGCTACAAGTTCAACTTCAACAGGGTCAGTGTACAAGATATTTATCTCCAAAAGTGGTTCGAGCTGTAGACTAACTTTGGTTTTGGTATCTTGCTGAAGATGTTGATTGGCTACATGATGTTTTCGTCAGCCATGCTGCTGGGCATGCTGGGTGGCAACATGCTGGTTATTGTCATCGCGCAGATGCAGATCCCAGTTGACGTGTTCACGATGCTTTTTGCCATGTACAACTTCTCGGTGGTGGGAGTGCTTGCCATTTTCTACCAGAAGGGCACGCCCATGTGGCTGACGCAGACGTACTTGGTGGCCACGTCGGTCATTATGGCATGGCAGCTGGGCCAATTTCCAGAGTGGAGCACCTGGGCGTTAGTGATTGTGCTTGCCTTTTACGATCTATGTGCGGTTCTCACTCCATGCGGGCCGCTAAAGTGGCTAGTGAACCTTGTGCAACAAGAGGGACGTCCGCTACCTGGTAAGTGTAGCATAAACTCAATTTCTATCAGAAAATGAATTAGCTGACTTACCCGCTATGAACTATGATGTGGCAGGACTCCTTTATGAAGCTGAAATCCGACGAGACCACACGACTGGTCATGCAGCTCCACCCATTCATGAAAACGTGTATTACCAATGCGAGTCCGAAATCCCGCTCCGTCTTGGATCACCGGAAGCACCACGTGAAGCACAGCGAGGAGTTCCTTCAGTGGATCCAGCCCCTACGCTTTTGTCACCACACGATGGGCAAATACGCACTCGGCTGATTGCGTTCTACACTAGGCATAATCCGTCTGCCATTCCTCGCGTAGACAAGATTCTGGAGCGGTACCATGGGCGCGAGCCTGAGCTGTGGCACGATCTCTACCTGAAGTATATTGCGGACCAAGAAGGTAGGTTTGCACCTGCTACATACGTTTTTGTTGTTGTGTGTGCTGACGCGCAATAAATTCTAGACGAGGGTGAGACCATCAAGCTGGGTTTGGGAGACTTTGTCTTTTACAGCGTGCTGGTATCTCGGGCTGCCAAGTACGACTTCTCAGCGATGATTGGGTGTTTGGTGTCGATCCTCATGGTATGTACTCCTTCTTTTCATGGACAAGCGATGACAGGATGTAAGCTCACCGATCTTTACTTGCTTGATCACAGGGCTTGGGAGGTACATTATTTCTTCTAGGCATTTACCAGAAGGCCCTTCCTGCGTTGCCGATCTCCATTCTGCTGGCCGTAATGATGTACTTCTGGCTCAGAGTGGTGTTTGTGGAGTTTGCGAGCAGTGCCCTGAATATTGGTGTACCTCTATAAAGCTCCAAACAACATAGATGCAGGCTCGAAAGTATCTTCATTAACAAATGCCATCTACGGCTTAAAGAAAGTCGCCTTCCTGGATGCAGTTTTGCAGGAAGAAAGTCAAGAATGTAAAGCCCAAGAAGTGCAAGGCTTCCAGTTCGATCTTCCACGGTAATGCACCATCACGCCACATTTGAACTTCATTCATGTAGTTCTCGTTGGCCTGTGTACATAAATGAACAGGTTAACGAACTTTAGCAAGATACTGCCTGAACAGTCAGCCTGTGCACCTGAATAAAGCTTGCGCTTGCAAGTGAATTTGCCACTGCGATATCCTTCCGAGTTAACGCTTTGAAGGATGACTGTGGCAAGCCCATATCTGCGACTTGTGATGGACGAAAGCCAATCCACTTGATGTCAACCGCTACACACGAATAAACCGGGTCACTTGCGATATCCACAGATGTACAAATAAGCACCAACTAACAAAACTTACTGCACTGCAATGACTCCAACGGCATTCGGGCTGACCCCAGCTTGTACGTGAGCTACGAAGATATAGGAAGATAATAGGTAAGTGTAAGCATGATTGTGTTATGAACGAATTGCTTCATGCTTACCATAATTGAAAGGCCAAAAGGGTTGCAGTCACAAAGACCAATAACAGGAAGTCGTAGTGTTTGGCTAAGCAGACTCACAAAGGTTCTAAGGCCAACAATTCACATTTCATCACTAAGGTTAGCATTCTTTGCTGCAAATCCTACGACATACATGTATTCGCATTCAAACCTCGTCGCTAGATCGGGGAAGCCCCTACCAGTGACCAAGATGCTTGGGACCACTTCGAAGAACTTGTCCTCTCTGAATAATGTTCAACTTTCATCAGAGCCGTAACGCAACACCAATCGCCAGTACATAGTTCATACCTTAGCCGATTGAAAATACCTGCAATATCCAAGAGCGTAAGAATGTTGTACCCATATTCATATGCTGCATTCACTGAAGTTTAACGCACCGTCCTTCTCGACGACAACTATACAGGTTGCACTACTTTGCCTACATTTTTAGTCAAGTCATTGCAGCAGGAAAGCAGCATGGCTATGCAATACATGTGTGCGCACATTTCGGTAGGTTTCAGTTGAAGGAGTTCTTGAGTGATAGAGACCTCTTCTCCACTGTTGTAATGTCTCCATTGTCCGTCTCGCTAACAAAAAAGTGTTAGACGACGGCCACGTAGCAAAAATCACTGGTAGTATGTACCAGGATACTTATATTTCCGGCGAAGCAGCCCTTCGTTGCGCCGACAATATTTAGACATCCTCTCGGAACGCCTAAGATGCCTCCAGCGTCTAGGAAATATTGTATGTTAGTAAAACATCGTATTGATTTCACACACCATTTTTTTCTTACCTAGAATCGCCTCGTCGGCTTCATGCTGCCCTTTAAAGAATGGGTGAAGGTAGTAGACATCGCGCTAGAGAAAACACAAGAAAAGCCCGAACATTTCAGCACCACATGAGTAAACTTTCCTTGTTCGACGTAGCGTCGAAACCTGCGTTGCTGTCTTGTTCTCCGTCAGCAGAGCGTGTGCTGTTTGCAAGATCAGCCAGATCCCCGTGTATCGTCGCCCTCCCTGTCGATTCTGCGTTGGAACAGTCAGCCAGCTGCTGAAATATGCCTTAATGCCGCCATATAAAAGCAGTACCAGCTTAATTATCCGCTTCTCATTAGCGTGGAACTGCTGCTGCGTCTCGTGGTCAAACTTCATCGCCGACGAATTCCTCTTCAACTATGTACCATAGCAGTACCCCTTGCTCACTCCAAGGCAGCAACGAGATATAAAATTCATCGAGTCCTACTGCTTCCAACTCCAAAATGTCCCCGCTCTGCCAACATTATCGTCAGCACAGAAGCCCCAGTAACTAGTGCGTGCAATTGTGGCATGAGCACCGATAGACATTCCAAGAACTCGGCCGTCAACGCTTCAATCCGTCGCAACACCTGCCCACACGCCCACACTTCAGACTGACAGACATCCCTCAGCAATGGAGAGTGCGAGCACCTACCTCCTCTCTAGAGAAGACGTCCCATCCAGCTACTTCCGCGCCGTCTGTCGCCATCGCTGCACTTTCACAACTGACCATCACTCTCGCCAACTTCAACTTTGGATTCCGCACGCAGCGCACATTTAAAAATTCGGAAAACTCGACACGGCTTGGAAATGGACAAATTGTGAAATTTAGATCAAGCGGATGCCCGAGAATGAGTCGGTGTCATGGTGCGGGGCCTTGCTGGACGCCCGTAGGAAGCACGTGCGGCCTCTCCAGAACGTGAAGGAGCTGCAGCGAGGATGGTCGCAGCACAGCTGCTCGCACTCGTCCACGCTGGCGACCGGCTGGTTCATGAGGTCGTTGGCGTCGCTCCCGGCGTCCATCCAGCTGCCGGCGTAGTGCTGGAAGAAGCACCTCTTGCGCTGCCAGTTGGCCACGCCCTCGTCGGGCCTGATGGGGCGTCGGGACACCTCGCTGCCTCCCTGTTGTAGGTCTATCAGGGAGATGGGCGTCATGTACGCCTCGAAAAAGGCCAGCGAGCCCGTGTACGCGCAGAACGGGCCGCTCAGAGAGCTGCACTCGACGTCGTCCGTCGTAGATTCCTGATCCCGCTGTAGTTCTGACGACTTCTTTGCTACTGCTGGACTTGCATCGTCGACGGACTCGACGCAATGGCTGCACAACAGGGCGGCCATCGCGGCGAGGATGAGCACACGCGTCGCCATACAGAGCCCTGATGGCCTCGCCGTCATGCTTGTCAGGCGTTGAATCGGGAGTGACACTAAATCATAGGTAAATCACCGCAGATCACCATTAAAACCAGTCAGATTTAGCATAAAGTGGCATCCGCCGACAGATACGCCGCGAAAGGTCATTGCTCCGATACCTCATCTCGCTGGAGGCTGACAGAGTGTCGCCATGTCGATCGTCTACACACTGGTGGCGCGGGGGCAGAGCGTGCTGTGTGAGTACACGGACCAGAGCGGCAACTTCCCAACGGTGACACGCGCGGTGCTTAAGCACCTGGCGCAGCACGAGCCCAGCGCGTCGGCTTCAGCCTCCAAGAGCGTCTTCCCATACAACGAGTTCAACTTCTTCTTCCTGCATGACGACGGCATCACCTACATGTGCATGGCGGAAGAGCGCGTGCACGCCAATGTGGCGTTCATGATGCTCGGTGAGTTGCAATCGGCCTTCCTGACGCGATACAAGCAGCAGGCGCAGACCGCGTTGGCGTATGCCATGGCATCGTTCAATCCGACGCTTAACTCGCTGATGAAAAAGTATGACAACTACAAGATGGAGACGCCAATGTCCCAGGTCCGGCAGAAGATGGAGCGAGTTAAAACGCTCATGATCGATAATGTTAACCAGGTGCGTCTTAAAAGGTTTGCCACGGAAACGGATAGGTAAAGCAGCTAATTGTATTTGCTTGTGTGTGTTCAGTTGATGGAGCGAGGTGAGAAAATCGAGCTTTTGGTCACTCGGACCAACAAGCTGCAGCAGGACGCAATGAAATACGAAAAGTCCGCCAAGAAGCTCAAGAACGTGTACTGGTGGGCGAACGTGAAATACTGGATCTACTCCACGCTCGCGCTGGGCGTGCTGGCACTCGTTATCTCGTTTATGATCTGCGGAGTCGACTTTTCTAGCTGCGTCGCGCGCGTTGGGGACCAGGCTGGGAAGGGAATAGACAAGATCTCCAATACAGCGACAGATGCCGTTGACAAAGCGTCCACGGGTATAACACCAGGTACATGAAGAGAAGCAGACACTTGTTTTTCCTGTGTTGGCTTTGATTATTTGGTGAAGACATGACGCCAAAGGTTTCTACGACTCAGGGCAGAAACGACGGTGAACGCCCACTTAGCACCCGTACACTGCTAGGGACTTGCTTCCTACATGTCGCCCGAGGTAGCCGTCTCAGCAGCAGCCTTCTGCAGCAGTGCTTCCGTCTCCTTCTCAGTCAGCTGGCGGTGCACGATTTTGCCCTCGGCGTTCCGCGTGACCGTCGTGAATTCCAACTTTTCTGCGCTGGGGAGGTGGAGTCCATTGTCTTGTTCATGACCTTCACGGAGAATTCCAGCGCCTGCTCGACCGTCATGCCCTCTTCGTAGTCGCTCTTAAGCATACTCTTGGCAGCACGGTTGTTGGCACCGATAGCGGTGGCCTTCCAGCCGCCGTAGTTTCCGCTGGGGTCACTGTGGTAGAGCTGGAAGCCGTGGTGGCGGTCCCACCCGGCGTACAGGAACGACACACCAAACGGACGCTGACCGCCGAACTGCGTGTACGCCTGCTTGTAGTTGCAAATGGTCTGCACCAGCTGCTCGCACGGCTCCTTCTCCTGGTACGCGAGTTCGTAGCGCTGCGCCGACAGCCTCGCGTAGTTGACGAGGATATTGGCGTCGGCGGTCAGGCCAGCTACGGCACAGATCAGGTGGTCGTCCAGCTTGATGGTCTTCTCGCTGGTCTTGCTGGGCGTCAACAGCTTCGACACCGTCTTCTTCTCGGCTGCAAACAACAAAAGATCGCGACGCCACACCAGTCAGTCACGAGCGTCTACGACTAATAGCCCAAGGGTTACGTGCACCACACCCACCTGCAATCACGATGCCGTCCGTTGCGAGGATCCCAACGGCCGAGCCGGCGTTGTTGATAGCCTCCATGGCGTACTCCACCTGGAAGAGGCGGCCTAATCAGCGGTGGTTTCCAGCGTCAATGTAAGCGTACAAGGGGCGAATTTTACAGGAAAAAGCCTGCTTATTAGAGACATCAAATGCAGCGACGCCTTACCCTCCGGGAGAAGGTGGTGGTGCGGCCGTCGTAGCGTCTCGACATGGGGCTTCTCGCTCTTGCTGGCTGTGTGTGATCTTTTGACTGCGAAATCCCCCTCGGAAATCCTGTGCTGATTTTCATCCAATAAGAGAAGGCTACAAATCTACGTACACACTAATGCCGTGCGTTGCCCGGAGAAGCTCTGGATATTTGTATCGCTGGCAAAAACATTTTCCAGAAATGGCCACACTTTTAAGCAGCTACACAACTGAAGTGCGAGCAGCAGGACCTCGACCCAAGCAGTACCAGCGACCGATGTGTCCACTAGCATCTTTCGTGTCCGTCTTATGGAAAAAGATGGAAGACCGCTTCCGATTCACGACAAAATGCTTGCAGGGTTGAATTATAAAACTCCACTCAAATTGTGTTTGCCCAGTGTGCAATCTTCAATAAGACTGCAAGTTTGTCCCGCTCATTGCGCTCAGGCACCGCGGCAGAAGTCTATCAATTAGTGTTTCTCATGTTACATGAATGCTGCACGAATGTGGCCTATTGTGAGGTCGTATGAAGGTTGTTAGAGTCCGGATGGGTCAACATTCACCAATTTGCGATAAGAAGTGAGACAGGTATTCGATTTCCCGACCGCTTATGGCTGCGTGCAATAGAGAGTTAGGTTTCGTTAAATTACGAAATGTACTGCAATATGCGTTTAAACAAGTTTGGCGAGGGTCAGCGATCCCACCTAAAACTCTGGATAATAAATATCCAGAGAACACCAACTTGCGAAAACCAAGTTCTCCGATCATGTCAACGTCCACGATGATAGAGCGACTGCTGACGGCCGTGTACGCGCGCGAGCCGCACCTGAAGGTGGTGGCGGCGGTCACGGGCGGCGGCGTGTCTGTGGCCGAGAGCCTCTTCCGCCCCGGCAGCTCATCCACCATGCTGCACTTTGCTGTGCCCTACTCGCGCGCCAGTCTACAGGCGTTCCTGAGCTCTACACGCTCGTCGTCCAAACTCAAGTTCTGCTCAGCAGAGACGTCAGAGCGCATGGCGCTGGCGGCATGGAAGCAGGCCAGCGAGATCACGCGGCAAGAGGCCGAGGAGGACGACGCGCAAGCTGCGGCAGCGCTGCCGAACGCGTTAAAGCGCTTCCGAGCGTCGTTGGGCATCGCCTGCACTGCCGGACTGGCCACCAATTACCCCAAGAAGGGTCCACATGAGTGCTTCCTGTCCGTGTGCCAGGCCCGCCCTGTGGCCAAGTGTGCGTCGTTGATTCGGCCGCAATGCGAGACGTACCACCTGCAGCTGGACAAGACAATAGGACGCTCGAGGACCGAGGAAGACCAAATCACGAGTCGGTGGCTCGTGTATCTACTGGCGAAAACAGCGGAGGTGGACCCTGAAACGTGCAGGGCCTTCCATGATGAGTTGATGAGTGAGCAGAGTGGGAGTGACGCATTGGTGAAGCTATCGGTAACGGGTGAAGAAGACGTCGACGCGAGTGATCCGCTGCATGAGATTTGCTGCGGAACGTCGAGCGAGCTGATCAATATTGGCTTTTTGCCGGTCGAAGCTCACGACGGAGCAGAAGCTGGTGCTTCTACAGTGGCCACACGAGAATTTAGCTTCCGTGGACTTGTCCTGCCGGGGTCGTTCAATCCACTCCACAAGGGCCACGTGGAGCTGGCGCAGATTGCCCAGAAGCTGATGAAGTCTCGATCCGGAGTGGAGCTGCCTGTTGCGTTCGAGATTGCGGTGTCAAATGCTGACAAGGGTGCGATCGAGTCGTCCATCCTATCGTCTCGAGTAGCGCAATTCGAGCATGACAGTGCTTCTGGACTTGGTGCGTGGCCCGTGCTGGTCACGAACGCCACGCTCTTTGGACAGAAAGCAAAGGTGCTCCCTGGATGTGCGTTCATCATTGGCGCCGACACGGCGATTCGCATTGTAGACAAGAAATACTATGATATGGACGAGCACAAGATGGTGCTGGCGCTGGACCACATCGCGCGCAACGACTGCTCGTTCGTGGTGGCTGGACGCTTTGCCAGTAAGGTGGAAAAGCGCTTTGTGACCGCCGAGGAGGTGCTCGAGAAGTACGTGCCGCCAGTGTTCCGTCACCTCTTCATCCCATTGCCCGAGTCTGCGTTCCGAAACGACATTTCTTCAACGGAGATCCGTCAGCAAATGGCTGCCAAATGAGTGAGCGAGCAATAGACACACTACATATAGCAGTGGGCGATGTTGAAGTCTGCAGTACAGTAAGAGCATTTCCTAAGCACGCCATACAAACGTCAAGTACAACACTTTATAAGAGGAGCTGGCTGGCTGAAAGAGCACTTATCCCGATGCCATCGTCATCCCGCGTCCACCTCAGCGTCTTCGAGAAGAACGAGCTGCGGCGGCACTTCCAGGCTCACGGGAACCTCAAGCAGGTCGCGCTGCAGCAGTGGGTGATGGACCGCTTCCAGAAGCGCATCGGCCGCTCCACCATCAGCCGGATCGTCAACACCCCGTTCGACGTCGGTGCCAACGAGGCGCGGAAGATGCGGCGCCCCGCGACGCACGCAGAGATCGAGCCGGAGCTGCTGGCCTTCGCGTGGGACGCGGATTTTGTATCGGACGATGCTCTGCAGGCCAGGGCGAACGAGCTCGTCGGCGGGTAAACAGCGTCTCGCTGTCGTGGATCAACCGCTTCAAGAAGAGGCACGGCATCTCGCTGCACGACGGAACAGCCTCGGTGCGAGCCTCGCCGGTTCAGTGCAGTGCGCCACGTCAATTGTCTGAGGAGCAGGTCCAGGAGCTTGCGGAAGCAGCTGCAGTTGAAAAGCTCACGCCGTTGCAGCTCAAGGAGAGGTTCGGGCTTTCGTGCTCGGCGCTCGTAATTCAGAGGGCACTTGCAGAGTATGCCAGGAGCAACCAAAGTGACGGAGAGAGGTCGGGTTCCAAGTCCGAGAACACGGATAGATACAACGCTGCCAGCACGGAAGACTCCGTCAGAATGGTTGATACTGTTTTAACGCAGCAAGCTCCTGAGATCTATGAAGACACGGGGAAACGCCGACTCGATCACAACAATTACGACTGTTGCTCCGACTGCAGCACATGAATCGATTTACCAGACCCGCAGACAACGATCGACTGCAAATGCTGTGTCGGATGCTGTCGTTACTCAAACGCCACGCTCTATAGAAGAAAGAGAGCCTACTCCCCTGCTAGATGAAGTTGCACAAGACGTGGCTGCTGTCAGGACTGGACTCCAGAACATCGTGAGTACGCTGTCGCGTTCTGGAGGTCGCCATGACGATCCTCGGCTTATAAAAATCCTGGACGCAGTCAAGGCGCAGAACGAGCTATTGCAGCAGCAAAACATGCAACTCGCGCGACAAACATCCAGCATTGACACTCTCGTTAGGCATCTTATCAACCATGGCCAGTGAGTGACCTGGACTTGTCGTACTCGTCGAATCGTTAATTAGCCGATGAAATGGTAAAGTACAAGTACTGCTAGTAGTTTTGAAGGCAAGTAGTGCGCCACATATATTCAATTCGCGGCTGGGGCCGACAGCTCTTCATGTCGTACGTACAACGTACTGTCCGAGCTGCTTCCTTCACTAAACCTCGTGTTCATTCCACGTCCATAAGCCGCCGTGTGTTCCTCTTTTCTTCCTCAATACTGTTTCCGGCAGTATGCATGCATGCATGATAACAAACAGCGCACGCTTTTCGCCTCCCACCACCTGTTCTTTTGATGACTAACGCATGCTTACATGCCCTCCTCCTCATCATCCTCTAGAAAGCCGCGCGAAGGCATGTAGCCGCGCGGGCTCTGGCAGCAGCACGCTCCGCTGGGTGTAACATCCGCGAGCTCTCATCTTCCAAATCATACTCTTCTTCCATCGTCTGGTCCTCCAATGGCATGTACTCGGCAAGGATGCTACGCACTTGATCACGCATGTGTCGCTGCGTACGGCGCCAGTACACAAACCCACCGGCAGCCACGATGCCAACGAATGCAAGCATCACAGCCACCAGGGACGTAAACGAGTATCCACCGTTGCCCGAGATGGCCGCCGCATTTGCGAGACTGCCCACCTTCACGCAATCCAGCAGGCCAACAGACGACTGGCTTGCACACGAGCATACCTCAGGAGGGTCGTGAACGCCGTATCCTGCACACACCATACCCAAAATGCTCGTTGGGTCCACACGTCCGCGTGCGTGCACTCCATCCACGTACAAAGCTGGCAGACGGAGAAGCTGGAGTGCCGTTTGCTCCTTAAGCTCTTCTTCGAGAAGAGGGTTCACCTTATCCACGTCGATGCCGTAGGGCTGCATGCACTCTTCCACCGCCTTAATGTCAATGTTAAGCTCCTTCATAACTTTGTCAGCGCAAGAACGCTCACGGAAGATGTTCTCGTCCTGTCCACAGGATTCTCCGGAGGCCTTCACATACTTCCACCACTTCAGACCAACCCCTAGGTCTGTCTTGCTCTCAAGTTGCCAAATGCACTTGCGTCGAAGGTTCTCCAGCACCACGTCGGCGCCAGACGCCCCCGTCGTGCGGTCATGGAAGGGCGAGGGGTCCAACAAGCAGTACCGACCATTGTTAAGGCACATGTTGCCGCAAGCCGACGTGCTCGGGTCTCCGTCATCATGGCAGCCCACCTTGGTGCCGTTGTACGACACGAAATGCGGCGTGAAAAAGGCGCGGTCGCCGAGCGCCGTCACCATTTCCTCCAGTTTGCCCAGCGTCGTCAACGACTGATCATCCCAGGCACTCTGCCACAGCGTCCACTCAACACGTCCATCCGGCGACGGAATGCCCCAGTCAAACTTGACCATCACGTTGCTCACGCCCTTGCTCTGCGCGATCTCCTTCTTGATCGCGTCGCCGTCGCTCTTGCGGATCAGCATGCTCGGGATGGAGATATCCCCCGACTCGTCGTCCGCCATGAACGGCAACACTGTCTCGCAGAAGTCATCGCCCGTTTCACGCAGACACTCCACGTCCGTGCACAGACACTTGTTGTCTGCGATCAGGACGGCACGAGCACCGGCGTGCTGGGCGCGACGCACCTTCTCCACGAAGTGACAGTCTCCGCGGTCCAGCATGAGGGCGAATGGGGGCTCCCAGTCGCCCGACTTGATCTCCTCGCAGCCAGACTCGGTGGTGTACACCAGCTGCGTCTGCAGCGACCCCATCGAGTAGGCCGGGTAGCCGAACAGCGCGTCCTTGTGTGCGTATCCGTCCTTCTTCATGAGTTTCTCGGGAAGCACTACCTGCAGCTTGGTGTGGTCGGTCTGCGCATGGTTTTGAAGGGGGAAATGGAGGAAACCGTGAGATTTCGAGAAAAAAAGCTGGGTAAGGGACGGGATCTTTTAATTAGAGTAGCGGAGAGCGCGCACCTCTGTGGACGGCCACTCGTCGACGTCCATAGCGCGCGCGTCGACTGCAGCGGGCGTGGCGAGCGCGGCGAGCGCCGCGGCGAGCAGCAATGTCCTGGGCACGTGCATCCTGATCGTCGGCTTCTTCCTGTTCCGCCCCTAAAACTGATGTGAAGGGCACGCGTTCTCAGTTCTTCCCTTTTCCCTATGAGTGGCAATCTTTGAGATACCGAAAGAGAGGTTTTACATACGTTTTTCAACATCTGATGCAATGAAATGATCGTCGACTGCAGCAATCTTTCGAGAAAATCCAGATGATGGGTTCAACGTGGGTTTTTATTCAAATGACCATCATTCTGAAGATGGCACGTCTCCTGGTGCCCCGCTATGTTAGAAACGATCAAGAAGCGTGCGTCACTGCTGCAGCGCGAGCAAGTACAGCTTGGTCTGGTGCTTCATCTGGTTGAGCAGCGTCAAGTGGCCCGGGTTCGCTTGCTCCGTCGACTTGGCCTGGGCCAGCCGCTTCTCCACTGCCTCGAGCTGCGACTTGGTGCCTTCCGCCATCAGGTCGCCCAGTGCTAACTGAAAGAAGCGCGCCTCAACAAGAAGCTGCATGGACAACAAACAGATCAAAATAGTCGTCAGAGCAGCGCAGACTGACTATTGACGTGCACACTATATCTTCTCCTCTAAGTACTTACATGATTGCGCTTCCACTCTTCCAGTGTCGAAGAGCTGGTGTTCGCACTGTCGAGGTCGTCGACGGAGTTTTGAAGGGAATCAGCTAGTGCTGCTGTTAGCGGGTCCGTGACACTGCGAACGTAGTCCCAGCACTGTGGGTATTCCCCCACGCTCATCTCCACCTCGCTACGCAGGGTAATCAGCTGCAGAAGTACGTTGAACACGTACTGACGAGGGTCAGAGGGCATGGATGAGGACGACACGGGGCCTGACGCAGCAGTTTGCAATGTTGCTGGGACAGAAAACCCCACGCTACTGGATCGGCTAGTTCGAGAACCATACCTGCTGCTGGTACTGCTACTGTTGTGGGACTGGAGTGGCTCCTCAGCAGCCCCCGCACGCAGAATACGCTGTAGCGGCTCGGCGTGTGTGGACGAGTAGATGTCCATGCACTTGATCTCCACGTTCTGGACCAAGTCGCAGAGTTCACGGGTGCCGGAAGTCGCGGCACGACCATGCTCGTTGTTGTAGCTATCTTCGCCAATATCGCCCTCCTTTAATTGTGTTATCCACCCGTCAACGACGCGTAGGCATTTTTCGCGCAGCTCAACACAGTTCGCGACGATTGCCAGCAAAATGCAAACGCGTGCCCCACCTCGGGATTCTTTGGCTGTACCAGTTTCAGCTCTAGGAGCGTCAACAAGCCTGGGAGGTGTAATCTCCGCGATAAAAGTGGACACTATTTTGTCAAGGAACTCGGACAGCATATCATGCAGATGTTTTCCTAGCGCCTGGACGATGCGAGTTCGGAATTGAAAGTCAACGTCATCATCTGGAGAATCTTTCTGGTTGCTGGAACGATCTCTGATATCAAGAACGTCCAACAGAACTTGTCCAACATTCTTCCAGATAGCTTTCCACCGCTGCAGAACGTCCGTGGCACATGTCGTAAAACCGACGACCGATGCAGGAGTATTTTAGACTCGGACGATATCGTGGATGCATTCCTGATGACATCAAACGCTTGCCGTGCTTCATTGATCACACGGTGAATTTTTGTTTGCTCGTCCGACATAACCACAGGGGTTAATGCGGATGCAGCAGGATCTGCCAGCGAAAGCGAACTTGAAAAAGAGGGAAGCACCGTTATGACCGGCTCAAAATATTCAGCGATCAGCTCCGATCGCGCGGATTCACAGACTTGCTCCAGATATACCAGTGTGATAGTCGCCCGGAATTTATCGCAGAAGAAATCATTAAGTTGGTCGATGTTGGCGTTGAGCGTTGCAGCGTTGGGGCATTTCTTGAGACATCGAAGCTGTCGAAATGCTTCAGTTAGCAGCTTGAGTCGTGGTGCAGAAGGCGGTGATGCATGGCGCTCCAGCAGTTTAACACAGGTTGACAGAATGCTCCACGTTTGCTGTTGAACGCTCTCGGCCTCGACTGACGTAATGGCATTACTGGTCGCTGCCATATTACCCGCTGGCGTCTTAAATAACTCGCATATGAATCCCCACAATCCGCTACGGAAGCGGCCTACAATAGTGACACACTCCTTCATCACCTCCTCACTGACGATATTGTTTGGCTCTTGACCGTCGATTTCGGCCAGTTTGCGCCCCAAATACTCGAACTGCTTAGTGAGGCAGGTGAGAATCGGCTTCTCTACCAGGCCTAAAGCCGTCAGCACGTCGATCGCGCGCTTCTAAAAGAGCGATACACACGAAGACATCCAAAGTTAAAATGTGCACCACGAACAGCCTACTACATAAGCCTTCACGAAAACGCACTTGATCTGCTACAGATGTCGACATGTCCTCTAGTTGCCGGAGCAGCTCCGCGTTGGCAGTTGTCGCGATCTCGTGGCCAGCTACCACCACCCGCTTAAGCGGAGGGGCAAGATTGTCGATTTTGCTGCTCTGATGCTTCAATCTTGCGTAATCGACCGCCAGAGTATCGTAGTCATGCACGCGCAGACTGGCCTTCATCTTGCTGGTCAGCTCCAGTATGGGGCGCAGGCGCGCCAGCACCGACAGTGTGTGGCGAATGCGGCGCTGTTCTCGCGCACGCTGGAGCATAACCGCCAGCGAAGCGTCCGCCACACGCTGCAGATTTTGCATGTCCGACACGAGCGTCTCCGAATCGTGCTGGTGTGTAGTGACGTCTGAGGCCAAGACGCGCACGGCCTCGTGGCAGCTCAAGTACTGGTCGAAGTGCACGCTCACCAGCGCCTTGAGCTGCGCCGTCTTGTCGGATGTGGTTTTCCGCAGCTCGCCCAGCGCTGCCTGCAGCTCCGGGAAGCTCGTGTTCTGCAAGCAGAAGGGCGACACGATTAGTACGGGAAATAAAACCACGACAGGAATTGGACACTTCGTACCGCATGGGTGGCGGCCAAATACCGCGCTGCATTGAACGAAGCGGAAGAGAGGTCGATTTCCTCCGGTTTGTAGGTGGCTAGGGCTCGGGTGGGCTGCGTCTTGGACGAGGAATCGATCGCCATGGGCGCTTGGCTGCGACGCTTCAAGATCGGCACTGACTTGGGGTTGTATGATGGTTCACTTGACTGCAGCATTTAATGTACCCATCCTGGTGACGACTTAAGTGGTCCACGCAGATTGGTGGGTGGATGTGCAACTTGAAGTACAACTGGTATGTATTTTAAAATGGTGCTTCGAGCAGCACGTCCCGCGAGCTGCTCGTCGAGTCTTTCTTGCTCCGCGCGATGCTGGTCGGCAAGCTTGCAAGCTTGCGCAGCGTGTTGGCGCGCCAGCGCGCAGCCATCCGTCCAACTGGCAGTCGAGCGTCGGTCTCTGAGCGCCGAGATCACAGCTGCGGCCGTCGCGGCTCTGCATTCGACTTCCCCGACGATCCCGTTCAACGAGTCGTCAATGGACGCGGGTCGCTGAGCCCGAGTGGAATGATGTGCAGTATGCACGCCGCGAGCTACGGTACATGTACTGTATTCACTAGCCGGGCGAACTCGAGCCAGGGCACTTCGCCGCCTCCTGCACTTCTCGCCTCGGCCACAGAATTGTCGAGTCTGTACCGTTCGGAGGGTACAGTGCTACGGCTGTCGAAGCGTACCCACCACTGTCCATCCCCCTTTCGGCTGATCTCCCCTTTCTTTTTACGCTTGGCGTCAACACGTGTAGCCAAGCCAGGACGCGGAGCAAATTGACCTTGAGCGGGGCAACACCGCGATATAATCGCCTTCCCTGTTCATCTCCTGGCAAGCGTCCCCGGGGACGACGACAACGGCCCGTGCATGGCTTGGCGACATGTTCGGCGTTACGGCGCTCGACGATACGGCTGAAGATCGAGGGCAACCGCCTCGATTCGTGGGGCGCGCCCGGTCCCTGCGTCGATCACGGCCAGCACGTACCGCGGCCAAAAGCGCCACGCCAATCTCGTTTTCGTCCTGCATGCACCGGTTTTGACGGCATCGGGTGGATTCGCCGTTCATGTCCCGAGCAGACGCGGCTGCGGGCGAGCGCGTTTCCTCCTCGTCGTGTTGGCACTGTCGGCTGCAGCTCCTGAGAGTCTCAGGCTGAGACCATAGTGAGCGCGAGGCAGGCTGGCTGGCTGCAGCCCCGCGTGTTCGGTTGCGGCTGCGCGATTACACGGCGACCTTGTGCCAGTGCCCGGATACTGTAATCTTCCTTTCGCTAGAGGATCACGATTCACACTGGGGTCACAGACCAGTGCTTGCCCTCCCCCTCTCTCGCTTGAACGCCCTGATGGCGCCAAGCACCCAGTGCGCGAAGCAGCAGACGCATGCTGCCATCTGGGACGTTCGGATGAAAGCTTGCTCGACGGACACCATGAGCTTCCCTGTGCCCTGCTCGCCATTGCCGTTTCCGAGGAAGTCGCCCCGTAGTCAACGCCAGTCAACGCCCGAAAAGCTCGGCGGGCCCCTCTCTCTCAGAAAGGTGCTGACCACAATTTGAAACGACATTTGTCACAAATTCAGGCCAATCGCAGGCGCGATATCAGAGCGCCGACGCTGAGCCCCAGGCTGCTACATCCAGGTGGCATCATATGCAGTCTCTATTTGCCGCCCCTGCGTATAAAGACATTTGCGAACTCGAAACAGTGCCTTCGCTGCCCAGACTATATTTTGTGCGGGTCGCTTGCACCTCACTGTGCTGCGACACTCTTCATCTCTGGGCGGAAAACGGGGCACGGCGAGCCTGCGTGCTGGCCCATGCGGGTCCCCTTCAACCGCCATTTGTCGTTTGGGGCCGAGTCACGACGGGCAGCAGACTGGAGAGTGGTGGTGCATTCGTCGACAGAAGCAGTTAATTGTACAGTGCAGGTCGGATCTGCTGCATGCAGTATTGACCCTCCTCCAGCAGCCCCCGCGCAGCACAGACACACACACACACACACGCGCTTTATGATCCGGCGCATGGACCACCTCCTGCTCTCTCGCGCGCCTTCGTCGGTGGTCATGACCGCCCCTTCCGCCTCAACGGCGTCGTCCGCGCCGTCCCCTGCCGCGTTCAAGGCGCGGAGGCGAGAGGACTCGACGTCCAGCGAGACGCCCGTGGAGGACGATGACGCCGACAGCTGCAAGTTCGAGCTCAAGCTCGGCGGCGAGATGCAGGTGCCCATCTCCAAGACGGCGGCAGACGTGCGCGCCAGCCCTGTGGGCGGCGGCGACTACGTTTACGAGAAGCAGGACATGAAGTCGACGTCCATGGCCTCCACCAGGTCCGCGGCCATCGCCATCGAGGCCAAGATCAAGTCGCTGGCCTCCTATTTAAAGTCAGTCTCATCCGGCATTCGCCGCCGCGGCATGGCCTTTGACCGCGCACGCCTCACACAGGCGTACTACAGGAGATCGGTGCCGGCCCCTGCGGCCAAGCGCACCAAGCTGAACGTGATCGTGTCAAGGCATAGCAGCGGAGAGCACCAGACAACACTCTCCTGGGAAGACATCAGCGAGTTGGATTGCGTGAGATTTAGCGACTCGAACGAGGTAATGCCTGCCACGCCCACGTTTAGGAAACGCGGCCGTCCGAGCGAGATCTTCTGTGAAGGCGAGATCCACCAGATCTGCATTCGCTATGATGTGCCGGGCCAGTACATTGATCAGGTTGTGCAGATCATCCAGACCAAGTTCGGCACGCCCGAGCTGGACGTCATCGCTCTGGAGGAGTTTATGCCAGGCAACGTCGTTGTGTTCATCGGGATGCTGATTTTTGAGAGCATTGACTGTGGTGAGGAATTCGTGGACCTTCGTGTCATCCCTAGCTTCTTAAAGCACATTCAGGAGCGTTACGACGGCAACATGCCCTTCCATAATGCCACGCATGCCGCCGACGTGATGCACACGCTGTTCATGATGTTGTGGAACACGAGCTTGGGCGAGAAGATCTCTTCGCACAACCAGGTGGGGGCGCTTCTGGCGGCAGTGATGCATGACGTGGAGCACGTCGGGTTGACAAACGATTTTCTCATCAAGACGAGCCACCCCATCGCGCAAAAATACCCCACAAAGGCACCGATGGAGTCCAAGCACATGGACCTGGCCCTTCAGGCGGTCGTTGACCCGAAGTTTAACATTTTGTCGAAGATGTCGCCGGCACAGCGAGATGAAGTGCTGTCAGTCGTGCGCGACACCATTGAGGCGACGGCTCTTATTTATCAACCCGAGCTGCTTGCTGAGATTAACGGCACGACAGAGGAGGAATGGAAGATAATAAAGGAGGAAGGGGGCGCAATACTGCCCCAGAGCCTCCAGATCCGCGCGCTGCGCATTGCGATGCATGTGAGCGACATCAGTCAGACAATGAAGCCCTTTGCTAACCACCAGAAGTGGGTGTTCCGCCTCAACGACGAGCACTACAAGCAGGGCGAGCTTGACGAGCGTGAGCAGCACCGCGTGAGCCCATGGTTCTGTTTCCGAGACCTGTGGACGTACGAGCGCTTCTTGGGTAGCCAGGTGTGCTTCCTTCGGAAGATCGCGCTCCCCGCGATCGTGGCGCTCAACAGCATCCCATGGTTGGATGTCAACGAGCTCGTAAACGGTATCGAGAAGAACATTGACGAGTGGGAGAAGCAGGAGGCGGCCAGCGCGCACTGAGCGTGCGCAGAAATTTCTTTGTATTATCGGAAGTGTTTGCATGAGGAGAATGAGAGCGTTCGCTGTAGAAATAGCCCACATATGCAGAAAGTAATTCAAGACGCTACATCCCGCAAAAACCACATTGCTTTGCTTTGCTGCTTGCCTCGTTAAACTCTGGATCCAGTCAACAGTTTACCGAATCGAAACTTTGGCTCCATATTGGCTCCATATTGGCTCCATTTGCTGCCGCGTGGGAAGAGCTCTTCCAAGTTCCAAGAGCTTCCAGGGGTGCCATTGAAGCTGGGGCCGGCGGGCACAAAACGAGGTAGCAGCTCCGTTGCGACACGCCACACACGCAGCCGCAAGAGCGTGTCGCAGCGCTCTCCTCGCCCCGAGCTCTCTCTGGCGCGCCGGAGCGATCTCGGCGCTCTCTCGGGCAGGAAAATGGTGTTGATGCACTGCATGAGAGGTGCCTGGCGGGGCTGGGCTCAGCTTCGTTCGCATCGAGGGGACAGCGCGTCAGCCGAACGGCCCGTACCCCTCCCGATCATAGCATGATTCATGCCGGCAGTGTGTCAAATATCGCAGCAGTAACGCATGAAGCCTGCGCCGCTCCCAGGCCGACAATGAAGCGAAGCAGCTGGAATGTAGCCACCTGCTCGATGCATTTTTGGGTCAATTGCGTTTGGGTATAATAACTGAAAAATTGTGCCCAAACAACAAACCGCAATCGCCACTCAACGTCAATCGTCGACCACAGCAATAACAACAAGATGCTGCGCCTGACCTCGCTCCGCTCCGTGGCCCCACTGGTGCGTGGTCGCCGTTCCTGTGCTCGCTCTCCTCTGCGTCGGGACTCTCCCAACTGATCAGTCGAACTGATGGGAGGACAATGCCCGAGGACGCACATAGGACCGAGAGGCACACAATATTCAGTATATAAATATCGAAATAGACTAACCCGAAACGTGGCATGCCTATCAACGCTCCATGACTGTCACGGACCAGAACCGCGCCCGCGCGCTCTCCCTGGAGAAGCGCTACTACTTCCATGCCCAGTTTGAGTCTGTGAGCGACATCTGGCGCTCCGTGGGCGCCGTGTGCTTTGACGTAGACAGCACCGTGTGTGCCGATGAGGGCATCGACGTGCTGGCGGAGCACTGCGGGGCCGGCGCCGCTGTCAAGGAGTGGACCACCAAGTTTGTTGCATTGGACGGAAAGATGCGACGGGGAGCAGCAAGGGGTGACATTGATTGGTTTGTCATGTAGGGCCATGAACGGCGGTGTCAAGTTTGAAGACGCCCTTGCTGCGCGGCTGGACATCATCAAGCCGTCGCGGAAGGACATTGAGAACTGCCTGATGCAGCACCCGCCCAAATTCACGCCGGGTACGCATGGCAACCCGAATTGACGGATTGCATTCGGCTAACCAACACGCATGATTGATATCGGCACAGGTATTAAGAAGCTCATGGCGACGCTACACGAGAAGGACATCGCCGTGTTCCTCGTGTCTGGTGGTTTCCGTCTTATGATTGAGCCTGTTGCGAAGGAGGTGAACGTCCCGCTGACGAACATTTACGCCAACACCATCTTCTTTGACGAGGACGGCAACTACAACGGCTTTGATGATGCCGAGCTTACGTCCTGCGACGGCGGCAAGGCCAAGGCCATTGACGTGTACGTTGCTGCTACGTTACGTCAAAGAGTCGGACGAGACCTCACCATTGTCAAAACTTGTTCCGTTTACCTTTAGCATTAAGCGCATTCACGGCTATGAGAAGATCGCAATGGTGGGAGACGGCGTCACTGACCTCCAGGCGCGACCTCCCGCCGACCTGTTCGTTGGTTTCGGTGGCATCGTCACCCGTGACGTCGTGAAGCAGGGAGCGGACCTGTTTGTCACGGACTTCGACCACCTGACCAAGTTGCTGCAATAAATGGCTCGGAAGGGTCAAGTCGACCCCCGAGTCTAGATAGACAAACATCACTGGGCGTCTGCTGGCACACATTCCTGGCAAGAAGGTCATCAAAACGCTGATGGAGGCAATATAACGCTGTTGAATATGCACGTTTGTTGATCAAAAGCAAACGCCTTGTTCCTCTAAAAGCTACCGGCTGTACATTAGTCTTCCATCTCGAGATCGCCATCCTCTCCGGCTTCCTCTCCATTGTTGCTGTTCTTGAGATCGGCGGGCGTTTTCCGCAGCGCCTTGACGCGGCGGCTCTGCATCGAGTAAATATCCTGTCTGTCCATGTGAATGCGGCCCAGCTTGTCACCAGTGAGGTCGTCGCGGGAAATGTTCTTGATCTTCTTGGGCGCCAGACCCTTCGGCTTCTTCGTGGCCATCTTCATCAAGTCCGACGAAGCGAACCGCTGACGACGGAATTCCAGGTCAAAGCGCGGTCCCATCTCGTCGAGCTCCACACGCGGGTGCGACTCGTCGCCTTTCTTAAAGGCGATTGAGTACGAGCGGAAAAACACTTTCTCTTTCCACGCCGTGCACACAATAACGTGATCCAGACCCTTCACGTTAATGCTCGGGACGATCGTGCCGCGGAACGTGTCTAGCAGCAAGTTCTTGAGCTTCATGAAGGACTCGACGCTCTCCCACTGGTCACCGGTGAACACGAAGCAGGGCTTCGAGCCTGGCGCCTTCTTGCTCTTGCATTTGAAGGCGTTAATGGACTTGAAGTTGGAGAAGCCGAACTCCATAACGTCCAGGATGTGACCGTCGAAGGTGCGGCCCAGCACGAGGTTGTTCGGGCGCTTCTTGGTGCTGCTGCCGATCAGGAACAGACTGGCGTCGTTCTTCTGTGTAAGGAACTCCACCTTGTTCTCGTCGTCGAACACGTGGATGTCGTTCTTCTTGTTCATAATCTTGGCATCCGGGGCCTTAATCATGCGCTGCGTGGTCCAGTCACAAAATGTGTCAAAAGTGTTAGTGCTGTCAATACGACTCTCAAACCTGCACGAATCGACAGTTAAAGCTCACCAGATCGCGCAGCAGGTCGTTGACGTCCTCGTTGGTCTTGTTGCCGCGCATCACCAGCAGGTTCTTGGTGTTCTCCACCAGTTTCGGCTCCTTGGCCTTGATGGCGCGCTGCACATGGGCCTTGACGCGCTTGGGCTTGGCCACGCTCGTCACCTTGCGGGCCTGCTTGGCCGCCTGTTTGTTCACCTTCTTGGTAGCGCGCAGGGCCTGCTTGCCCGCCGTGTTCTTGATGACCTTGCCGCCGCCTGCCATTGCTGCTGCCGTCTGCTACTGTCAAGTTACGAAGCGTTGGCTGGAGGAGAAAATGTTGGTGGAGCAGCCACTGGCCAGCAGCGTTGACCGGCGTACGTTGAGCAAGGAGCATAGATGCGGGCATTGATGTTGCGGAAGCAAAACCAATTTATTAAATAGAAAACAATTGCTTTCTTCAAAAGCAATCATTGAAAAACCAATCGTTCAGAAAAATCATTTCAACAAGGTTACAGTATTGTCGCATTCTTCTGGCAGTGATTGTTTGCCGCGACATAAAAACGCGTTTTTGCCACAAAAAACTCGTTTGTTTTCGCCGTGACGCCCGCATCCAATCCAACGAGGGAATAAATCGAAAAGCAAAGCAAGCGAGACAGCAGCAGACAGCAAGGATGGCGCAGAACCTGGGCTTTGCGCGCGGCGGCACCAGCTCCTGGGCCGACGACGACGACGCGGACTTCCAGCCGCTGCCCATCGCCCCCAAGTTGGCGCAGTACGTACCGCCCCCCGCCCTCAAGCGCGAAGGAGCCGCCGGATTCCACGTCGTCACTGACACGCGACACTGTCGCTACGGTTTGGTGCGTTTATTGCAGGACGGAGACGCCGCAGCCCATCGAGGAGGAGGAAATCCACCACCATGAGCAGCAGCGCAACGGTAGGACGCCCACGAACTGATGAGACACACAAAACCTCCTCCATAGAGGACTGACTCGCTCTTGATGCTATTTAACTTAACAGAGAGACCGCGCAGCCCGCGCCGTCGTGACGACGACCGTCGCGGAGGCAGCGGAGACCGCCGCGGCGGGTATGAAGAGCGTCGTGACGATCGTCGTGGCGGTTATGAAGAGCGCCGCGGTGGAAATGAAGAGCGTCGCGCTCCTCGTGAGGAGCGTCCTAAAACTCCGTGCCGGACGTGGGTCCGTGGAAGGTGCGACTGCTTGTGTTTATCGAACGGTTGAGTGCCAAAGTGAGCTGAAGGTGGAGACGTCTTTGTGACCTGCTTGCATGCAGCTGTACGTGGGCAACTTGCCGTTCCGGATGACGGAGGACGACCTGGCGGACTTTATCGGCCCGCAGGGCATTAAGGACATCCGCTTCCCGCGGGACTTTGAGAACCGCCCTAAGGGCTTTGCCTACGTCGAGTTTGACGACAAGGAGCATCTTGTGAAGGCGCTTGGATTGGATGGCGAGAGTCTGATGGCCGTCAGGTGAAGATGGACGTGGCTGTGGACCGTGAGCGCAAGCCGCGTGACAACGGCTGGTTCGAGAAGCGCAATGACCGACCGTCGGGTGACCACGCTCGGTACGTTTTAGCAACGAATACTCTTGAAGTTCTCTTTGTTGAGATATGGTTCTCACTAAACAATGTGGTGTATGCTGGAAACGCAGTCCGAGCAACGATGCCCCGCGGGAGCGTCCTCACCTGACGCTGCTGCCGCGCTCCACCTCCTCTGAGAAAAAGGAGTCGGATGGCGCGCACAAGCCAAGCATCTTCGGTGAAGCGAAGCCACGCGACGAGACCGCCTATCTTGAGCGCAAGAAAGCCCGCGACCTGGAGCGCAAGGCGAAGGTCAAGCGAGAAAAGGAGGCAAAGGCTAAGGCCAAGGTGGCCAAGGCGGCGAAGGCCGAAGCCGCTGAAGCCGCTGTGCTAACTCGTAAGGGGAGCCACGATGAGGGCTCGCGTGCTGGTGGCCGAGGTCGCGGTGACCGCCGCCCTATTGAGGGTGGACGCGGCCGCGGTGCTGCGAAGGAGAATGCCAGCGCGCGCAAGAGTGAGCCTCGACCGAAGCGTACGGAGCCGCCTGTGGTAAGCCAGACAGAGCAGAGAAGTGACGGCAAAATGCTAGATAAACTAACGAATCCGTTGTGCTTGTGTGATATTAGGCAAAGATTTCGGCTCCAACCCCGGCCAAAACCGCCAACGTCTTCGACCTCTTGGATGAGTCGGACTCGGACTCCGACTAGAGTTGCGGTTTGTGGGACGCTTCTCTCTCTTTGCTAGTGAATTCGCTGCGTTCTCACCTCCCTTTTAGTCGGCTACCCAGCCAGTGATAGTCAAGCGAGCGTTCAGTTCAGTCACATGAGTTCTATCGACTTGGTGTTCATTTCGTCGGTCTGCAGCTTGCCTTGCTTGCTCTGGCTTGGTATAACTTCAAGTTCATGGACAACCCCATAGATCACAATCACTTCTCGTATAAGGCGACTTGACTGTTCTTGTTTCTCTATGCACATACTGTTTTCTCTGTCTTGCCTATAGCATGAACTCCCGGTACATCTCGTTGTCTGTCTCCTCGTAGAATACGTAGGCCAACTGGTTCAAGAACGCTTGGAAGCGCTCGTAGTCCTCAGGGGGAACCTGGAAACCCACAAGTACTCTGCCTACATCGGCACCGTGATTGCGGTAGTGGAAAAGACTGATGTTCCACTCGCGCTGCACGGCTTCAAGAACGTAGCAAGAGCGCGTGGGCGGTCTGGGAACTCAAAACGGTACAGTCGCTCGTTTTGCACGTCACCTCGTGCCCTACCACCGGCCAGATAACGCGTGTGCACCTTGGCCAATTCGTTGTCGGACAAGTCTAACACCTTGTAGGCACTGCCGCGTGCGAAACCCAGCGGTGACTCCTCCTCTTGAAGCTCGCGGATAGCAGCAGCAGCGTGCTCGGGGCTTGGCGAGTGGAATGATAGATGTACGCGCGCCTTCTGAGCGTCCGCATAGCGGTAGCTGAACTCGGTGATGCGGACACCGACAGCATCGAGGCGACGGTTAAGACGGAGGAAGGCGCCTGGCGACTCGTCGATCTCCACAGCAAGTAGCCGCTCATGCGAGTCTGCACGCTCCGACACGAATCGCAGACGTGCAAAGTCGATGTTGGCACCGGACGTGATAGCCGCGAATTGGCAACCCGACAACCCACGCGTCTTGGCGTACTGCGTCATACCGGCAATCGACAGTACACCAGCAGGCTCCATAATGGCCCTTGTGTCGTTGAAGCCAGCCTTGATAGCCGCACAGATCTCATCCGTCGACACCGTCACCATCTCATCCACGTACTCCTTGCACACTCGGAAAGTCTCGGCCCCCACGAGCTTCACAGCAGCACCATCAGCGAACAATCCAACATGGTCCAGCTCAACTCTCTCTCCTGCCTCGAGCGACGCCGTCATCCCGGCAGCATCCGCCGCTTCCACTCCAATGACCTTCACGTTGGGTCGGATCTGCTTGACCCAGGCAGCAATGCCTGCCAACATGCCACCACCTCCCGACGGCACGAAGATGGCGTCCAGCTTCTCTCCCGACCCACTGGTCTGCTGCAAGATCTCCATGCCAATGGTGCCCTGTCCGGCAATGACGTGGGGGTCGTCAAAGGGCAGGATCATAGTCAGCTTCTCCTGCTCCACCAGTCGTCGCGCCTCCGCCGCGGCGTCATCGAACGACTTGCCATGTAGCACAATGTCCACGTAGTCTCCTCCGTGGTGGCGCACCGCGCTCACCTTAATGTCGGGTGTAGCCAGTGGCATGACGATCTTGGCTTGTACCCCAGCATCTTGGCGGACAGCGCCACGCCCTGCGCGTGGTTGCCGGCCGAGCAGCACACGCAGCCGGCCACCTTCTCCTCGGACGACAGACTGGCCATCTTGTTGTAGGCGCCACGGATCTTGAACGAGAAGACGGGCTGCAGGTCCTCGCGCTTGAGCAGCACGCGGTTCTGCAGCGCGTGCGACAGCGCCGGCGCCTCCTGCAGCGGCGTCTGCACGGCAGCGTCGTACACGCGCGACTCGAGGATCATGCGGCGGTAGTTCGGGGGCGACTCGTGCGTGGACAGTCGGCGCACGGCGGCGCTTAGCCGCGTCAGACTGAAGCGGTGCAACATCGCAGCAGATTCGGGACTGCCAACGAGCAGCTCCGCTATTGCGGCGATTGCGCAAATGACGCGGTCTTTTGAGGTCGTGTACAGCATATGGTTAAATTTCTTGTGGTGCTTGGGTCCGTTCGTTTACAGTGACGATCACCGAGATGTGGACGAAAGTCGTTTAGGATGTCCACAAGACCAGTTGGCCGTCTTGTGTGCCTGTGTAGAGCTTGGTCTTGTCGGGCGAGACGCAGGCAGCGGTGACTGCACTGCGCGACGCCACTCGGTGCAGACCTTGGAGGTCGAGGCTCCAATTGTCGCGACTTCGACTTGATGCGAGCTCCTCCTGCCCCTGACCGCCCGCTTGCGAGTACGTCCACACGCAGAGCGTGCCGTCGGCGTGGCCAGTCACGAGGTGCTTCTCGGCGTTCCACTCGCATTCCTCCCCGCGGTTCACCGCCAATAATGTGATGGGTGAGCGAGAGAATGCTGCTGGGTCGCTGAAGACGACAACACGGTCGTCAAGCGCACACGGAGGCCGCCGTTGATATCGTAGACCCCGAACGTTGTTCCTGAAGCGACGATGATGTCGCCGGTCACCTCGTTGATGCATATGGCGCTGATGCCGCGACTGACAGTGTCTTGACAGCTATCGTCAGATACCGATGGCAGCCTCCGGATGAATCGACGCCGGTTCAAATCCCAGAGTACAGCAACGCCACCAGCACAGCCGCTCACGAGAACGCTGTATGCTCGACTCGCTTGCAGTGCGGTTATACGGTGATGATGTAGTGGGAGCCGATGGTCCCCACCAATGTGAGCGATCGCGTACTGGACCCCGTAGTCGCGTATGTGCGACGCCTGTGAGAAGTGCTCAAGGAGGACGCAGCCGCAAGAGATGACGCCACTGCTGCAGCCGAGGACGAGGTTGCTGCTGCTGAAGAAGATCCAGAAGCCGCCGCGATCGAGGCCGCCAAGGTGCGCTGTGTTGCATTTAATCGCCACACACGTAGCACAGGCAGATCTGGACTACTCGTGACGACTATATGGCCATCAGCAGTGATCGCAGCCACGTCGATGTCCACATCCAGCTCTAAGCACGCAACTACCTTGGAATCGCTCCCATGGCCACCGCTTTCAGCGGGACCAGCAGAAATTACCTTAACAGAGCGATCTCGAAAGCCCCAGGCTATGTATTCGTTGTTGCGCGGCGGAATCAACAGACACTTTGGCCCAACAGTAACGACGCGCTCCGCTCGTCCAACTCCACCACTTGTCCACGCAATGCCATGAACGCTCAAACCCACATTTGTTGTCTGGCAGTCACGATTGTATGAAGCGAGTAGTGTATTGGCTTGGACTTGGCGCTGAAGTTCCTGCTGCAACAGTGCAGCGTTCTCGAGAATAGGAGGGGAAACTACGTCTTCTTCCCCAATGAACGTACCACCAAGCCCGGTTCCATTTGAGAGAATAGTTTGCATTCTTGCGATGAGTTCTCCACCTTCGAGGAATGAATTTGCGAGTGCTCTGCGGGTTGTCATAGGAGATTCGACAATTGTGTTATCGTCACGGCCATGACTACCTGCGCTCTCTGCGTTATCTGTGAGTACGGTGGACCCGCCTTCCCCATTGTGGCTAGCTGAAAACGGCCCAACCGAATTTACGAGCAGCGAACCGTTTGTGGAGATGTTCTCGGCGAAAACCGAAGCTACTCGTGCCGGATGCGGCGTCCGGAAGAGTTGAGATGGTGTTTGCCCAAACTCAGTAATTTGGTCAAGCATCGCACGCTTGGTAGAAACATCCGTGATAGCATCCAAGTCCACAGAGCCTTCATACGTGAGGTGGTAAAAGACATTGCATGCTTCGACTGCAGCTGGTCCCTGTTGCTTGAAGCCAAATATTAGATCGATCCATTGATGCAAATGTGCTGACACGTACGGACTCTCAAGAGCCGCTCGATTCAAGCGCACAAACTCTGTTGCTGATCGATTGGCCCACGGGGTAGCTCCACGTCGCCAACAGCAACGCCATTCTGACTCCTGCCAAACGTGCGATCATTCACATTTTCTAAGAACTCAGGGAGGTAAAGAACTCAGGTATGAGCTCTTTCACGTCTTGTGTGCCGTTCTGACCGCCCTCAAAGCCTGCAGCACTTTTCCAGGCACTGTTAACACTCGTGAACAACCTATCAGCGTGGTCAAATTTCCCTCCGTGGAGGCGCCGAAAGTGTGACGTAAATGGTTCAAGACGCATTAGGTAGTGTAGTGTCGTAGCAGCAGACGAATAGTGAGTGCCGTAGTGAAATGGTCGTGAACTTAACGGGTGGTCACTATCATCGGCGCTGGCTGCTGATTCCACCAGCCCTTCATATCGTGCCCGAAACTCCTCCTCACGGCGAAGCGCACCCATGGGCTTGCTTAAATCTCGATACACGCTCGGATCACTAAGGTCCAATTCTTCCGATTCATAGTCAGCTAGAATCCACGGAAACACGGGATACTGCGTGAGATCGTTGTAAGACCTCCCCGCAAGCGTATTGAGGTGCATGAGATAAGCGAAATTAGAGATATCGCCATGAACCCAACGCTCCGTCATGCTATTGCGTAGCAACTTGCGCAGCTGCGAATATAGATCATCTCCTGCCGTCACTCTGTCTAGACCACTGGCTGCTCCTCGCACATTAGGGCACTTGCTCAAGAGCGCGTGAAAAACAAGCTCACGATACTTGGGCGACTCGAAGGTGATCTGTTACAGAAAGGGGACCGACAATTAAATACGCGTAGTGCAATTCGAATAAAGTCTAGAGAACTCATAGATAATGAGCACTTACCAAATAGTTTCTGCCGTCATTTGCAAAAATCTCGAGCGCGACATGTCGGAGCTGGTACCTTCGCTTGTGAAGCTCAGTAATGTCCTCATACTCCCAGAAACGGCACTGATGGACATCTTTCGTTACTGAGGAAGCTGCTAGTGACGGCGCATCTGTCTTTAATAGTCCAACGTGGCGCGGTGATTCCTGCTGAAGACGCCAACTTTGTCGACGCTCCAAGAGTGTCATGGAGCCTTGTGGGACCTCCACAACTCGAATTTGTGAGTTTTGCTCTGAGTAGTAATTTTCCGAGTCGCTTTGGGGTGAAGCTTGCTGGTCTAGTCGCATGTAGTTGTCGATGATATACGCGTGGTCGTTGCATACCAAAAACACGCCTGGACAGGAATCCATGCCATCTATACGTAAACAGTCGAAAATGTCAACTATGTCATCCCCAGGAATGAGCAACGGCCGCAACTTCTCGTCAACGATTTCCTCCAGCATCATAGCACCAGCGCTTTCGGAAAGAACCGCACTATCTACACCATCATTCTCGTCTGGATCCTCTTCTTCTTTCTCAGCCACGTCATCACTGCTGCCATCATAATCACAAATACTTTCCGGGCGGGCCGACAACCTGCTGAAGCGCAGACTATCGCGCCAAGATGCGTGCTGAGTTTTCACATACTTGTTGAGTAAGGCTTCAAAGGATCCTCTGTGAAGCTGCTCTCTAGAGCTTAAAACCGCTGAACCTGATGCACTGCTAGCAAACACCCTCTTATTAGTAAGATGTTGGATACCTATCGTCATCGTATCGTCAGATTTCTGTCGTATAGTACGCTGTTTGGGGCCCACACTTGCAGAACTCTCTTGCATCACCTCGGCACTAAAGACGATGTCAGCTTCCGAGTAACGACGACGTAATGGTCTGTGCACACTATTCCAGCCCATGGAAAATTCATATCTTGCGTGGCTGCTATCAGAGTGAGTACTCTCTTCGGGTTGGTGTAAATGTGAATGCTGGCCACGCAAATCACGTGGAGAGTTCGGCGACTGAACCATCCGTGAAAGACGTTTCCGCATCCTGTACGGGCCTTCAGTAAAATCTAACCGCCAGCAGCAACTTTCGTGAGACGTCTGCGTAGGCTCGTATCTACTTTGTTTCGCAATACGTAGCATCAAACCGGAATTAGTGGTCACTTTCGCACTTTCATCGATTTCTTGCTCTCCGCTCCCTTTCCTCTCTGAATCAACAAAGTTCCGCGAAAACTCTCGTTGAAACTTTTGCCACTGGCGGACGTTAAACTCTTGACGATCGATTCGGTCCTGTCTCCACTTCAGTTGGCGGCGGAACTCATTTTGCTCCGCACGCAGGAGAGATTCGACATATTTTTGCTCCATCAGAATAATCCAGTCGTACCTCGTTCCGAACTGCTTCTCGCTTTTTGTTTCGGTGTCCTGTTTCTTTTTGATATACAGACCATGCTTCACGCACGATTTCTTTGGTCTCCATAACAGCCTTTATATAAATGCGATCCAAAGTAGTTTCCAGCTCTTTTAGCGGCAGTCCCACAACTTCCAACCACTTAGAAAATTTGACAAATGAAGGCAATTTGATAATGCATGTGTTTTCGGAACTAGAGAGAGCTGTGCAACATTCCAAAAGAACGTCAAAACCGTTCTTCATCAAGTTGACAGAGTACGAAGGCGTTCCGCTCTTCCGAATTTCGATAGTGAGTAGATTTCCCATAAATTCTGGTTGAAATTGCATAAGATCAATCCACAAGTAAGCTGCAGCTTCTTGAAGAGAGGGAACACTTGTATCCGCCAGAAGTTGCAGCAAATATCGGCACAAGCATGCCGAAAAGGTTTTGTCCTTGTTGTGGGAGCCGAACACGATGCCACGATATTCATGAATTTGCTGCAGCATTGCTTCCAACTCGTCGTCTCCAACTTCAGCGCCACGACCATGAAATACATGTAAGACAACGGCACGGAGTGCAGCATGCATATCTGGCAACAGGCTCTCAAGCTCTGTAGGTCGAGATACACTCATTCGACTGATAAGTTGTCGAAATGCCTGTCGCTTTTTACCTTTGGTTAGCTTGTCGCTGAGCAATCCACTAAGTGAAGAAGGCGACGGAACTACCACTGAAGAGGGTCCACCACTGTTGGTATCACTTATTCCGGAATTTGCTTCAGCCAGTACAAAAGAACCAGCTCCAACAAATGAGACGGGCCTTCAAAAAGTGAGCCCGGCCACAACACGCAAAAGGAGGTGGACAGCCATCACCATGCTGCGCTCGCTGCCAACAGTGCATTTTCTTAACCGTGAATCTTACGAAGTCGCGAACGTTTTTTTCGAAGGGCTTGTGGTTCATCAACACTTCACCGTCATTAAACTTCGCACGCACATGGTCAAGAAGTCCCAGCACGACAAGACTTTGAAATCGCAGAATGAGTCCACTGTGCAACGGTGGAAGCAGAATGCTTGCGTTTGCCGTGCCATCAATGTACTCTTCAACCAGATCGTGGCCGTTTGGTGAATCTAAAAGGAACTTCATCAATAGCGCGATCAGCAGCCGCAACGCACGTGCTGCAACTGGATGATGTAAGAACGGGTCACTGCCGTTTATATCCGCAGCAGCTACTTCCTCTGCCAGCTCTGCTCCGCATACCGCGATGTTGTACTCTGTCAGTGGAACTTGCTTACTCCACAAGACTTGAATGATATGTTTTCGAGATGACGGATAGGTTGACATCAAGTGAGTTCTGGCAGCCGCACAAATAAGTCGAGTCAGCTCCTCCAAGAACTCGAGCCGCATTGCCTCGCTACCATCGACAAACATAGTATGCAACGTTGGCATGCGTTCGAAGATGTGCTGAATAAAATCGAGTACTTCGAGGTGATAGAGGCCACTTTCTTCCAAATCTAGTAGTCTTGCACTTAAATGTATCCCATTTAGTTCTTTTTCATCCGTAGGTGTTTCCACAGGTAATGTTGAAAGGTTTTCTGTTGAATCGTCTGTTGTAAGACTCACCATTGCTACAGTATCGTTGTAGTGACGGCGGAGCAGGGTCATGACCACAATTAAAATGCTGGGATTTACAACGCGGTCCCTCTCGATGTTGACTTCAAAATCTTTGCAGAGATATTCAATTTCAAATCGTATCTCGTGAGGATGACCATCAATTGGTGCACCTAAAAGAGCACCAAGCAGCGCATACCACATCTCCTGGAACGGAAAACATGCATGACCGTTTTGAGCCTCGCCATTAATACTGCTAAAGACCGAATGCCTGCACGGTAGTCCCTGAGCTAGCAGCCGATAGTACCCTTCTTTCTTGAATACGTTTTCGTATCGCGAATTACAGAGCAAAGCGCATAACAAACGCAATGCCACAACAACGGTTGATGGAGCGATAACAATTGAAAACTCGGTTCCAGATCCAGGGAATAAGAAATATTCAATCCAGTGAGGTCCCAAACACTTACGGAAGCCTGTCATCCGAGAGTTGGTTGGCAACTGTACTCGTGGTGCTGTTGTAGACCCACCACTAGTCCTGCGTACGGAACCAATCAGCGTCGAGGTGCGCCGTACACCCACTTCTGGTACCAGCAATCCATCTTGATAACCCCCGTGTTCTTTGGTTTCCTTTACATCATACTTTTGTACAGCCTTCAATAGCATTCCCAGTAAGAGGTCTTGAATTTTAGCTTGATGCACATTCAAGCGTGCACCAGACGACCCCGATAATCTATTGTTCAAGTTCGTTGTCCTTTTCAAAACTTTAATACCCCATGATTCTCCACTTTTCTTTGATAGCCTCTAGGACTAAGGCATAATCGTGCCGTCACACTAGCTAGCGTTTGAGCTTGAATACTTGTGTCCACCTTAAATATTCCACCGCCACCATCATCGTTTTTCATAGATTCGCTCACGTGCATTGCCTCCCCCAGCGTGCTTTCTTCTTCTGTAGTCCCTCGATATTGTCCAAAGCGTGGCGACAGAGTCGCAGCAAGAAAACCTGTCACGTCTGCAAAATTTGCCTCCACACTTGACTCACGGCTGGAGCTCGTTAAACACACCAATATTACATCCACAATCACGCGCTGGAGGTCACTCGAAACATTCGGATCTATCAATACGTACAACAACTGCCGGACAAAGCTCAGCGATTGCAATTGTGCACGGTTGCGCTCGCGAATTACATCGTTATCAGCAGCTAAGCAAGAATAAAGTGTCGAAAACAGAAGCTTAGCTGTGTCTGTTCCCGGCACTTTTTGCCATAGCGAGTAGTCGAGGATAAAATACTGCAGGGCCTGCAGATTGCGAATAGCACTTTCTCGGTAGGGTTGAGTCAATACTCCAGAGGAATTGTATTGATGTTCTGGTTCGCCATGTTCGATGTCAATCCCAACAATACGGAAAATAATTTGCAAGCACTTGTCGTTCATCAAAGACGCCTTCTGGTGAAGTAAACAATTCACCAGCCCATATCCGTGCTCTTGTTCCATCGCAGACAGATTTCGGGGATTATTACACATCAGATTACATAGCAAATCGAGGGTTAGCTCAACTTCTTCGCCTGTTGAAGCCTTGCCAAGCAGACTGTATGCGATTTGACAACCAGAGCTGCAAATTTCAAACATAGCGTTTGCCATTGTCGCCGTTGGAGATAACGTGGTTCCTCCCATCAGATGACCAGTTGGACGACCATCAAGCTTGCTGCTTGGAATCGACAGTTCTTCCTGATGGCCATTTTGAGATGTGTAAGCCATGACAATCCTTTCGGATGTAACAGGAATATGGATGAGTGGTACTGAGCTCGGAACACGGGCGAATATGTTCGCGTTTGACTTGATATCTTGGACGATGGCAGCAGCAGTGCTCGAGGCAGCCGATGCAATAGATAAACTTCGCCGAAGAAGCTCGTTGTGACCCTCATGATCGGCATCAACTGAATCAATTAATGACCGAACAGGGTTCCACATGTACTCGTCAAGTAAAACCATGTTTGGCATGGCTAAATGATCAAACGTAACACCAACCTCGCTGTTTCCAGTTGCCCCAGAGAATAGTCTGTCATATGAAGGCCCTGCTGCGAAAACTGCATTGACCACGGGTGCTGAAATTGGCAGGTCTAGTAAATAAAACGGCCCTAGCATCCATTTCGCACTAGAATATCGCCGTGCTTGAGATGGAACGCCTAATAATCCATTCAGCGGCCGATTTCCCGTAATACTGGACGGATAACAGATCTTCACAGTTTCCTGCAGAATGCCGTTCAAGTAGAAGGAAACCATGCTGGACTGGAACCGCTGTTTTGCGTGAGTGAACACAGCGCTATACCATTGCCTCGTCTTGATAGGAGCGTGCGAGAACTGAAAAGTGGATGCACGGTTTGTATTCGTCCGCATGTAAATTTTCCCACCCTTCAGAAAAGCTTCAGAAACCGATTTGCTGTCGACCGAGCGAAAGCGGAAGAGATAAAATATCGGTGGATTGCATACAACGCACTCACCATTACTGTTACGAAGTGCTTCAGCACACCCACGGCAAGCGCGATGGGAGCATTTCAGCACGTACTCATCTTGTATTTTGCGACCGCAATGGATACATGTGTTCGCCATGAAACACTCCCGATAGAGTTTATCACGCTCGCTCTTGAGCTCAAACGAATCCACTCGAAACCAAACCATCACCGAATATCCATCTGGAGGAGGCCATACTTTCGCATGATGCGAAAACGTCGGCAAAGACGACGCGGGAGCGGCAGGCTCAGTAAGAGACGCAGCCCGATCATTTATGTCCGGGATTTGAAGGCATCCAAATCCTTCTTTTGACATGTCAAACCTAATGACGGGGGCACCCATTGTGTGCTCAAACGTTGCCGAAGTTAGCTTCACTAACAGTCTCAGCAAAGAGGGGACTGGTGAAAATGGTGCCTCTGTCGACAAATTGGTCGCTTGTGCAGGAGGCGAAGGATGTGTTGTTCCTCGCGAAGGTGAATCCAGCTGGAATAAAGTTAGAGCATTCCTCGCTTCCACTACATGCCTCGACCGCTCACGGCATATGCACAGCAGCATTTTCACCCAGTAATTTGCAGCCGCAACCGAAACACCAGCGAGAGCAACAACCTCCACAAGTGAGACGGCCAGTTCATGAAAAGTGTTGGTTTCCCAAAACAGCGCTCGCGAGAGCTTCTGGTTGTCCACGCTGGCTTCGTACAAGGTTCCAGAATCGTACGGCTTAGCTGTAAAAGCTCTCAGCATGACCTCGAGGGCTTGGTCGGATGCCAGGCGATGTGCATTACCTGGGCTGTACCACACATACCACTTGTCAGGTGCTTAGATGGCCAAAAAGCAACCAGCTAGCTTCTATAGCCAAACTTCAGACAGTCTCCACGTACATGTTTGCGATGTCCACGAACGTTTTCATGAGTTGTCGTGTGCACTCTGCGTCCAGTTTAGCATCCCACAAACTCAAAAGTTGGATGGCGACTGCAAAAGCTTGCGGGTAACGTAGTGGGCCAAAATCCCGTCGAGAAGGCACATTTTCACCGTGTTTTTACTATCCCCAGGACACAGCCATTTTTCATCCACCAGCGAGAATCCAACGAAGAAATTCACGCAGAACCGCACGAATGCAGTTGTCCGGACATTTCCAGTCTGGACGTCAGTTGCACTTGTCTCCACTACGGCGAAAAGTTTCTTGAGCAAGTTGTGAACGAGGTCTCCCAATCTTCCAAACGAAGTGCAGCTACAACAAAGCACAAAGGCAAAAAAACACCAATCAAAACACGATTAAATACCACTTAACTGTGCATATTAACACCAGCAATTGGCCCACCAACCTGAAGAACTGTCGCTCGGCCTGCGAGTCGCTGGAAACGAGCGTGAAAATCGCCTTCAACGTCCGCGTGGCGTTAGAAACCCACGAATCTGTACGGAACTCGCTGCTATCTGCCCCCGCTCCTCCTTCCCTCGCGCTCTCCAGCGTCCCCAGAAGCGCCGCCACGTCCTCACAGTCTGCATCTCGCTCTATGGTCACGATCTCGTCCCCGCTGCTCGCAGCTTTCATATCGCTTTTTGGGGTTTTCGCGTTTAGAAATCGCGACTTATTGACTTAGAAATTTAAGTTTTGTTTCTATTTGGTTGACATTTTCTATATGCGAGATGTCGAGCCGCGGCAGAAGCTGGTGCTGACGCGCGTGAAGGACCTGGCGCCGGCGCTGAGCGACAAGGAGGTGAACGTGAAGGTTGTGGTGCTGGAGAGCAACGCCAAGGACGAAGCCAACGCCAGCAACAACGCCACGCTGCTGGTCGGAGACGACTCGGGCTGCGTGAGCCTCGTGCTGCCCAAGAGCGCGGCGGTGCACGTGCGGCCGGGCGACGTGTTGCAGCTGGCGGCCACGCAGCTGGTGCTCAAGAGCAGCCGCGTCTACCTGTGGGGCGGCAAAGTGGAGCGCGTGGGCGAGTTCCTGCTGCTGTTTAAAGAGAGCAACAACATGAGCAACGTCACGTGGGTCAAGGACCCCAAGAACCCGGACGTCCTGGTGCGAGTCCGAAGCTTGCAACGGTGTTGCAGTGATGGCTGGTAAATTGCGATACGTTGCTGATGTTTTTTATTTGTGTGTGTATGTTATTTTGCTTTTTGTGAGATAGATCCCAGGACGCAACCCGGCCAAGAGACCTAAGGTGGCGGCCAAGTGACGGCAGAATGCAGAGGAGGAAACACGGTTTAGTGACATAAGCGTCGACCGCCGTCTTGTGGTGGTTGCATCGGAATTTTTAGACGTGTGAAGCTGCGCCTAATCTATTTTGCTTTTAAGGATTTGTCGTGCTGGGCTGGATTGACCCAAGTCTCCACTTTGTTAACATGGTAAGCAGGTGGCGTGAATTTGCACATTGTGAAGCTGGGTAACTGTTGCAAGCAGAAGTTTGTGATATATCTGGAAGTGGATGAGTTGCATGGCGGTCGTGGCAAAACGACCAGTGCTAACTTGCATCTATTTGGGGACGATGGCGGCCAGACTGTTTTGCTGTTGCTGTGGGGTGCTGTTGCTGTGAGCGCAAGTGTGTAAGCTGAAAAGCGCCGTGCATGGCCACCACGACACCTGAGCGCATAATATTGGAGACGTAGATACTCCTGTCGCTACGAGCAAGTGGGCCTGACCGTGCATCAGGACGGGATGGCCAGTGGAGAGGAAAAACGGGAGGCAATACCATCATCACCAGCAAATGAACATGTTCGTCTGCGCCCTGCTGTACCACTGGGAGTCGCAATAGAACGGCGTAAAAGTGTTCATCGGCAAAGCATCATCTATCCGCTGGCGTCAGATTTCTTGCCAGTGGGCACGATTTTTCATGAGACCCAAACTGGCAGAAAGTTGTCATCTTCACGCATGGTATTCCCAATTGAGCCCGCCAGAAAGTTATCGTCTTCAGTCCCCAGAAAGTTGTCGTCATCGCACAGCTTGTACAACCCAGAGGTAGGGAATAGTACCAGAGTTCACCCCAACGATTTGTTTGGGGAAAGTTCGGATCGCACTGGCTCATTTAGAGCGCTCGGAGGAAGCATAGCAACTGCTGCAGCCACACAAGAAGTAACATCGTCAGGAGACCAAGCGCATGCTGAAATGCAAGCGTTCCCACTGCGTTTTCGCGATTTTGGCCAGGAAGAGGCCTTCCGCAGACACTTCAATATGTATGTGACGAAAAAGTTCGTTTCACTGGTCGTATCGTGATTTCGCTCAACTTGGCTATGCTTGTGGCGCAGTTCGCGACGCAGAAAGGTTCGGTGCACGATTACGTGTTCATTTCGCGTGTGGTTATCATTGGGTTATCAGTTGTCTTCCAAGCAGCAACGTTCACAAATTGGTTCCACCGGCGGTTTGACAGGTATATGCTTGCGCACTACGTAATCTTAGACCTTGTGCACCAACTTCCACGCTTTATGTTCCTGGCGAGCTCTTTGGGGGAAGAACTGTATGTTGGCGAAACTAGTAGTGATGGATGCACGCTTTTCGCATCGCAAAAAGCATTCGTGCCATGCACTTATTATTCGTCCTCATTATCTTCATCGCGAGTGGTATGCGCTTCACTGTGGCGTTAATTTGCGCTTCCTGTCAGATGATAGCTAAAGGATTTTTGCAGTGATATTTTGTCGCGCGTGCACATGGGATGATCTCGATTCCACGACCAACTTGGCCATGGTAGCATTCTGCACACTCACGGCGTATTACAGCGAAAAATATGTTCGGCAAGAATTTGTAGCGCGATTGAGTGTTGATGAAGAACGCAAGCGCCGCGACGACCTACTAGAAACCATGCTTCCCGCTCACATTAAAGAGCGTCTGAAGGACAACCGTACGGATGGGTTAGCTGACACCTACGACGAGGTCTCCATCCTTTTTGCTATGTGAGCAATTTCCAGACTATTTCCAAACATGCCTCAGCCATTGAGCTCGTCCAACTGATGAACCGCATCGTTTTTTGTTTTGATCGTGCCACGGACGTTCACGGCGTGTACAAGGTGGAAGCTATTGCAGAGACCTACCTGTGTGCCGCAGGCGTACCTCGGCGTGATCCATTCCACTGCGAAAAGGTGGCTGACATGGCCCTTACGATGATGCGAATATGCGAAACGGAGTCCTGGAATTTCAATGGAGTTGACATCCAACTGCAGATCGGCATTCATTCTGGACCCGTAGTTGCCGGCGTTGTGGGAGCAAAGCCTACAGCTATCATCTCTTTGGAGATACGGTAAACACGTCGTCACGTGTATGCTCGTCAGGCTGTGCGGGCAAGATCCAGATCAGTGATCGCTCTCGGCAACTTCTTGCTCGCACTGGGGCTTTTATTGTATCCGAGCGTGGCACGATGCACTTAAAAGGAAAAGGGATGGTCCAGCTTTTCTGGCTTGAGGGTAAATATCCGACGCCGTCACGAGGTGATAGGACCACCGATCTTGACGTATTTAGTAGTTTCGAGACTGCTGTGGAGGAATCTATTCGCGCGAAGGACCTGGAGTATAAATCACCACTGCACCACCATAGTGATGAGTATTTGGGCTGCATGAATTCCGTCGAGATCCGGCGTTCAACTCTGGACTTCCGAGGAAAACAGGCAAGACGTCTCAGCTCAAATTGGCTAAAGTCGCCCGTAAAATCATCACGTGTTCAAGTAGCTCACAACGGTAGCACCATACGGGCCATCTCAAAATTGGAGAAGGCAAACAAGCAAGTAAGCAACGTGCGAAACATTCAACATGTGAACGATACGGCGACTGAGATGGAGATCGCCTTTCGTGCCGACCACAATCGTGACAATATGCCGCAGTTCTGTATGGCACTCTGTTTGTGCGCTGCGTATGTCCTCATTACTATCATTTACAAGGTCTACAACAACAAGGAATACCCCAACAAAGTTATCCGAGATGCCATAGGCTATTCTCTGTACAGTTCGACGATTTTTGTGCTGCTGATAATCGTACAACTACTACGGAGATATCCGCATCTTGCCAAACGGAAGGAGAAGTGGGCTATGACAACGGGATTCATTTTCGTCACTGCCATGAATTCGCAAATGCTGACCTTGACTGATACACATACTCTCGAGGACTCCGAGCTGAGAGGCAATCAGAAGGTTACCTTCTTAGATGCCAATCTTTTGTTTGCCGTGATGCTCGGATTGGTAATGAGACTACGGTTCTGGAACGCCACGCTCGTAAACGTTTGGGGATTTATGGTATTTGTGGTCTGTGCTTCAGTGAAACGTGCCATGCCTTGGCCAGACTTGTTCGAAAGTTTTTGCTTGCTGTTCACAGCAGATATGCTATCCATACATTTTGCATACAAGCGAGAACTTGGTCTGCGCCGTGATTTTCTGCTGAAGTGCACATTACATCTGGAGAAGCAAAAGTGTGAAGATCTGTTGACGAACATGTTGCCATCCAAACAATACGCTGAGGCGTTGATGCAGCAGTCCACAATCGTGGATGAACTGGCCGAGGTGACGCTACTTTACTCGGACATGGTAGGATTCACGCCGCTGGGTGCAAAGCTCGAACCAGCAGCCATCTGCGTTATGCTAAACCAAATCTATTCGGCATTTGACCGCCACTTAGATGAGCTGGGTATTTACAAGATGGACACTGTAGGGGATGCATTTATCGTCGTCGGCGGGTTGCCCAGCCATAAGAGCAGCAAGAATCACGCAGCAGCTATCACAGCTTTCGCTGTAGAAATGCTGCGCGAGATTGAGCACTTCTGTGCTGAATCAAAAGTAACGCTGCAGATGCGTATCGGCATTCACACAGGGAATGTAGTTGGCGGCGTAGTGGGTATTAAGAAGCCACGTTATCTCATTTGGGGCCGTCACACCGTAATAGCGAACCTTATGGAGTCTTGTGGAGTGGCTGGTCGAATTCAGCTATCTGAGACTACGTATGAGCATCTCCGAGAATGTCCGGAATTTCGCATCGAAGAGCGCGTACACCGCGTGCAAATCGGCGAAAAGGATACGATACAAACGTACTATCTGGCACCTGATCACCCCTCTGTCAAGGACACCGTAGTTTCACAGTTTTTGGAGGAGGCACGGATGCTGGATGCTATGGAAGCCAGTGTGCTAGAGCAACTGCGTAATTGTCTTCTTCCGGCCATCAACTCTCCTCTTTCAAAACAACTTGAGATATCTAGGCGTTTTCCCGGTCTCCTCCCGGCCACCAATTCTCCACTTTTTAAGCATCTGGATGTCTCGTCGATATCAAGGCGTTTCTCCGAGCAGCAGTCAGCATCTTCAGCAGAAAAATTGCTTTCAGCTCCGATGCTTATTCAAAGCAAATCGTTCCCGAGGTTGCTACAAGACTGACAAATATTTTTAATGTAGAGAAAAGGTCTAAAACTTGTCAATTGCTGCGTTATCGGACTTAATTCTGTCTCTTGGATCGTACAGCACCAAACATTTTGAAACTATTCGTCATCTTCGTGGAATTCTTGCGGATAGAGCGAGACAACTAGTGGCCGAGCTAAAGTTGCCGTAGCAGGCGGGGCTGGAACGGACGGTGGCGTATGAAACATGTTCACGGGGTTACTTGTCCCCTGCAGGAAGTGAGGCAGTCGTTGCTCTGGCGAAACAACTACATTGAATGCAGGCTCGCGTCGCGCCAGAGGGTTTTCTCGTCGCTGGCGCTGCTCAACCTGCTCAATCCACGTAGAAGCGCGTGCTTTGCGGAACGAGTACTGCGTCTCCGATGGCTTTTCGGATGTGAATTTCCACTTGCCCGCACTGTCCATTGGTCTTGAGTCTGGTCGTCCACCCCATTGTGTAAGACGATCAGGAGGAGGAAAGTCCTGAGCTCACAGCAGCAACGTAAAACGTAAGTCTATTACCACGAGCTAGGAGACACACTGCATGAAAGCACTTACCCCTTCCTGTCTGGGTGGCGGTGCCGTGAGCAGCCCTCGTGGCTTTTTGCCACATCATAAGATCCCGGACCAACACACTCCGGAGTCGCAGCTTTCTGACAAGAACAAGAGAACCGTTAGCTGTAAACCCGAAACTCGTTTCCTTCACTTCGTGGTATTTGACACACTCACACTAGTAAAGCGCTTGGTCGTGCTGCACAGACTAGTGCCTCGCAAGAGCCTGATTCACGACGGCACATTCTGACTCAATCAGTCACAATATAGCATGTTCAACACTTCAAGAGCCTCCCAGTCCCGTACGATGTACGTCGTATCCCAGCGAGTTGCGACTGGAGCTGTAGAGTTGGTCAGCGCTTAGACACTCGTTGCGAAAGGCGGTGCCCGGCTTGACCATCGTCCGGGGCAGTCTTGGGTCGATGCTGGGCCCCTGCGTCGTCCACATCCGCCTCGATTCCCGCGCGTAGTAAACTCGGTCTGGCGGTCGGCCGCCCCTTTTGAGCGCCGGATTGTTCCGCGGGTCGAAGAAGAAGGACTCGCGGAAGGGCGCGTACTCAGCGCGCGAGTTCCCCAGACCGCGTATATGCGCGAGGGTCATGCGCGGCGCGAGGATCGCAGGCCCGTCACGGGCGGTGGGCGCCACTGGCGCTCCTCTGTGCTGCCGCATGGGGTCTGTGAGCTGCTCGGCAATGGACAAGACACCGATTTGACAACTTCAACGTCAACTTGGCCCAAAAATAGATTGGCCAATCGGACTATTGACCGAAAAAGGGTGTTGACATAGTTGATGACAGAAAAGGAGATGAAGACTATACAGACAGTACCCACAAAATTTCCCCTTCTGAGAAATAGTAACCTTTGCTTTAATGTTTCTGATATATGTAGTGTTGATACAAATACCTAGATAACTATGTCGGCTTGTCGCATGTACCTATAGATTGTAAATCGTTGAAGGGGAATTTTGTGGGCAGTGTCTGTAGTTTCCCAAAATATTTGAGCTTATCTGCTGCAGATGGAGATGTGGCCAACGCTCACAAGTTGTTGATGTATGCTCAACAAGTATGGCAGGCTCATTTTTTGATGGACTTAGCGCGGGACATGCCGTATTGATGTAGTATCATGGCGTCCAAGGATTACCTGGCGGAGCGCTCCCCATGGCTAACTCGCCGCACAAACAAATGTCGATTATCTTTATTTCAGATGTGCAGGCCGGTGTGCTGGCCACGATCACCACGCATCCGTTTGTCGAGGTCAAATGCGATTGAAGTTCGTCTTGGATGAATGGACGCGAACTAACTTACATGCCTGAGTTGCTGTCGAGATTGCTATCGATTTGTGACCCAACTACTATAATACTAGTAGTAACTTGCTTTTCGGTAAAAAGTCCCGCAGTTGTTCTCTCAGTTAATCAGTCGAGAGGGTGACATCGCAAGACGTGGCACGTGGCAAAGTGAGCCATTACTGCAACCACTTCAAGTCCTCGCGGTTTAAATCAAGTTCAAGAATCGGGGCAGCAAGGCGGAACAAAGGCACACGAATTATGAAAGCTAAGCAGGTAATAAGATCTCTTTTCCTGTAGATGCTGAGCCACTACCTCTTGAGTGTAGATAGCTAAACTACTCACGAGCTGCACGAAAGCAGTCAGCAACGCGTCGAGTGATGTGTATGCCCGCACCCACGGAAGACGAAGGAGGCCGCTACAATTGCGACACGTCTACATCATCTCATCCATCTCCTCGTCCTCGTCGAACTCGCCCTCCTCCTCTGCGGTAGCGTCCTGGTACTGCTGGTACTCGGACACCAGATCGTTCATGTTGGACTCGGCCTCAGTGAACTCCATCTCATCCATACCCTCGCCCGTGTACCAGTGCAAGAAAGCCTTACGACGGAACATGGCCGTGAACTGCTCGGACACACGCTTGAACATCTCCTGGATGGCCGTCGAGTTACCGATAAACGTGGTAGACATCTTCAGACCCTTGGGCGGGATGTCACAAACGCTAGCCTTGATGTTGTTCGGGATCCACTCCACGAAGTACGACGAGTTCTTGTTCTGCACGTTCAGCATCTGCTCATCCACCTCCTTCGTGCTCATGCGTCCGCGGAACATACACGAACAAGTTAAATAACGGCCGTGGCGCGGGTCAGCGGCGCACATCATGTTCTTAGCGTCGAACTGCTGCTGGGTCAGCTCCGGCACCGTCAGGGCACGGTACTGCTGCGAGCCACGCGACGTCAGCGGGGCGAAACCAATCATGAAAAAGTGCAGACGAGGGAACGGGATCAGGTTCACGGCCAGCTTGCGCAGGTCCGAGTTCAGCTGACCGGGAAACGCAGGCACGTCGTGATACCCGACATAGCGGCGCACACCAGGTGGTTCAGGTCACCGTAGGTGGAGTGGTGAGCTTCAGCGTGCGGAAGCAAATGTCGTACAGGGCCTCGTTATCCAGGCACATGACCTCATCGGCGTTCTCGACCAGCTGATGCACTGATAGCGTCGCGTTGTAGGGCTCCACGACCGTGTCCGACACCTTGGGCGACGGGCACACTGAGTACGTGCACATGATACGGTCCGGGTACTCCTCACGGATCTTGGAGATCAGAAGCGTGCCCATACCGGACCCGGTACCGCCACCCAGCGAGTGGGTGATCTGGAACCCCTGGAGGCAGTCGCAGCTTTCGGCCTCCTTGCGGACGACGTCCAGCACCGAGTCGATGAGCTCGGCGCCCTCCGTGTAGTGTCCCTTGGCCCAGTTGTTACCGGCGCCTGTCTGGCCGAACACGAAGTTGTCCGGGCGGAAGAGCTGGCCGTAGGGGCCGGCGCGGACTGAGTCCATGGTGCCGGGCTCCAGGTCCATGAGGATGGCGCGCGGCACGTAGCGGCCGCCCGTGGCCTCGTTGTAGTACACGTTGATGCGCTCCAGCTGCAGGTCCGAGTCGCCGTGGTAGCTGCCCGTGGGGTCCACGCCGTGCTCGTCGGAGATGACCTCCCAGAACTTGGCTCCGATCTGGTTGCCGCACTGACCGCCCTGGATGTGAACGAGCTCACGCATAGTTGTCGCTGGTCTACAGGCACACAACAAACACGCACGTCTGTCAGTACTGAGGAGGGAGGGAGGAAAGATCGCAACAGACGCCTCTCGCCCCCTTTCCCCAGCGAGGCACCGCATGATACGCGGCGTCACGTGAGGGGGGCGGAGGGCAAGCAGGGGAGCAGCACGCACCTGTTGCTTGTCGGTCGACAGGGTTCCTGCGGCGGCTCTTGGCTGGCTGCGCGGGCTCTGAGGAATTCGGACTTTTGGCGAATGAAACTTTCAAGGGGTTTTCGCCCGCACAGGTTTCAATGCGGCGCGCGCAGGCGGCTGAAAATAGCCTCCGCCGTAAATTACGCTGCGCGACCATCACCACAGGCTTGTTTCCCGCGCACACATACAAATACCAAGTGCAGATCGAGTGTGGAGGAAAGGCCGTCGGAAATCTGAAACCACCTGGTGCCGTTGATTGGTCGGCTGGCGTCATAGGACGGATGGCACGACCAAAGGTAGGTACGTTTACACAGACTCGTAGACGGGGTGATCGAACGACGAAACGCTGCGCCTGTTTATTTTCAAGCCGAATAAATGACGGCGAATCTTGGTAATTTCTGAAAACCGTTTCGATTTGAAAAAGCGCGCGTAACGGACGCCGCTTCCCAGGCGCGGAGGACGGAGGGCCATGCAGTGCACTGCAAGTTGCAGCGCTGCCTCACTCAACTGACTGGCCCCTGACAGCTGTGTCATAAGAGCTGTTGCACAACAAGAATGCGACGGCGCGGCAGCCGCAGAGTCGCATGGCCCACCGCCAGAACGAGCAACACCCGGCGGGTATTTGGGCGGCGACCGCTGCACGACGTCCGCCGATATCTATAGACGTCTGTCGCGCTATATAAAGCGTCCAGCTTTGCTGCGATGGAGATAGCGCACAGCTAACGACAGCGCTGGTCCGTCGATCAGAGTGTGCTGCTGATGCTTTTATTCATCATGCGGATGACTCGCACGAAGCACTCTGCTGTGACGGTCAGTGCAACAAAACGTCGGAGCTCTAGCTGACGCTTTTCTGCATGCATCTTCACTGGCGGGCCTTCACCCAAGTACTTCATTGCGGGCCTTCTCGCTCTCCGTATTCATATATCGACTCACACAGTCATTCATCTTCGCAGAGGAAGGAATGCTGGTGCGAGGAAGGTCCACGCGGCAAATGCTGGCTGAGTGGAAGTAGTCGATCACGAGTTACGAGCCTGTGCACGACTCAGTTGAGTTGACCACCGCGCAAGTACATTGGCCTGCCGGCACGCAGTGGTGCCTGCAGGTTGCAGCATCGCGAGCTTGTTCGTTTCGGTGGCGCAACCTTCACTTCAATTTGGCTCGGCGCTTATGTTGCTTTAGCACGTTCATTTATTAAGGAACGGCCCACTTCTTGAGGACCGCACGCATTCTTCGTCGCCAAACTGATTGACGAAACCGATGATGCTGCGCCGTGCATTGCTCCGCTTCGTGCCTAAGGCCGCTGCTGGCGGCCGCTTCGTGCGTCTGCAGCAGGCCAGAGCGCTGTCGTCGGCCCTGCCGGACGGCTGGGAGGCCATCAAGCGCCGAAGCGGTGCGTAACGCTGCCTCGATCCGTCCGCTTTGACCGCGTCTCTAACTGCTACTAGTACTCGGTGTGTTTGTAGGTGACGTCGTGTACTACAATGCGGATCTGCGCAAGACTGTGCGTCATCTACCCGGCGTCGACCCGAAGGCAGTGGGGTCCAGTGAACCTGCGCCAGCAGCCAAGGAGGAGCCGGAGTCGACGGCGGCCACGGTGCCGCACCACGAGAACACGGGGAACGAGGTGTTTGTGCCCATCGACTTTGACACGGCGATGTCCATTGAGGGTCATGACTCGCAAGTCGTGCACGTAAGTCGGGCGAACTTTCGCTGCATGGATGTTGCTATTTGAAGAAGCTGAGTGTGGACTGTACTGCTGCTGTAGATTGAGCTGGAGCCGGAACAATGTCTGCGCGCGGAAACTGGCGCGATGATTTACATGACGGACGGCGTGGAAATGGAGACGACAACTGCCGGAGGTATTGGTGAAGGCATGAAAAGGTAGATTGCAGGATTTTACCTAGCTGGAATGAATGACTAAGGACCTGGATACTGCTTGTCACGGTGTGCTGCAGAATAATGACCGGTGAAAACTTCTTTGTCTCGCGCTTCACTTACCACGGAAACAAAAGGTAAGGTTGCTCTCGGCACCAGCTTCCCCAGCAAGATCGTGCACCTCCGCTTGAGTGATTTCCTCGGGGAGTCGATCATTTGTCAGAAGGGGGCGTTCCTGTGCGGGTCAGACACTGTGAACATCGAAATGGTATGTGCTGCTTCATTTCAAATGAAGCATTGATCGGGATTCAACTGATGAGCGACTTCCTTGTGATCACGCGATTTTGTAGGAGTTTGCTAAGAAATTTGGCGTTGGCTTCTTCGGAGGAGAAGGATTTATCCTGCAGAGGCTGACGGGAAGTGGTGATGTGCTTGTACGTGCGTCTGGCTCGTTAATTGAGCGCGAGCTGCAACCAGGAGAGGTTCTGCGCATTTCGAGCGGCTGTCTGGTCGCGTTTGAGCCGAGCGTGCACTACGATATCACCACGATGAAGGGGGCCAAGAACATGCTTTTTGGCGGCGAGGGCCTATTTGTGACGACTCTCACTGGCCCAGGTAAAATCTATCTGCAAAGTCTTCCGTTCGAGCGCGTGGTCGGGGAAATGGCTTCTCGAATCCCCCGTGGAGGTCCTGGTGGCATGATGTTCCCGTTTATGATGGGCGGCGGTGGTGGCGATCAAGGTGCGGGTGCTGGTGCTGCTGATGAAGCCACAACCGATGTGAATGGCGGGGAAGAGATCGATGATGCTAACACCGAAGACGACTGGAGGGCCCAAGACGATTGGGAAGCGAAGGATGAAGCCGACATTTACGGCGGAGGCAACGGAAACGACTCACCCGATGACAGCAGCTTCGATGATGTGGACAGTGGTGCGGCGGAGGAGTCAAGCGGCGGTGGCTTTATGGGCATTTTTGGCAGCTTCTTCGGCGATAGCGACGACTAAGTGCCGTGCAAATTCTTGTCGCCTTGCGTTCTGAAACTTCATGCGTTGGCAATATAACGCAATTCAACAATCAATGAACTCGGCTTGAGCTTTCGTTGTTCCTCCAGTTGTGATCTCAAGCATCTTCACTTCAACATGCTATAAGTTGCACGACTTTACTGCCGTCATTATAACGTTGCTTATTCGTCTCTGCAGCACTTGCCCTTTTCGCCCAGTAAAAGGCAGAGCAATTGCAATCGCCCACAGCGACGATCTTGAGCGCGTCCCGAGCTCTTCCTGCGGGTAGTGCGCGAGTCCAGGGTGGCTTCCAGACCTCTGTAGGACCCCCCTCTCTACTGCCCCCACTATCCCCACGCAGCAGCCCAGCACGCGCCTTTTTAGCTATGGCGGACGACGATGCCGCCTCCGTGCGCGTGGCCGTGCGCATCCGGCCGCTCATCGGCCGCGAGAAGGTCGAGCGCTGCGACGAGTGCGTGTCCGTGCTGGAGGAGGAGAACCAGATCGTCATGGGCAAGAACCGCGCCTTCACGTACGACTACGTGTTCGGCAAGTACGCGCAGCAGAGCGACATCTGGCGCTGCGTGGACCCGCTAATTCGCGCTACGTTCGACGGCTACAACTCCACCATCTTCGCCTATGGCCAGACGGGCTCAGGCAAGACGTACACCATGGGCAGCGGCAGCTCGGTGCACATTCCACCTGAGGACTACGGCATCATCCCGCGCGTCATCAGCTTCATGTTCGACCACATCGAGACCAAGATGCAGGAGAATTCGCACTACAAGGCGGATCTACGCATCCGGTTTCTGGAGATCTATGGCGAGGAGATCCACGACCTGCTCGTGACACTGGGGGACTCCACCGGAGAGAGCAAAGTGAGTCTGAGAGAAGCGGAGAACGGAGAGGTGCAGGTCACAGGCGCGTCGGAAGTTCAAGTGGTGGACGCAGATGAATGTAATCGACTGCTGGAGCGCGGCACTCTGTGTCGTACGACTGGAAGTACACTCATGAACGCGCACTCGAGTCGATCGCACGCCATCTTCACGGTTACCATGGTGCAGCATGTCCCTATTGGTGACCCGCCTGCTGACGGCGCTGAGATGGCGGATGGCGAGTATGAAACCAGAAGCTCGTACTTTAACTTCGTCGATCTAGCTGGCTCGGAGCGGCAGAAGCGAACTCAAGCTGAAGGGAAGCGGCTGAAAGAAGGCATCGACATTAACAAGGGGCTGCTTGCGCTCGGCAATGTCATCAGCGCGCTAGGTGATGATAAAAAGCGCGGGAAGGTCCACGTTCCATATCGTGATTCAAAGCTGACGCGTATGCTGCAAGACTCGCTGGGTGGCAACAGCCGGACTCTGATGCTAACGTGCGTGAGCCCTGCGGATGTCAACTTTGAAGAGACGCTAAATGCGCTGAAGTATGCGAACCGCGCAAGGAACATCCAAAACAAGCCCGTAGTTAATCGTGACGAGGCCTCAGCCATGACTATGGAGTTGCGTCGTCAGGTGCAAATGCTTCAGATGGAGGTGCATCGTCTGCGTAACCCGGGCTTTCAGAAAGCGAGCTGAAGATGGCCACCGTCGGGACAAACTTGATCGGAATGGAGAGTGACTTCGACTCATTCGGCAACCTTCGATCGCGCGCTGAAAACGCTGAAAACGAGGTTTCTCGATTGACAGCTGAGCTAAAGCGCGGTAAAACGCAGTTAGATCACTTGAAAGAAGAAATGATCGCTGCTCAAGCGGAGCGCGATTACCTACGTCTGTGTGTTGAAGAAAATGCCGGCGGTAGTTCAGCGACACCGGAGGAGAAAGAGTCAAAATCCAACGTCTTGAAAGATCAGCTGCGGACAATATGTGATCTGCAGGAAAAACTCCGAGCTGTTGAGCGAGAGCGTGATAACGCTATGATGAATTTCCCAGGATCTTCCATCGGAAACAGCGGATCTCGACCAGCTACAGCCCCTACGTTTAATCTACCTTCGCTTGCTGAAGTCGACACTAAGATCGGAAATGAGTTGCTTGAAAGAGCAGAGAAGGAAATAGAAAAGGAGACTGCCTTACTGAATAAGTTGAAGGAAGGGGAAAGCGGCGATGACGTTGGAGGTGATAGTGACGGAAGTAGGGCAGACGGTAACAGCTCAGCCGACGGTATGGAAATTGAGGAAGAAACAGCAGAAGAAGCCGATCGTATGCGTGTGTTCCAGAAGCGTCAGCGCCATCTTGGTGAGTCGGTCCAGGATCTTGCGCACGATATTTCCTTAAAGGAGCAACTTGTCCAAAATATCCGCCAGGCTCAAGAAAACTACGAACGAATGAAAACATTCTACGAGCAGAAGATGGCGCAAATGGTGGAAGAGGTGCACACTACACAGGTCGATCGCGATCGATTGGTTGACGAGATTCAGCAAATTGAGCGAAAGGGTCAGAATGAAGGGGACTCATCAGGTGGAAATGGACGTTTGTCAAAGCTATCACGGGAGCTGAAGGCGAAAGAGGAGGAACTCAAAGCTTTGCGAAAGAAGCAAAGTGAGATGAACCGCTTCATGAACCAGAAGAAGAAGAACGAGATGCAGCTACGTGTTTTGAACTCAGAAATTACAAATATGAAGCGACAAAAGGTTGACTTGGTTAAGAAAATGCAGGAAGAGAGGAAGCGATACGAAGAAGAAGCCAAACAGCGCCGGCGCGAGATTATGAGTCTCAAACGGAGCCAGCAGCGGGACAAGCAGCAGATTCTGCGCTTGGGGTCTCAGAAGGATGCTCAGGAGCGGGTGCTCAAGCGGAAGATGGAGGAAGTGACGGCTGCAAAGCAGAGGCTAAAGCAGCAGCAGCAGCTGAATGCTCAGGCGAGAAAGATGAATACTGCCTACGGTCGAAAGAAGAACGCCAGTGCAAATCGTACTGATCGTGATGCGAAGTGGCTTTCTGAAGAGGTTAAGAAGCGGGCAGAGGAGCAGCAAAAGCTGGAACAACTGCAGAAGGAGAGAGAAGCGGTGGCAAAGGAGATGGAGACGCTTTACGCTCAACGTGACAAGCTTGAAACGGAAGTCAAAAACTCGATTTCATCTAAGACGAACATTCGTGATGTGTTAACCTCACCAGTGCAGAGCTCTCCTCTGGGTCGACGCACTAGTAGGCGTCAGGAACAACTTACACCTGCGGAAGAACAGTTGCTCTATGATTTAGAGGAGCGTATTGAAGCATGCCAAGCCCAGCTTGAGTACAAGGAGGAGAAGATCTCGGAGATTGCTGATGACGTCCAAACCGTGGATAGTGCAAATGCGCTGGCAAAAATTGAGACCACGCAATCTTTGCCAGAGGCACGGACACTTCTTAAAATGCTCTTTGGTATGGCGGTCGATGTGAAAAAGCAGGATCAACGTAAGGAGCAGGAGCTTGCCAAACAGCAAGTGGAAATAGCAGATCTTGCTCGTCATCTTGAACAAGAGCGAGAAAAGACCATGCAGATTAAGCAGAGCTACGAAGAATCCCTGCAGCGTGTGGTGAACGGTGGTACGAGCAGCGATGAGTCCTCGCCTGCACACGAGCCATTAGACGAGCGCAGCAGGATTTTGTTATCTGTGTCTGAGGAGAGGAACGCAGTGCTGAGAAAGAAATGCGACGAGCTGGAGACGGTGTCTCACAATATGGATCAGGAAAAGCAGGCAATTGCAGCCCAGCTAGAACAGCAACAGCAGGACATTGCTGCCAGCAGAGATCGTGTTCGATATTTGGAATCACAGTTAACAAAGCTAACCACATTGGTCCAGGGAGGTAACCAGTCGGCAAGTCGATCAAGGATTCGCATTTCTTCATCTAAAGAAAGCAAGAATGCGGCAGCGTCGGGTAAGCCACCGACCGGACCGGCATCTTGGGCCAACGAGTTTATTGACGACGACGAAGACATGGGTACCGACGAACACGAAGACGACCAGGATCACGATTACGATGATCCTATGAGGAGTGATGACGATGGCAACGACCAATCTTCTCGTTCATCCGGGCAAGATCGCCGCCGTTTTAGGATGGAGCTGGATAGTTTGAGCGCCAATCCAGAGTTTGCGTCTACGTCGTCACAAAGGGTCGTGTCTCTCAAATCACACCTCGGCACTATGTTAACGGTGAGGAAAACGATCATGAACTTCACGATGATGGCGATGAGGACGGTAATTCCAAGGAAGACACTATCGGTAGTGATGATTCTACGTCAACTGGGACGTCTTCCAAGTCGATCTTTTCGCGACTTTCAAACCCCACCAACTTCACGGGTATTCACAAGAACCGCGTGCGAGAGTGCGTCAAAGCGTGAAATCCTACAAAGTCGCTCAGAGCGCAACCGCTCGAGGCGCCTCAAGGATAAAGGACAGATCAAGTTGTCTCGGTCCTCGAATACTCCAACGGAACAATTCGTAGGGACACCCTCAGGCTTAAAGAATCCACCGTCGTTCAAGAGCAACTCGGTGTTGGAGGTGCTCGCCAACATGAAGCGAGAGAACGAGTCTGAGCAGTACGTGAGTTCTTCTGGTTTGCGGCAGCCTATGTCGTACGTCACGACGGATCGTCCACGTGACTACAACAGTGACGACAACGAGCATTTAGCACCAGGAAATGATGCTTTCAGTGCGGCGCCTCCTCCAGCTCCTGTGGGTGACGTGTACACTCGACTGGCGGGCCAATATACTGCTTCTGCGAAGAGTAAGCGCCAGCATGCATCTTCACCTACTCGCCACGAAGATACAGAGGAGTCAGGAAACGCTGGATTGCAGGGAATTGAGTTGGATGAGGATGCGTATGTCATCGACCAGCATGAAGCTGAGAACACCAACTACTCTGGCAATGAGGACGAGCTTACGCCTGATTACGACCCGCTTCTGGGCGGCGAGAGCCTCATCAAACAGGTACACGACGACTATCGGGAGCGTTTGAACCAGCTAAGCAAGACGTCTGAATAAAAAGATCTAATGAAGGACGTGGTGGCGTCTTGACCAGCACGTTCAATCAACCAGTCAATACACAATAGGCTTTGTGGCTTCGCGAACACAACACACATAGCATATCGGCTGCATTAACAGACAGACTACAAAGTTCCAAAAGACGGTTGCAGAGCAAGTAAGTAACCAATAAAACAAAACATCAATTGATGCTGTGGTGAGTGAATGGAAAGTCAGTCTGCTCGAGCTAATACGGAGAATACACGCAATGCGGATACGCATCAGAGCGAAGGAAGCAAGCGTGTAGGTCACGCACGGGCGAGGATCTCTTGTTTGACGGAGAGATACTGTTGGTACGTGAGCTTGTGGATGGAGCTGCGATAGCGAGTGACCTTGATGGACTTGAGCATATCTTGACTGATACTGCGACGGTAACCCGCCTTCCTCATGAGCGACGTGACCGTCTCAATGTGGTCCCAGCCTTGCTCACTTGCGACCTGGGGCAAGTAGGTGGCGCTGTAGAGGGTGCCGCGCGAGTCGTTGAACTCGATGATGATCCCGTGCGTGCCAATCTGACACAGCCACAGAGCATCAAGACGAGGCATGCGTGAATGGACAATCGGCGACAGAAGTCCGACACGACTCAGTGCGAACCTCCCAGTCGTCGTAGCCGTCGGCGTCCTGGTAGTCGATGAGCAGCGACACCGAGCAGTGAAGGCGGTGCATCTCCTGGGGCCCAATGGGGTCGAAGCGGTGGTCACGCAGCGCGCTCTTGAAGGTAAAGTCTCGCAGGTTGCGCAGCCTCGTGGGCGCCAGCGTGCCGATGCAGCCACGTAGGCGCGTGGCGCCCTGCTCCTCGATCTCCCACGTCACGAACAGCGGGCTGCAGTGCACAGAATCGTGAAAAGTTTTTAGAGAAAATCTTGGCTTCCGCTCCATGGGTGTCGGATGTTGGGGCCTACTATTCCTGCTGCACATCGAAGCAAGGCGTGGGCTCGTTTCCGCCGTCGAAATGCGTCTGCAACGTGTCGAAGCAGTACACGACCATGGCGGCGCTCGCCATCTTCGCTCCTCGGTCCTTTCGCTGGAAGAAAAGGCTCTGAGAACACAGGTGTCACTAAACACACTTTAGTGCCATCCACAAGATTCATTCCTATGATCGTAAGGGTTCCGCTTCCGTTAATCACTCCCGTGTGCGGTTAGCTTTGAGCTGCATGAGAAAACGGCGTCGACTGCCGACACCAACGCTAAAGACGACTGAGATATGGACTCTTGATGATACCGAGTCCTAGAAGTTCTGGAAGTCTCATCGACCACGATATACTGCGTGGATGGTGGCCAGTGGCGGATCTCGTCGCAGTGTTCAACTGCTCGAAGTCGAAGTGCGGTGCTGCGCCGACTTGATTTTCTTGGGCACGTGTTATTGTGCCCAACTGAGGGAACATAGAGTCGACTTTATACACCTTTTCGTGGGTATATCATGTATAGTACGGTTAATTCGAGGTAAAAGTAGGACACTAGCGCGTGGCTCTCGTCTGTTGACTTATAGCCGTGGGCCCCTCCTTGCTGCGCTACGCTCGGGGGTATCGCTTCGCGGCCTGCCCCACCCCGGCCTCTAAGTCCTCGACTCGGCCAGGTGCTGTGTCTGGGTTAGATATTAACTCCTGGAGAGTGTTGCCAAGCCCAGGTCAACGTTTGTTTTATGCACGATTTATGGTATACTAGTACCTCGCGTCGGATACCCATTTGGGCACGGTAACCACTCTCTTTTTCTTGACTTGAATCAAGTTGATTCTTTTGCGCGGACAAACTCGCTTTTCGCAGACGTTGACTCATGCCGGGAGCACCGCCCGCGATCTGCCGCTGGCATCCGGTCAACCACCGGATGCATAGGAGTGGGGAAGTGATTTGAGCTGGGCACATGGTGCGCTTCGTGGTGAGTCAGCGCACATTTCGCTTGACAGCTCTCCGCCATGCGGGGGCTGCAGCTTGACGTGCAGGTGTGCAACCTGCAGGTGCAGGTCCCTATGATCTCCTCGCGTTGACATACGGCGCGATGACTCCACCAGCTGCAGCGCGTCGTGCTTACGGCCATCACGCTTCAATCACGGCCCGCTGAATACACAGGCGCTGTGCGTGACTTATACAGTACTGTACCTGTAGAGTGTACTGTACCTCGGTGACGAGCTCGCTAGAACCTACTCCATGCGCAATGCGCATGCATGCACCGCACGACGCGAACGAGTGGTGAGCAATGTACAAGATTCACGGTGCATTTACATGGGGGATAGTGTCCCTAGGCTGGCTTAATACTCTCTCTTGGCCCCTAAACTAGATGGCTGGAGCGCTTAGTCTTGCCGTGCTCCGTGGCGGATGCACACGCCCCGTCGGACGGCGCCCTTGCTGCAGCCCGTTTCTCGGCAGCGTCGACCGCCGCCGTGGGAGACACACAAGTGGCCCCCACAGCGCTCTTGGTGCAGCCACTCACTTCACATCTCCTGCCACCGCCGTGGGCGATGCAGAGGCCGCCTTTCAGTGCAGTTTTGGTGCAGTGGGGCGCGCTGCAGCGCTTGCCGCCGCCGTGGGCCGAGCACAACCCGCCGGCGAGAGCTGATTTGCAGCAGCCTTCCTCGCGGCACCGCTTGCCGCCGCCGTGGGCGATGCAGTAGCCGCCCTCCTTGGCACTCTTGACGCAGCCGTCGTGGCGGCACCGCCGACCGCCGCCGTGCGAGATGCAGAAACCGCCGGTCTTGGCGCACTTGCGGCACTCGGGCACCTTGCACAGGCGGCTGGGCTTGTGGAACTCGCAGAACGCACCGAAGATGCTGTTGGCGGCTCGGTAGCAGTTCTTCTTGGAGCACTTGACGCCCTCCTGGGAGAGCTTGTGGGCCGGTGCGAGCTCGGCCGAGTCGGTCGTGGAAGGGTTCGTGATGAAGCTGAGGCTCATGCGCTCGCGGAGCACCGGCGAGCAGATGGAGGAGGCCTCGCTGGGGTCGAGGCGACGCTGGTCGTGTCGGACTCGGGCGCCGCGGGGATTGGCAGCGAAAGCTCTCTGTCTTCGAAGAGCGGGGCAGCTCCCGGTGGCTGAGCTCGAGCGGGAACTGCGGGCGGTGGTACAGTTCGACGCGGCGCAGCGAGTCGCTGAGCTGGAACATGCTGGTGATGGCTGCAGCTCAGAGAGGAGCGAGTACAGTGCGGATGCGCCTGTGGCCTTGACTGGCGAAGTTGGATTGTGGCGTCGCGCCGGAGACTCGTCCGATGCGAGTCGTTCGCGTCGCGCAGAAAATCAGACATCACGCGAAGATGGGGATCCCAAGCAAAGGGGACCGCCAGCCGGTCGTCGCCATGCGGTCTCTCGCTCTGCCGAGCGCTTGACTCATAAACGTAAAAACCGTGTCACATCACAATCCACTCTCTCAACCATACAGAAACCAAGTCAAACGGACAAAATCAATACGGTTTTGGCGAAGCGTCTGTGCAAATATCAAAAGGGACCCAAATACAAACTACTGGCATAAATCTGAAGCACACATAACACTGATATTCATCACCTCCTCAAATTTTGGCTTGGCACTATTTTTCGCGCAATGACAACCATGGGGCGAGATTTATACATTTTTCAAGTTCTGTATACCTTGAATTATAACGTTTGCTTATAGGGGATTCGTGACCGGCGAAAAAGCGGCGGCGCCCCGTCTGGAGAGAGACCGTCGTCCGGCGGATTGCAAGCTGCGCTGTGCTGACCCACATGTGCTATACAGCTGTAATAGCTGACGGCTGGATAAGACGGCAGCGATCGGATCGGAGCTTTACGACGTCATGCCACGGATTACGATCATAGGGAGCGGTTGAACTGCAAGTTGATCGTTCGAGTTGTTTTCACGAAGAGAACTTCGTAGCGGTCTACTGCATGCTGCCTGCTCGCCGCGAGTGATTTGCCTTCCCGTCGCGGACGACTTTCCCGAGAGGCACAGCCCGCTATGGCAGCACTTTGTTGGCGGTGATGGCTGGCCTCTGCGCTCTATGGCGCCTCGGAGCTTGAGTCAAGCCTTGACGCCGTCAATGACGGCCACTCCTCAAGGTCCCACGTGCTCACCCCGCGCTACCCATCTTGGTGGCATGGTGAGTGCCAGAGGGACAAGCTCGACGAAGCTGGCTTCATCTCAGCTGGTGGGCCATCAGCAAACGGCAGGAAACGGAAACCTCGCCACGACCGAGTCGACTCTAGGAAAACCTGACTCACTGCGCGCCAGCTGTTCGTTGACAGCCGTGACTCACTGACGGTTGTCAAGTCGAGCGAGCAAGGCGTGAGGCACCGCAAGAGCAGCGCTCGCGCACACGGAGATACGGACGCCAACCGCACGGTACCGCAAGGACTTTCGTGCTCGTGTTTTTTTGCTCGTGTCTGCTCTAACCAAGCTCGTCGTCGGCAGTCTGCCGCGTAATATCCTCTCTATGTAGCGTAGTTCCCCCAAAAGCAGCACGTGCCTTCGGTGCAGTGCACGCATTGTATCAGCACAAGGCCTAATTTGCCACGCACACCGAATCCTGTGGCTCGAGCTGAGCCGTCGACTATGATAAATCTGATAGCGTGGGCGTGCACATGTACAAACAATCCTCTTGTTAGCGGTACCACGAATAGTGATACTTAAAGTACCCTAAAGTTGATGACCGTGGCATACAAACCAAGTCAAAACTTCCTCCGACCTTTACATCGTGTTTTGCCACTATCCAAGAGGGTCATTCCGTGAAGTACGTCCGAAGAGGTTGACCAAGGACAGTTGCTGTTTACGTCTTCGCCTAATTCCTCTCTAAACACACTCTGCATCATTCGGAAGCCTCGCACTGCCACAGATGGCACGCCCATCGCACCTGCGTGAGAAAAGAGCTTGTTCATCCACTGCAGTCGCCCCTGTAGTTCCTCGACAGTAAGGTCTGCACTGTCACCACCGTATCAGCTATCTCTAGCAGATCTTCTTCCTGCTCGCTACTGCACTCAAGGCTGTTCTTCTCAGCCTCAGCGCTGCAAAATTCGTCTTCTGTGGGGATTCTCCGCGATGGAGTTTCGTCGGGTGGGTTGAGCAGCTCGTTGACAGACATCGGATCTTTCACATCTAGCCGCGTTCGTGATTGCGTCCTCTTCCTTTGGATCTTCATACTCACAGTTGTAATATTTTTATAGACCCGCATGCTTCCAGCAGGTTACAAAGATCGACGTCGATATCGCGTCCCACCACTGCAAGCTCTAGGCCAGAGCTAGCCGCACGTCCACATTATACAGCCTTGCAGCTGTATTGATGCTTCCGTCTTAGAAACTGAACCAAACCCTCCAATGCCAATTGAACCTGATAAATATCCTCTTCCCAAAGGCTATCACTGATTGTGAGAGTAACATCTACATGATTAGAGCTACATATCGCTTCCTGCAGCCTGAGAAGAGGAATTGTCTGTACCGGGTATTGCTAATACCCGGAGGTCACGTGCCGCGTGATGCAGTCCCACCCACGCTCACGCGAAATATGACGACAATGCCGCCGCAACCAGCAGAAACGATGCATGATATCCCGCGGCGTCTCTCACTGATATTAATTGTTTTCCGGCACCTGCCGCGCCTTCCGCTGATCGTCCATACTATTTTTAGAGTAGCTGGCGGCGCTTTTCGTGAAGAAACTCATATTAATATCGCTACTAAACAGGAATCGGATGAAGCAACCCGAATGCCATGACATCTATTTCTCAACCTGCTGCTATCGTGACTCACCACCAGTCCAGCACCGTGTGCTGCATGATTAGTCCTGCAATGCTGGCGAGCCCAGATCTTGATGAATCTTCTTCATCGTGGACTCGTCCGTTTCCGAACCGTCACGATCGACACGCAAGACCCGCTCAACCGCAAGGTGCGCTGTGGTAATGAATGTGCGCAGTCATCGCGCTTTCGGTAACCCCACCAGGCATGGGCACCTCACCTCAACAATGCAACGCAAGGTGCAGTCTCCGTCTCGGGGAAGTTTCAGTGCTGAATCGAACGTCGAGCCTCGGCAAGTTTGGCAAGCTCACACCCATTGAACGGCAGCGGAAAAATTTAGAATGGGTCACCGGCCGGTCTGGTCTCGTTTCGGTCTCTCACAAACTCCAAGATATCTAAATAACTGTTAATATCGCTTAACAGATGGGGTGGGCGACACTATGGACGAGGGCGAGCAGAGCGAGCGCGAGGCTCACTCAATGCATTCACCTTCTGCCAGCGCCCGCCGATAAGGCGGGTATGATGCCCGCGAGCGAGCGGACGCGAGCGCTGCAACCGGATTTTTTTCAGCAAGCGGAGCCGAGCAAGGCGAGGCGCATGCGCGCTGTGCCCCATGGAGGTCATCTCTCTAAATAACGAGACCCGAAACGAGACCAGACCCACCGGTGACCCCTTTTATTGCTAACCAACGGCAGCGACGGCTACTCTTCCTGGATGGGGCTTTTAGTTTTCCACCAAGTCAATGAAAGGAGATTCGAGTTGCCAGCAATGGCAAACGCAAAAGCGGCCTGCAAGCCCAACCGCAAGGTGCTCCACACTCTGCGCAAAGTCATAACGTGATCACGAGCTCTGAGGCACATGCGATGGATGACCACGTTGTCAAAACCTGGCAGTGGCTGTGCTTATGCCAAAGGTTGTGGATCTCGGCGGCCCAGCAGTCGCGGCGATATCCGGCTGAAATGGACGGTGGTGACCACCGTGGTCACTAACCACCGTCCATTTCAGTAGGATCGCCATCGTGCGGTCCGCATTATTCCGCAAGGGTCTCATGGAGGGAGACCTTTTGAAAATGGAGATCTCGCCTGGACAGCCACCAGCGAGAGCTTCTCACTTGTGAATTCGCCTGCGAGCTGCGAACCGAGGTCAAGTTCAGGTCAAGTTTGCGTCTTCTATTACTGCGAGTCAAGTCTCCATGTCGGTCACCTACGGGAGTGACAACCCCGACTGTGTCAAGGTGGAGCAGCTTGATGCAGCGCTCCCTCTCCCTGCCCGATCCACTCGCCCGAAATGGAGGAAAGTCGCGTTGGCGATGGCGGGCACAGCGCTGTGCATCGGCAGCGCCTTCGTCATGTACGAAGGCTGGAACTCGGTTTCCAACCGAACATCTGTAGCTTCTGGAGTGTCTACTGCATCGGATATGACCTTGGAGAGTCAAGCTGCTCAAGCCTTGTCGGATGTCAAGCACGACTACAACCTTTTGAAGACCGGTGCAAAGATCATGCTGCGTGTACGCGGCAAAGCCAATTTCTGTGTGGATGACGGTGGAGGTTGGGGGCTGCGTCAACGAAGGCGTCGAACTTCCCGTGCAACCCGACCAGCTTAAACCAGGTCTTCACTTACGATGCCAAGACGCGCCAGTTCCGCAGTGTTAACAAACCAGGACTGTGTCTAGATGATGGCGGTGGTTGGGATGCTGCTTCGACGAAAGCACTCCTGTGGTACTGCGACCCGAACAACCAAAACCAGTGGTTTGTGATGGACCAGAATACTCAAATGCTAAAGAGCCCCGTGAAGAACAACTTGTGTCTTGATGACGGAGGCACTTACGTGGCTCGCGAAAAGTCTTACGTGATGTGGCACTGTGACAACAGTAACCCGAACCAGCACTTTGACGTGTTGTCTTGGGATGCAATGGCGGCGGAGAAGAAGAAGCTAAGAGCTGCGTCAGGAAATACCGCGTACGATACCCTCATGTCTGGTCAACAAATCATGCTTCGCATGCGTGGGAAGAACTTGTGCGCTGACGACGGAGGCGGTTGGGGTGCTGCATCCACAAAGTTCGTGGACAAGCCGTGCAACCCAACAAGCCTAAACCAAGCTTTCACGTACGACCCCAAGACTTACATGTTCCATAGTGTGAGTAAGCCTGGCCTGTGCCTTGATGATGGTGGTGGTTGGAAGGCTGCTTCTACCAATGCACTCTTGTGGTACTGTGACCCAAACAACCAAAACCAGTGGTTCGTCATGGATGATGACACTTTGATGCTCCGCAGTCCTGTGAAAGAAAATCTGTGCCTTGATGACGGCGGAGGTACAACAACGCAATATGTGTTGTGGAACTGCGACAACAACAATGTCAACCAGCACTGGGAGGTGTTGTCTCGTTCGGATATGGCTGAACAAAGAAGGCATTAAGGGCGTCTACAGGGAATACTGCATACGACGTTCTAATGTCTGGACAAGAGGTTATGCTTCGAGTCCGCGGGAAGAACATGTGTGTTGATGACGGAGGAGGGAAAGGTGCTGCATCAACGAATGTCATTGACAAGTCGTGCAATCCAAACAGTCCAAACCAAGTCTTCAAGTATGACCCCAAAACTTTCATGTTCTATAGTGTCAACAAACCAGGCCTGTGCCTCGATGACGGTGGTGGCTGGAACGCCCGTTCGACAAATGCAGTGCTCTGGAACTGCGACCCCAACAACCAGAATCAGTGGTTTTATTTGGATGATGATACTCTTTTGCTGCGAAGCCCTGCGAAAGGTAACCTCTGTCTAGACGATGGAGGTGGCACAACGGCTGGCACCACGAAGTTTGAACTGAACGACTGCAGCAACGACAGCCCCAACCAGCATTTTGAAGTGCTCTCTCGGTCGGCATTTGCTGAAGAAAGGAAGAAGACCCGAATTGCTTCGGGTGTTCAGAGTCAGCTCGATATTCTGAAGTCTAGTCAAGAAATTATGCTACGCGTCCACGGCAAAGACAATCTATGTCTGGATGACGGAGGTGGCCTCATTACTGGCTACACTAACTTTGTGGATATGCCGTGCAACCCGAACAGCCCGAACCAAATCTTCAAATATGACAGCACATTGCAACAGTTCCGCAGCGTGAGCAAGCCAGGTTTCTGCATGGACGACGGCGGTAGCATGTGGTCTAATGGGGCGATAGCGCACTTGAGGGAGTGTGATCCCAACAATCAAAACCAATGGTTCGTGGTGGACGAAGACACCTTATCATTGGTAAACCCGTCAAAGAATAATCTATGTCTAGATGACGGGGTGCCATGAAAGCAGGTGCTACGCAGTACGATGACAACTTGCAGCGCCGATAACGCGAACCAGCGCTTCGACATTCTATTCCGTGCAGCGTTTGCTGACGAAAGGAAAGGCTTGAGAACTGCCGCGGGTGTCCAGGACGATTTTGATGCTCTGTACTCTGGTGACGAAATAATGCTTCGTCTTCGTGGAAAAGGCGACCTGTGTGTGGATGACGGAGGTGGACAGGATGCTGGGCAGTCGCAGTTCATTGCCAAGCCTTGCAACCCTAGCAGTCCAAGCCAAATCTTCACGTATGATGTTAAGACTACCCAGTTCAAGAGTGCCAAGAAACCGAACTTGTGCTTTGACGACGGTCGTGCTCAAGGAGGTGCTGGATCGACCCAAATGTTTTTGTGGTATTGTGACCCGCAGAGTCTAGACCAGCTATTTGAAATGGATGATTTGCTCATGCTCCGGAATCCGGCAAAACCAACGTTGTGTATTGATGACGGAGGAGGAAATACGGCCGGTGCCACGATGTTCAGGTTGTGGCCTTGTATGGACGAAAGTCCAGATCAGCACTTTGAGGTACTTTCTCGCACAGCAATGACTGAGGAGAACAAAAACGCAAGAGCTGCTGCTGGAATTCAAGATGATGTTGAGATCTTTAAGTCCGGTCAAGATTTTGTACTCCGTGTCCGTGGGAAGGACAACCTCTGTGTGGATGATGGAGGCGGCAGATGGGCGAAGATAACGGATCAGCAATGCGATCCAAGTAGCCCGAACCAGGCCTTCAAGTACGATGCCAGCACGCGCCAGATCCGCAGCGTGGACAAGCCGGATCTGTGCGTAGATGATGTTGGAAGCCAGGGTGCTGGTTGGACTCAAATGCAACTGTGGGCGTGTGAACCGAATCGCAATAGTCAGTGGTTTGTCATGGATGAAGACACTCAAATGATTCGTAACCCGTCTAGGGACAACCTGTGTATCGATGACGGCGGTGGTACTGAGCCCGGTGCAACAATGTTTCGGTTGTGGTCCTGCTCGAATGGCAGCCCTGACCAGCAGTTTGAAGTGCTATCTCGCGCGGCGTTCGCTGAGGAGAAGAAGAAGGCTAGAATTGCCGCAGGGACAGACGACGATTATACAGCACTCACGTCAGGTCGAGAAATTATGATTCGTGTTCAGGGAACAGACTTGTGCCTCGATGATGGAGGGGCGAGCTCCTCTGGAAATGCGCAGTTCACTAATAAGAAGTGTAGCCCGAACAACCACAACCAGATTTTCACGTATAAGGCCGATTCGCATCAGCTAGTCAATACGTATAAGCAAGGCATGTGCATCGACGGTGGCGGCGGCACCACAGGCTTCGGTTGGAGTATGCCATCACCCTTTGTGCAGTATTGGTGGTGTGATTTCTACAACAAGAATCAACTCTTCTACTTGGATGAAATGACTCTGCAGCTGCGAAACCCCGCTACGAAAACTCGATGCCTCGATGGCGGTGGGGGCACTACACCTGGTGCTACAAAGTACGCTATGTCGGATTGCAACCCTGACAGCCCAAGCCAGCACTTTGAGCTAATACCCCGTACCGTGATGAACGAGTCGCGAGTTGCTGCTGGTATCAAGACGGACATTGATCTGATGGCTTCCGCACTAGAGATCATGTTCCGTGTGCGCGGAAAGAACAATTTGTGTATGGGCGATGGGGGCGGCCTCACCAACGGCGAAACCAACTTCACAACTGAGGTATGCGATGCGGACAGTCCGAACCAAATCTTCACATACGACTTTAAGACGCGTCAAATCCGCAGTGTGAATAAGCCAGGGATGTGCATGGATGACGGCGGTAGTTGGATAGCTAATAACGGTTCGGCAACGTTGTGGAGTGCCAGCCTTGGCGCTGGAGCCAGTGGTTCGCGCTGGATGAAGACACATCATACTTGAAAAATCCGGCGAAGCCAAATCTGTGCGTCGATGATGGCGGTGGCTTGGAGGCTAACTACACGATGTTCGTGATGTGGGAATGCAACGAAGACAACCCGAACCTGCGCTTCGAGGTGCTGTCTCGAGCAGAATTTGTGGAGGACCCCAACTATCGATTAAGCGCACCATTGTACACTGGACCTGCAGTGATGGACGGCCCCCTTGTCCCTCATCCAAAAATGCAGCCACCCGTTGTGTCCATCGAGAACGAAGGTCCTGGACTGCGGCCCAATGATGTTGACTATGTAAACCCTGATGTTGAAGAGGGCCCCAGCCCAGTTGAACAGCCACCCGATGTGATCGAAGAACAGCCGCCCACCGAGACTGATCACGGATTAGTTGATTTCGAAGGCCCTGGTCTGATTGTACAGCCGCCCGAGGTGACTGAAGAACAACCGCCCAATGATTATGTGAACCCCGATGTGGTTGAAGAGAGTCCTGGCCTCGTCGAGCAGCCACCCCAGGATATGGACAACCGACCGCCCAACGAGTACGTGAACCCGGGTGGAATAATTGCACAGCCACCCGAGGTAACAGAACAACAGTCACCCACCGAGTATATGAACCCGGACGAGGTTGTGGAAGGCCTCGGGCTCGTTGATCAACTACCCCAACCAAGTGAAAGCGAGGGTTTACCTGCACTTCCGAGCCAAGATGAAAATGCGCCCCCTCCTAATATTCCAGTCGTTAAGACTGCTGACATGCCTATGGCAAACTACAGTGGAGACTGGAATCTACTAGCGCCTTCGAACGAGACAATCAGCCGTGTGAACTCGGATAACTCACCCCAAATCTCCGCTGCTAAGATCTTCCAATACCTACAGAGTCTCAAGGACAAAGCTGAAGTCGAGTACAGCATCATGATGTACCGATACAAGCGCACCTACCAGTGCGCAAGTGCTGGCCTGCAGACGCTGGCCAAGGACTCGGTCACGACGGACGAGTACCACGTGCTGGTGCGCTGGATGTACGAGCACTGCGCGGCCGGCAGCACGGAGATCGCGCCTCCATTGAAACCGATGCCTCCACTACCCAAGGACGCGCTGAATGCGACGGATGTGGCTCCTCTTCTGAATGACACGGCGACGGACGTGAAGCGGCAGTACATGACGAAGATGGACTTTTACTACGAGATCAAGAACCACTTTTCGAACAAGAGCGAGAAGATGATGGGGAGTGCTGCCGAAGCGAATCTGCGTTCAGAAACGACAAAGGAGCAGGAAAAGAAGCTGATCGACTGCATCGATGCGTCTTCGGCTCGCTTCGAGTTCAACGGCCCGGACAGCGCGTCGTTGGACCTGATGCAAATTCTGAAGAAAGCAATCGATTGGGTGGAGAATACCTGCATGGCATCATAAGCCAAGAACCAAGTCACGGGTGTGCAGCGGGACGACTGCCGACAATGCAGCCAATCGAGGCGGAAAACGGGATACGGTAGTTTGGTTTACTTTCATTTAGTTGCGTGTCGTTTTCATTTTCATTCTCAGCGTGTGTTTAGTCGTCCCCCAAAACAACAAAGACCTCAGTCATTTTCAGTCACTCGTGAATTTTGAAGCCATGTTGCTGCTGCAATGCCTGCTGAGCTCCAACACGGTGGGAGAAATGCCTGCTGTGCGCATTGTGACGGTCTTTATTGCAATGGACGAGCGCGTTAGTGTGCTACAAGCTCAAGTTGAAAGGGAGATACGATCGATGGACATCCAGGGACCACCGCGCACAGTGATGAAGCTCTATAGTGTGCAGAAACAACGTCTCACGTATCGTCAGGACCCGACGACCAAGCTCGAGATGCTTCTCTTCGATGGCGAAGTGATCTCCGGGCGTGATGCAAGTGACGACGCTGTACTGAGGAGCACCATGCAACTCGTGCCATGGGCGCTAGTGTCGTGGTACTTCCAAGAACAGCAGTTTGCCTTCCCCGACGCCATCGACGTGGTGGTTGTGTGGAAGGACGACCCGGAAATCGAGTGAGACTTGCTTAAGCTAAGAGCCCCATGGTAGACTGCAATTTAGCGTCAGCGTATAAGACCACCGCGTCCTCCGTCCTCCTTCCTAATATGAATTGGTATGAATTTTGTCCATGATATCCACCGGCGGCATGGATCCTCCCGCCGATGAGATCTTTCTGTGGCCGCCTGCCGGCCTGCCGACTATTCTTGGCAAAGTTATGGTGCCGCTTCCTCTAGATCGTCATGATCGTGCGGTTCTCCTCGGCCGACGAGGGTCTCACTAGAAAAGATCGTGCCGCTAAGAGTCATGAGCAGCCCTGCAGACCGACAAGAGCCCTCGACGCAGTTGCAATCTTTCTCGCTAGTTTACACCCCGCTACGACCCGTTCCAGTTCCAATTAAGTGTGCAGACCTCTGAAGCGCGATGACTGTCTACGGGAGTGACAACCCCGACTGCGTGGCGATTGATCACCTCGGTGACGTCCTGCGTACTCGCCCGACCAGTTCCAAATGGAAAAAGGTCGCGTTGGCCACTGCAGGCACAGCTTTGTGCCTTGGTGGTGCCCTCGTAATATACGATGGGTGGAGTCCTTTGAGTGGAGCTTCGCTGGCTTCGACAATTCTCGAAAGCAACGCTGTCTCCGCCACTTCTACGGACGAAACCAACCTCAAGTCGGGCAAAGAGATATTGCTTCGTGTCCGCGGGAAGGATAACCTTTGCGCCGACGATGGAGGAAGTACGAAGGCTGATGACACAAGGTTCACTGCCCAGCCATGCAACCCGAACAACCCGAACCAGCTTTTTGTCTACGACACCTCAACGTACCAGTTTAAAAGTGCCAGGAAGAGTAAGCTCTGCTTGGACGACGGCGGTGGTTGGGCTGGGGTTTCCAAGGTGCGTTTGTCCAAGTGTGACTCAAAAAGCGAGGATCAGCGCTACCAGTTGGAGCCCAGCACACTCCTGCTCAAGAACCCTTCAAAGCAAGGCTATTGCTTGCACGACGGAGGTGGCAACACTGCTGGTTCCTCCCAGTTTACGTTTTGGGGCTGTAGCGACAAGAATGACAACGAGCATTTCGAGGTGCTTTCTCAAGCAACACTTGCGGAGGAGCACAATAAGGTCCTGGATGCAGTTGCTAACGGGTCAAAGTTTATCCTACGCATGGCTGGCACGAGAGGCCTGTGTGCCTTTGGGGACGACACAGCGGTGGCCTCTACTTCCTTCGGCTTTGAAGCCTGTGATAAGCAGAGCGCGAAACAGCTCTTCTCGTACGACGCATCGATCGATCGCGTTCGAAGCTCCGAGAAGACAAATTTGTGTCTGGATGACGGGGGTGGTAAGACGGCATCGAAGACTGATGTTCGTCTGGCAAAGTGCAGCCCCGCCAGCTTGGATCAGTCCTTCAACTTTAATACAGCCACGTTGCAGGTTTACCAGCCGAACAAAGCCGGCTTATGCTTGGATGACGGCGACGACAAATGGCTCTCCTTCGCTGCACCGAAATTGATATTGCGTACTTGTGACCCATACAGCCCCTATCAGCACTTTGAGTTAGTGCTCCAGTCTGAGCCCGTCACGGCAACGCCCGCAGCGTCAGCTGCACTGGTAACTACGTACCAAGCGACAACCATGGAGCCCGTTATGGAACCGACGACAACAGTGGCGGCACCGGGACGACCGAGCAGGAGTCAACCATGGAGGGGCCCGGCATTGTTGAGCAGGTATCGACATTGGAGGAACCCGGCATGACCGCACATAAGTCGACAATGGAGGCGCCCAGCATGATGGAGCCGACGACGGTCATGGAGCCCGAGATGATGCCGCAGACGTCAATCGAGGAGCCCGGAATGATGTCGACGACGGCAATGGAGGAACCCGGCATGACCGAACAGGAGTCGACGATGGAGGAGCCCAGCATGATGGAGCCGACGACGGCCATGGAGCCCGAGATGATGCCGCAGACGTCAATCGAGGAGCCCGGAATGATGTCGACGACGGCAATGGAGGAACCCGGTATGACCGAACAGGAGTCGACGATGGAGGAGCCCAGCATGATGGAGCCGACGACGGCCATGGAGCCCGAGATGATGCCGCAGACGTCAATCGAGGAGCCCGGCATGATGTCGACGACGGCAATGGAGGAACCAGGCATGACCAAACAGGAGTCGGCGATGGAGGAGCCCAGCATGATGGAGCCGACGACGGCCATGGAGCCCGAGATGGTGACCCAGACGACATCTGAAGATGTATCGGCGGAATTACCAGACCAAGAATCAGAGCTACTTCCTCCTAATAATGAGCCAGTCGTCAACATGCCTCTGGACATGCCTCTGGCTCATTTTGGAGACCAAGACTGGAATTTATTGGCACCATCCGAACAAACGATCAATCTTGTCAACGCGGACAATGCACCAGACGTGCCGGCTGCCAAGATCTTCCAATACTTACAGAGTCTCAAGGACCAAGCTGAAGTCGAGTACAACATCATGATGTACCGATACAAGCGCACCTATCAGTGCGCGAGTGCGGGTCTGCAGACGCTGGCCCAGGACTCGGTCACGACGGACGAGTACCACGTGCTCGTACGTTGGATGTACGAGCACTGTGCGGCCGGCAACACCGAGATCGCGCCTCCATTGAAGCCGATGCCCCCACTACCCAAGGACGCGGTAGATGCGACGGATGTAGCTCCTCTTGTGAATGACACGGCGTCGGACGTGAAGCGGCAGTACATGACGAAGATGGACTTCTACTACGAGATCAAGAACCACTTCGCACAGAAGAGCGAGACGATGATGGGAAATGCAGCGGAGGTGAACCTGCATTTAATGATGACGAAGGAGCAGGAAAAGACGCTGATCGACTGTATCGATGCGTCTTCGGAGCGCTTCGGGTACGTCGGTCAGGACAACGCATCTGTGGACCCGAAGAATCATCTGAAGGAGGCGATTGCTTGGGTGGAGGACTCGTGCATGAAGGCGTAAGACGGCCTCTCACGCTAATACCGGTATCTGTTGGGTCGATATTTGACGATTGCTATTCAGTGTAGTTATTTTCTTGCATGAACACTAATCGCGGACAGCCTATTTTCACGCGAATTTATTTGATATAAATTTCTGCTCCTTAATTTTTTGTGTCATACCATTTACTCGCTCGCTGATTGGCCAATTCAAAGTGTCCGAAGTCCGGAAGCACATAACTCTGGTTCCACTTTGATCTGCACGCAAGTTGCATTGCAAGCATAGCGACCGAGATCTGTGTCTCTTCAGCGACGGGATCTTCGCCGATGAACGGTGCAGCTTGGCCCTCAAGCGGCGGAATACGTCATTGGATCCTCAATGTGCGGCTCACACGAAGCCGGAAGAGTCCCCAAAAGGACCTTTGCGAAGAATCGCCTGGTGTTAACGCGCCTAAATCTTGCAGCTCATATGTGAATTTGCCAGCAAGCTGTCACCCGAATTGAGTTCAAGCCAACGTTGTAGTTTGCTTTGCTGTGTATCAAATACCCATGTCGGCCACCTACGGGAGTGACAATCCCGACTGCATCAAGGTCGAGCAGATTGATGCAGCGCTCCCTTGCCGTGCTCGACCCACCCACTACGAATGGAGTAAAGTGATTTTGACGGCGGTGGGGACGGCACTTTGCATCGGCGGCTCGCTCGCCATGTACGAAGGCTGGAGCTCCTTTTCGACTGGAGCTGCAATTCCATCGGCGATGACACTGGCGAGTGCTGCTGACTTCTCGAATGTGAACTCTGACGTCAACCTGCTCAAGTCGGGACAAGAGATTTTACTTCGTGTTCGCGGGAAGAGCAACCTGTGCATGGATGACGGCGGTGGCTACTCGAACGGCGAGACCGAGTTTACAATCCAAACGTGCAACCCGGAAAGCCCAAACCAGATCTTCACGTACGATGCCAACGCACGCATGTTCCGCAGTGTCTACAAACCGGGGATGTGCTTGGACGACGGCGGTAGTTCGAAGTCGGGCACCGTCCGCATGCACCTGTGGAAGTGTGTCCCACAGACACCAAACCAGTGGTTTACCGTGGATCCCGACACATTGATGATGCGTAGCCCGGGAAGCCAAATCTGTGTGTCGATGATGGTGGTGGCGCGGCACCCGGCAGCTCAAAGTTCTGGTTGTGGACATGCAACAACGCCAACAAGAACCAGCACTTTGAGGTGATATCTCGTGCGACGATGTTGGATGAGGTGAAAAGGGCTAGAATTGCTGCAGGAACGCAAGATGATCTCGATCTTCTCATGTCTGGCCAACAAATCATAATTCGCGTGCAGGGGAAGAACAACCTGTGCATGGATGACGGAGGTGGCCACTCGAACGGCGAGACCAAGTTTACAATCCAAACGTGCAACCCGGAAAGCCCAAACCAGATCTTCACGTACGATGCCACCGCACGCATGTTCCGCAGTGTCTACAAACCGGGGATGTGCTTGGACGACGGCGGTAGTTCGAAGTCGGGCACCGTCCGCATGCACCTGTGGAAGTGTGTTCCAGAGACACCGAACCAGTGGTTTACCGTGGATCCCGACACTTTGATGATCCGTAGCCCAGGGAAGCCAAATCTGTGTGTCGATGATGGTGGTGGCGCGGCACCCGGCAGCTCAAAGTTCTGGTTGTGGACATGCAGCAACACCAACAAGAACCAGCGCTTTGAGGTGCTGTCGGTGTCTGAAATGCTTAAAACCTCAGATACTGCCGTTGATGAAGGCCCTGGACTACTTGAAGATCTAATGCCGGAATCTCCTTTGGAGCCCGTCGGCAAAGACACTGGATTCTATCCGACAGTACCAGACGATGGGACCGCAATTGACCAAGAATCAGTTGTTTATGGCAATGGCAATGAGCTCCCAGCTCAAGCCGATGAATTGCCACACCAAGAAGCTACGGCAGACACTGGATACTATCCGGCGGTACCAGACAATAACTATGAGCTCCCAGCTCAAGCCGATGAGTTGCCACAGCAAGAAACTACGGCAGACACTGGATACTATCCGGTGGTACCAGACAATAGCTATGAGCTCCCAGCTAAAGCTGATGAGTTGCCATACCAAGAAGCTACGGCAGACACTGGATACTATCCGGCAGTACCAGACAATAGCTATGAACTCCCAGCTCAAGCCGATGAGTTGCCACACCAAGAAGCTGATATGCCACGCAACGTACCGGTCGTCAAAACTGCTGATATGTCCTTGGCAAATTACGACGGAGACTGGAATCTGCTTGGACCTTCGGAACACACGATCAATCTTGTCAACGCGGACAATGCACCAGACGTGCCGGCTGCCAAGATCTTCCAATACTTACAGAGTCTCAAGGACCAAGCTGAAGTCGAGTACAACATCATGATGTACCGATACAAGCGCACCTATCAGTGCGCGAGTGCGGGTCTGCAGACGCTGGCCCAGGACTCGGTCACGACGGACGAGTACCACGTGCTCGTACGTTGGATGTACGAGCACTGTGCGGCCGGCAACACCGAGATCGCGCCTCCATTGAAACCGATGCCCCCACTACCCAAGGACGCGCTAGATACGACGGATGTAGCTCCTCTTGTGAATGACACGGCGTCGGACGTGAAGCGGCAGTACATGACGAAGATGGACTTCTACTACGAGATCAAGAACCACTTCGCACAGAAGAGCGAGACGATGATGGGAAATGCAGCGGAGGTGAACCTGCATTTAATGATGACGAAAGAACAGGAGATGAAGCTGATCGACTGCACTGAGGAGGCTTCACAACGCTTCGATTTTAATGGTCAGGACAACGCATCTGTGGATTTGAAGCAGCATCTGCAAGAGGCGATTGCGTGGGTTGAAGACTCTTGCATGAAGGCGTAAATTGCCGAGTGCTCAAGTGTATGCTTGGGCTGATCCGATCGCGGGGTGATTGCTAGTCTGTGTAGTTTTCTCTTTTCATGAACAATAATCGCCCCAAACAAGGCTGCATTTCATCGTATGGAAGTTGGGAAAGCTGGACTTCCACAACAGCAAGCTGTATTTTGTCATGGTACCTCAAACTTCTGACTTGAGGCTAAACAGAGCCACCAGATCCCCGCGGGAAGAGCGGGTTGTACTGGGTTTGCTGTTGCTGACCAGGATATTGATTATAGCTGGGCTGCGTCTGCTGCTGAGTTTGGCTGTACAAGCTTCCATATGGAGGCGGTGGTGCCGACGACGCTGGAATATTTCCGTACTGCGCCTGAGGGAACAGCGTGCTGTTACCATTTTGAGGGACCCCTTGCGTCCGCTGATACTGCGCGTATGGCTGGTGTTGCTGTTGGGGCTGTAAGTGTGCATAATCATACGACGGGATTGCAGATTGTTGCTGGATAGGCTGGAAATACTGCGGGTGCTACCAGCTAGCTGCCGAGCTAACACTTCGTCGTTGGCGTTGGGGCCAGTGTTGACATCACGAAGTTGCATGTCATTCATCATTTTCTGGGCCAGCGCTGCATCTTGAGCTTCGCGCTGTCGCATCTCTTCGTCAGCTGTCAAATTTAGCTCCAGCTCACGCTTCTCAAGCTCACGGGCGGAGCAGTGGTCTGCCACAGTTTGATGCAGTTGCTCGATCCGAGTGCTCAGATCGTCGTAAAACCTTAGCCCTTCCTTTACGTGAGAATCAAGCTGCTCAAAAACATCCACAGCATCACTTATATGCTGCAAGAAGGACTGGCGCTCATGCAGAACGGGATCGTTCTCTTTCTTCGACTCAAAGCGGAGTTTGCTTCTACCAGATCGCCCAATAATGCCTGCTCTTCATCGCATATTGTAGCAATTTTCCCCTCAAAATGCTCGCGGAAGAACTGCTTCTCTGTTTCGAGCGCAGTCTCAGTCGAGACTCCACTGGCCTTGTTCGCGCTCAGCAGCACCGGAAGCGCATTGAACTTTTCGTACGACCCTCGAAAGTCACTTAGTACCTGGTCCTTTTCTTCCACGAGCTGTCCCAGTCTCATAAGAAGCTTCGACACTTGCGCTATTTCTTCCTTACAGCCAGAGCTTTCATGTAGCAGATCCGGCAGCTCTTGGTCCAGACTTGTTTTGGATCGTGACAGTGCCTCTAACTTCTCGTGGTTAGAGGCTAGCTTATCACGAACAATTCCGTCGGACTGCTTGGCCTCCTTTACAAATCGATAATACCGATCAATGTCGGCTATGAAGTTCTGGTTCAGCGAAGATGACAGCGGGCGTGTCCACTTTTTTCACCGTAATTTTGTCGGCACACGTTGTCATCGATCTCTTCTTGACTCAAGCGAGACTCAATCGCGTGCAGCTTCTTCTCAGCAGCATCGGAGCGTTGCTGGTTTTCCAGCAAACGTTGCTGGATAAATGCTGCAACCGGATTCTCTTTTGATCCGCTTGCACCCATCGCTGCCGACGCTGTCGTCACCTTGACGTGCTGAATTCGCTGCCAAATCGTGCGTGGAATGCCATTATCGCTGGTTTTCTCGAATGCTTCGATTGACGCCGGCAGTCCCAACTCATGAAGCTTCTCCTTCGCGGCCTCATTACTCTTCGAGACTTTCTCTGCCGTCTGTTCTAGGATGACGTTAATATCCTGCTTAACACCGTCAGCACGGTGCAGAAGTTCCTTCGGCACGAACTGCTCGAACAGATCAACACCACCGAGTTCTTGTTGCAACTCTTCCACTGAGAACGGCAATGGTTTAACCATCGAAGCCTTGCCTATTGTCGGCAGTTCCGAAAATTTGGGCACGTTCTCCAGGTACACACTCGCATTATCTTTCCTCGCCGCGTCGAGGTGCTCACGCACCACACGCTGCAAAGCCTGCGCAGACTGCAGTAGCGACTCTGGTAGCTTGTTCTGCGTTGCAGCCTTACACGCTTCATTGCACTCCGCATCAGAAGCTACCAGTCGCGTAATCTCTTCCCCGTATCCTCGCCACGTGCCAGCGCCACCGTCTTGCTCGCCGTTCCTGCCAGTACTGCGTCGCCGCACGCATGCAATGCACCTGGAACTGTAGATGCACCCCCATGACCTGTCGATTGAGCCTGCTAACGCCGAGGATCTGCAAAACTCGAGCGCTGCCACATAGTAGTCCAGAGCTTGGTGCACCAGTTTCGCCTTGATGGCGTCCTTCATCTGGTCCTTTATGGCCTTCTCATAGAAGCACGCCTGTGCCTGCGCCAGCATGAGGAACGTCAGCAGTCCCAGCCCTTCACTGCTCATGTCCGGCGTCCTGGCGCCCAGCGTTCTCTCCACGAGCGTGTCCTTCACCTCCGTGAACGCCCCCGCCGCCCTCATAAAGTGGTGACAGGCCTGCTTCAGCCCGTCCGCCGTGCTGCGGTCCGTCTGCACGCCCAGCTGGCTCTCCAGGGCCCCCACGTTGAACATGACGGCCGCGCGCTCGAACGATACGCCGCTCTGCGTGCTCTTCTTGCGCGGACAGAACGAATCGTTCCATGTGAACTGCAGCTGCAGCGGCACGCGGGCGCCCTCAGCGGCGTCTCCGGCATCTCCGTCACACGGGAAGCGCGCCGCCATCTTGCCCAGCTGCGCGTAGTAGCGCAGCAGTACGCGGCGCGAGATGGCGGAGGGCGTGCGCACGAGGTCCACGTCTGTCTTAAGCTGCACAAACTGGTCCAGCGCCTCCTGCTGGGCGGCGTCCAGGCCGTCGGGTGAGGCGGCCGAAGCGTCCGAGACATATTCGCGGCGCAGAAAGTCCCGGAGCGCGCTGCGGAGCGTCGGCACGGCCGAGTCGCTGAGCTTGAAGCCGATGCCCAGCATGATTCTCTCTGTTCCCGGTGTTTGTTTGAGGATTCTGCAATTGTGAGGAATTTAAAAATGCGAGATGAATTTTACCATCATTCGAAAACTTCAACTCGACCGCAGAGAGTATGCATTCGAGCGCTTAAGCCTACTGATAGCGCACTCATATTCACTGAGCATGTGGCAGCCATAATATATTATATACATATACTTGGTCTTGATGCGAACCACGCGGCGAGATTTCGTGCTTTCAGCATATTTTATTGTGCGGAGTCCTCGCGCCAGCGCATTCCAAGCTTTGGTGTTATAATATAACCTGTTGAAATGCCCTTCATTCAAGGCACAGTTTGCAGAGCAACCGAGTCGAGGGGGATACTGGGGCCAGACTTCTCGAATGGTACCGCCTCAATTGCATCGCGAACTGTGAAGAAAATGTTTTTTATAAGGAAGGCATCGTGAAAACGATGTTTTTTTCTTTGGTAGGGCAGCATTGCAGTGAAGCTTCGGAAGGAAAACCTACCTTTGCGTTATTTGGATACCTGTGAAGTCGATCGCGCAGCAAATATCACAGTCTGTGCCTTGCCTACCAGTGTATCTCGAGATGAATCCAATTCATTTTTTGGGTTCAGGATGTGGTGTCTGGGTATTTCTGCTGTCGGTGCTGGCCGAGGGTCGAAGGAGCATGCATACTTTCCTTAAGCTGACGATGAAGACGCTGCTGCAGTCGTTCAAGGTGCCGTTGCGCATCAGACGCGCATTCCGCTCCTGCGATGTCCATCATGGAGTGTAAGAGTTTACACTGACTTTTGGCGTGGGCGATCAGCTCGGCCTTGAAACGTCGTGCCCGTGCCCGAGCGATATAACATGATAGTGCGAAGCCGTCTGATGTGGTCTGATGTGGTGTTCATACATCGTGGACAATGAGATGAAGCATGATCTTTGTCGACCAGGATTTCTGCCGCTAGAGGACACGCTGGACACCTGTTGGATCAGGCGAACTCGGTCCTGAACAGCTCTCCTTCCTGGATGTCAACAGTTCTGAGGTTATGGCGCTGGAATAAGACGGCCAATCTCGTTGCCTGTCCACTCAAGGCAGCAGCAGGTGCTGAAGTACCGCGCCTTTCGCTGGTCGCAGCTCGAACCGGTATCGACTGATGTGAAACCGGTAGTCATTCAATCGGGGGCAGTTGTGTTGTGACTATACAAATCTCAAGTCAGATCGTTGACTGGTCATTGCGCATGGTCCGACATGTGGTGAGCGTAATCACTGCCCTTCTTCAAGGTACGTACACAAAAATGCGGTACAACAAGTGAGCCAATGGCTTTAAACAGTCATTCCCTTGGAGCGGCTATCTTGGACTTTTGGCTCGGGAAATCGCCCCCTTTAGGAATTGATCAGGCGCTGTTCTAAATGACTCGGGCTTAAGATGACGCCCTCTACGGCGCAGGAGCGTTTGCGCGAGACCAGGCGCCATTACGTCATCCCGTCATCGCCACCCTAACCCTGTCGCAAAACGGAGCTACTTCTCGGCTCGATTACTCCACTGCTCGCGAGTGGCGCGACAAAATCCAGCCCCAGATCGGGTTCACGATGGGTGCCCAAGGCCGTAAACGGCCAAGACACCATCGCAGACCCGCAAGCAGTGCGGACTGCTGCAGTCGCGATTATAGTGTGAGTCGGTCCGGGACCACGACCACGGGTGCGGTACGTCCGCCCGCCAATCAAAGGGGGAGCGCAATCACGGAGCGGAATGACCGCGCCAAGTGCATGGAAGGGGCATTGTGCGGGAATGCGCGCCATCAATGCTGAAGCGTCATCCACAACCCTAGCCGGACGGGTTAATAGGGTTAAGCAGTGATTGCGGCCGCATTTGGAGAGGACGTGTCGCACTGCTGTGCTTTGCGTTGACAGCAGGGCCAGCTGGCTGCGGTCTGCATATGTGTGTCTTCTCCGGGGTGCTGTTGACGCCTTAATCCTCGCGGCAAGTTGCCGGGCACCCCAGCAGGCTCGGAGCAGCCAGTCAAACGGTTGATCGATCCGGCCTTGTGACAGGCGTGGTGCCGCGTAATCCGAGCACGCAGGAAACGCAATTATTCGCCGCGCGGATTGGCCAAAAGCCGGTACAAACGGCGGGACGCCTCCGGTAGTCGCAGCGTGTGGTGCCGCTGATGAGTGCGCCGCCGCGCTTCAACGCCTGCGCCACTAGGCATATCTGCTCGTCTTCGTATCTGTAACAGTCTAAGCTACATGTATTGACCTTGGTGGTCGGAACCATGCACGCACCTTCACTCGCGCCGCCCGTGCGGTGCTCGTAATCTGGTGTCGTGTCCCTGGTGTAGACCGTCCACGCAGTGGCTGTCCCGGTTTTAGCGCCGATTCGTCGTCGAGGCTAGGGGACGCAGACGAAGCGCCATCCTACCGCCATTGCTGGCGCAATCGCGAGCGAAATGTTTTCGCACCGCGCGCGGGCCGTTCGGGACACCCATCAGCTTGCAGGCCGGACACCGTCATTTCAGAATCTCCCGTCTGAGCGTCAAGACCACCCGAGCAGTAGCCATGATCACCTCCTCGGCCTCGTTAGTCGGGTCAATCGATGCTTCGCAGCCCTTCCTGGCGCCGGCCTTCGCCGCGCCGCGCAGCCAGCAGTCGCTCGCCGACTACCCGCCGCTCACGCTGTTCGCCGCGGCCGAGCTGCAGCAGCAGCGAGAATACCAGCGCCAAGAGCAGGTGCAGTTGCAGTCGCCGTCCGCGGCGGCCGCCTACCAGCCCGCCACGCCCACGCTCAACCTGAGCATCAACCCCAAGCTGCCGTCGCTCGAGGGCCTGCTCAAGCAGATGCAGATGCAATCGGGCTCCCCCACGGCCTCGCCCATCTCCCAGCACCAGCGCCTGAGCCCCGTGGCGCGCGACCTGGCCCCCATGCCGTCGCTGCGCACCATTATCAGCCCCAACATGGCCAAGCGCCAGGCGCCGCTCCCGGGCGTCTCCGCCTTTGGCCACGTGGTCCAGCCGCCGACGTACACGCAAATGGGTTCGTCCATGGGCCCCTCGTTCCCCGGCAAGAAGCGCTCGTGGGCAGACGCCACCCCAGTGCAGCAGGTCATGTACCCAGTCAAGGCCCGTGTATCGCCTAGCAGCCACGCCACCGGCACACACCGCAGCCGAGCATCCAAGTACTGCAAGATTGAGGGCTGCGAGCGCGTCTCGCAGCGCAACAACCTGTGCCACAGCCACGGCGGCAAGCGCCTTTGCAAGGAGGACGGTTGCTCGTCCAAGGACCGCGGCAACGGCTTCTGTATTAAGCACGGCGGCGGAAAGATCTGCTCCATGACTGGCTGTGAGAAGAAGGCTCGCCGGAAAGGACTGTGCACGCAGCACTTCCGCCTCGCAGACGAGAACAACCAGGAGAGTGTAGTCTCACCATATGTAGCCGACCACAGTGTGTACCGGTCTGTGTAATTGATTAGACGGCAGCGCCGATAGGATATAACTTCGTAGGTCTAAGTGGTAATAAGTTACTCGTGTGAGATAGTGTTATTTAGTCCGCTGTTGCTGGCCATTGGCACGGCTTGTTTTTTTTTTTGGGGGTATTTCTCATCGGACGGCAAGGTGCCTGTCGACGCCAGCTGCCCTTACCACGGCGCAATTTTTGAGCCGCTGGACCGACAGTGAGAGAGCTGTGCGAGCCGGCGCGTTTAACGCACCGTGAAGGGCGACAACGAGCCTAATGGAGAATCATCCGGTCGCCACCGGAACGTTCGGCACTCCCTGGCTTCAGCCCGATCAGCTGAGCCAAGTTCGCTCGGGAGGTCGGACAGCACTCCATCACCTGCTGTCTCTTGTCACAAGCCGATGTCATCACTGCGCGATTGGCCCCAGCTCGGCGCATAGCGAGAGTAGGTGGGTGGACGACACTTCAGCGCGAAAACGGGCAGCGGTGGCGTCGTGACTGAAGTTCAGTCTGAAGTGCAACGTCAAATCTGAAGAGGGTCTCGATGCTTTGACGCGCTGTTCAGTTTGTGCGTTACTGCATGCAAACATGTCAAACGAGGACAGACAGCGGTGGCCGCCTCGTGGATGAGTGTTGCCAGCCGCCGGCACCGCGCGAGCGCGCACAAACGAAATATTTGCCGAGAGGAAGCGTGCCTGCCGGCTGTGCCTTCGCTGATTTCAACGAAGAAGTGAGCGGGCTCGAATCTCGCGCGTCCAGGACAACCTGTCCTATATTTGTGCCTGGTGTCGCTGGGTTGACGTCAAGCTCAAACCCTGAACTCAGTCGCGCCAACGCTCACCGACTGAGCCATAATTCACAAAGAGTTCTTGCGTCGTCGCACCTTCATCTAACAAACCGTCAGCGGCTCCAAGCATTGCGTCAGCCACATTTAATCCAATAACCCCAACAAAATTTATCCTAAAAATAAGGATCAATTGCGTTGTATCAGTTTCGTAGTCCTGTCAACTTTTATCCTAAACCCATTTGCTTTAGGATAAAGAGTGCTGGTCAGTTCCGCATTGAGCAGCACCATGTCTGACAGCGAACCATCCGAGGACGACGTGTGCTGGTCTGAAAGCGACTCCGACGACGAACAAACGACTACAGGGGCCTGGAAGCCCAATAACTGCAACCGAGTACACGTTCATGTGGATAACGTGGACACTCTTCTGTTGGCGAAGGCGCGAGAAGAAGTACAATGCGTTGTCAGGAGACTACTACTACGGATGTTCGGCACCACACAGCACAGTGCAGCTAATGTCAGAATATCACGCATCGTTTTGACGTGGTTGGACTCCCCTATTATGTCAAAGTTGCAGCAGTTTGTGAGCGTAAATTTGGAGGAGGCTGCCTCCGTCACTTTTGATGAGCTGTTCGAGTTTCTGGAAGTGGAATTGTGGCTGATTTTTATCACGTGACGCCTGGGTTCTTCTTCTCCAAGGAAAATCGATTTCAATATCCGCCAGCTGCAGGTTGTATGCCGCTTGAGCGATATCGCACTGTTCTCATTGCTTTGGGCAAAACTAGTAGCCCAAAGCCTGAGGACGCTAGCCAGTGGACAGCTCCGTTCAGCACCGATCGCAACACGACTCATGTAGCAGAGCTCGTTCGTCGTCTGTGTGCTGACATAGGATTTGTTTCTGGAACTACAATCGCATCGCTTGATGACGATCTCATTCGACTACGTTCTGCGAGCGTTGACGACATTGGACTAGCTCATGTTCGCAATCCGAAAAAGGGTAATTCAAGTTGACAGCACATTTGAGTAACGTATTCTTTGCTAACGAATAATCTGCATGAGTAGGTATGGACCGGTGCAGCACGGAATAGTTTCGCTGGTTACGGGTCTATTTCTTGGAGGTCACGTTGCTGCTCGCGGAGAGTCGACAGTAGATATTGTTCGCATTCTTCAGCGTTCGTTATGTGGGGCGTCGACAGAGAGTCACATATGTTTGCCTGGTATCGTGCATGCTCTTGACAGGGGTTACCAATCTAATGCCGTTAATCAACAGATCGCGAACGTCGGTGGCAGCATTATTGGTACGCACAAGCGCACGGGGAGATTCCCTTTACATTTAGAAAAATCCGAGCCAGCATCAGCAATTAATATCCGAAAAGGGCGAGCGGGCAGCATACTGGGCAAGCATGCAGCTTCCTATCCATCCCGGCACTTTGCCTGTACATGCACATGCGCTGGCGTACCGTTCGGGACTCGGAAAGGTAGCTTTGGGTTACACAACAATGGAAACAGCTGGCCCTGGGTACTGGACGGACGTCACCAGTCCTTCGTCACGTCGCCGTGATCGTCACGAAGATGATTTTTTTCAGCGTTCGAAGCCAAGGTGCAATTGTTGACGATGTCACAGCGAACTCCGGATTGGTTTGTGCTGCGTAAGTTCCGGATAACTGGGTCGGTTGCAGCAAAACTTTTCAAAGTTATTGCTCGCTGTGGTGATGATTCAACTACAGATGATTCTATGATAGACCCCGCGAGTGACCCAGATGTGAACACAATTATTCTCCTGCTTTCATTGCAGCAACGTCGCCAAACATCTCGCGACACTCAAGAAGTTCTTAATGGAGGAGCTGGATCAATCGAGCATTCACTCTCGAGAGGAGCTCATGAAAAAGAAGTGTGGAGAGCTCAAATGCATGTGCCGTGAAGCTTTCGTGCCAGTTTCGGGACGGAAAAGCGATCTGGTTAATCGTCTTCTTGGTGTAAGCACTGAAGCCGCACCCGAACAGGATACATCAGCTGAAAATGCGAGGTTCATAATAGATGAAGCACTATTATCGGCCTGGTTCATGGCACCGTTCTCAACGCAGGATACGAAGATTGGTTCCGCCAATGAAGACAATATTGCTGGTCACATCACATCATATCTAGACAAGTGCTCGGGGTATCATCTCGAGAAACTTAAATCGTACGGATTGCTGTGCAGGTACTCAAACCCAACTTGCTAGTATGCTTGACAACATGCTAACATAGTGCTGTTAGGAGAGGCATGCCGGTAGCAGCGCTTTCTCCAGATGAAATCGCCTCAGTCCTCCATACTCAACGTGGGCGTTTTCATGCGATTATGGAGTACAAGACCGACACGACGGCGCGTACGGTGCAAAGCGAGCAAGCCCTGGCAGCGGCACATGGAATATTTACGACTGTAGAAGCTACGGCTACTGGTTTTGGTGGGAGACTATGCGATGTGATTCCTGATCCAAGTCATCGTCTCCAGCTTTTGCACAACATAGTTTGTGGTGGTGTGCAGGATGGCTTTCTTGTTTACGCGTCCGCTTCATCCATTATTCGTGTTATTCACGTTGCGGTTGACTATGGGGTTTCTTGGACGTATTGCGCTGCTCTTGATGCAATTCACAAGGGATACCTTGGTTGGATTTACTGTGAAAATCGTGCTGCTCCCCGCTTTGATCCTGACCAGTTAAGGCATTGCATCGATCAAAGAACGCTGGAGCAAAGCCTGATCCTTTGGAAAGCTCTGGTGAAGATGGTAGACGATAGAAGTCAGCCGCGAAGCACATTTTACCAACTCTCATCACGCTTTGGAATCGTTTCAAGGGTGGCATCGTTGTCTACTCACGATATTTGAAAAACGTGAAATCGAAGCATTTCCGGCTGCCTCCAACTGCAGCAGTTTGGCTCCAAATGCTGATGTCCCTGGTTTACAATGCGCACCAGTCGTACTTGATGCTACAGGTTAGTGTTGATTTTTTTCAGTTATTTTGCAGCGCTAATACGGTTTGTTTAGTCCCATTCATTTTTGACGAACAGGTTGCTTTGTACTTCTTACAAGGCCTACCAAAAACATCGACAGAATCTCCCGAGTTTTGCTGCTTTCTGTCGAGAGGCTGCTTTAGCACTCTCTGAGAGACCAGGGCCACCACGTCCACTCAGCACTATCAGTGAAAACGTTGGTCAAGGATCCAGCATCGAGATGGGTGCCACGTTCGTTTACAAAAAGCGACTGCATTTTCAGACCGAGAAGGAGTGGATCGACTTGCGTCTTTCAAACCGATCATCACACCTCGCGGTAAGCATTATTGTATCTGTCAACTATTTGTAGTTACTGACAAACGGTAATGTAGACCCGAATCGAAGGCACATTGCAGCGAAGCTGCGTGCTGTGTTGTCGGCAGAGTCACGACATAGAAAACCAAGGCCACAGTCGTCTAGGATTCAAGACGAGCTTTGAGTGCTCAGTCTGCAAGGTGTCGTTAAAACACGATGGGATACAGATAAGTCGTGCTTTGATGTGTTTCACACCGATCAAAATCTGCCAAGCCCGTGCAAGAACTCTCAACGCCTGAAGTCGACCAAGACAAACGAAAATCGGGCGATGCCGCCGTCCCGAAAAAGGTCCACATCACTCGACGCCCCCAACCCACGAGCTCCAAGCATTCGTCTTTCAAGCAAGAAGCGTCGACGCTCTTTGCGACTGAAAGAAGCTGGCAATACATCTGCTTGCCGGCGATAATTTATCCTAGACTCAAGGATAAACCCGGCATGAAGACGCTATTGGGCATGCAAGGTTTGACCAAGCTTCAAAACGGTTTTAGTCACGTCGTAGGTGCGTATCCGTAAGTTTTAAGAAATAGGAGATGATCATCTTTCATTTTGTGTATGCCACCACTCAACTGTTCATGAGGACACTTCAAACGGAGCAGCCAGAAATTGATCCTTATTTTTAGCCTAAAAAACTTGTTGGGGATAATGGCACTTTGAGTTTAAATTTTGATTCCATCATGTTTATGTAATAGACCCGAATTCGACACATGATTTGCACTTATACAATCGAACTTAGCAGCCCCCATAAGTTGCGACAAGGACTTTTTGCGACACAATTGGTTAAACCGCGTCATCGTCGGAACCACCGTCAACAGGCACCCGTGGGCGTAGGCACGATGGGGCGGATTACTCAACCGCGCTATTGCTTCGTGGGAATCGGCCCCTCACACGACAAATCTCGGACGTGCTGAAAATGAGTGGTGATGTCAATAGCTTTGTTGACAACTTGCTGCTGCTACGGTACACCAAGCAGCCTGCATATCGGAAGCAAGTCAAGAAGATCTTCCGAAGGACGGAGAATCTTTCCCGTTTAAAACCATTGAGCCTGTCCCACCTTCTACATATTCGTCCAATCATCCGCGTGATGCATGTATCTGACCAATCACAGCGAAGCACATGATAGGGCTGTCTCCATAATCCCCCGCTTTAGCGCTCTTTCCCGCGTTCCAGTGCCTGTTAAATGCGTGCACGACTCCGCAAACCCGCACTTTGTGGTCATACGTTGATGCAAACAGCGCAGCTGACGCGGCCGGATGACGTTGCGCGAGGATCTGTGGTGACTGACGGCCTGGTTCAGGGGCAGTGTTTGAAAATGCTCTCGCAGCTCAAACGCCGATTCTCGTCCGGGCGCCGCATTCAAAAAGTGGCCGACACCGACGCAAGCAGCAACAACCGAAGCAGCAGCAGAAGCAGTCCTAGGAACATGAGTCTCTCCGCCAGCAACAGCAACACGTCGCTCCCCACCGTGGACGAGCACAACGCGTGCGAGTACCTCGACTCGGCGCTGACGATCTTCGTGATCGGCGCCTCGGGCGACCTGGCCAAGAAGAAGACGTACCCGTCGCTCTTCGCGCTCTACGTCATGGGCTACCTGCCGGAGCACGTGGTCATCGTGGGCTACGCGCGCTCCGCCAAGAATGAAGCGGACTTCCGAGCGCAGATCGCGCCCTGGATCAAGCCCAAGACCGCCGAGCAGGAGGCCCGCAAGGAGGCCTTCCTGGCCAAGTGCATCTACCGCAGCGGGGCCTACGACTCGGCCGAGGCCGTGGGCAAAGTCAGCAAGGAGATGGAGGCGCTCGAGGAGGCTTCGAGCTTCCCTGTCGCCAATCGCCTCTTCTACTTCGCCATCCCGCCCACGGTCTTCGTGCCCATCGGCACGAGCATCAAGAAGGCGGCGCTCACGACGCTCGGCTGGAACCGCCTTATCGTCGAGAAGCCGTTCGGCCACGACCTCGACTCGTTCGACAAGCTGTCGGCCGACATGGGCGCGCTGTACACCGAGGACGAGATCTACCGCATCGACCACTACCTGGGCAAGGAGATGGTGCAGAACCTGCTGATTCTGCGCTTTGCCAACGCCATCTACGAGCCCATCTGGAACCGCAACTACATTTCAAGCGTGACCATCACCTTCAAGGAGGATATCGGCACGCAGGGCCGTGGCGGCTACTTCGACTCGTTCGGTATCATCCGCGATGTCATGCAGAACCACTTGCTGCAGGTGCTCTCGCTTGTGGCCATGGAGCCGCCTGTGTTGGCTGCGGGTAACAACTACTCGAACTACATCCGTGACGAGAAGGTAAAGGTGCTGAACTGCATTGAGCCTATCAAGCTCGAGAACACGGTCATCGGCCAGTACCAAGGCGACCCGGAGCGCTACGAGCCCGGCTACCTGGAGGACCCTACAGTGCCGAAGGACTCGGTGACCCCCACGTTCGCGACGGCGATCATGTACGTCAACAACCAGCGCTGGGCTGGCGTGCCGTTCATCATGAAGGCTGGCAAGGCGTTGAATGAGCGCAAGGGCGAGATCCGTGTGCAGTTCCGTGCTCCTCCTGGAGCCGAGCACATGTTCCCGGGCGTCAAGATCCCCGTGCAGGAGCTGGTGATGCGTCTGCAGCCGGAGGAGGCCGTGTACATGAAGATGAACGTGAAGAGCCCCGGTCTGCAGACCCAGGCTATCTCCAGCGAGCTGGACCTGTCGTACGCCGAGCGTTACGAGGGTGCGGAGGTGCCGGACGCCTATACGCGTCTGATCCTGGACGTGCTGCGTGGCAAGCAGGCCGCATTCGTGCGTGACGACGAGCTGCGCGCTGCCTGGAAGATTTTCACGCCGCTGCTGAACGAGATCGAGGGCCAGAAGGTGAAGCCGCTGCCGTACGCGTTCGGCTCTCGTGGCCCCAAGGAGAGCGACGAGATGGTGAACAAGGTCGGCTTCCAGTACCACCACGGCGCCTACCAGTGGCAGCCGCGCGTCCGCACCACCAGCGCCCTATAAGCATCTGCGTGTGGGCTAAGTAAATCGAGCGGCGAACGTATCCAGCAGCCTCGCGCGTATTTTGATTGTGAGCTGGCTGGATCTACGTTGGACTGGTGTCTCCTGTCTTACCGATGCAGTTTTCATCTCTTTGTATGCATGACTTCGTAAGATGAATAACAAACTTATTAGCTTCTTAAAATCCCCAAGATATGCATGCTGCAGGAGATGTTTCTTCTCTACCAAAGTCTTGAAGACTCTTGATCGGCGGGCCGTGTGCATTGCATCCATGTACCTTGTTTTCGGCACCGTTCGGATATTTGAAATCGCCGATTCAAACTGTCAGTGGCCAGAAACCGACTTGCAGGCTGCAGTGGAAAGGAGGCAGCGCCCATGACGCAGAGGACGCCGCCCCGGCGCCGCGCATCGGACGGACCGCAAGGCGAGTACTTGAAGTTCAAGAGCCCGCACGAACTCAGCCCCGGAGAGCGCACGGCGCTCGCCCCATTGACCGCGAACGCTTTGGACTCGGACGACTCGCCCCAGACTTCGCAGGAGACGGACGACACGCAGCCGAGGGAGAACGCGCCATCCAATGAGAACGCGGCAGAGCAGGAGCAGGACACGGACAGGTCAGAGCCAACGGGGGACGCCAGTGACGCGTCCTCGTCTTCGGACCCAGAGCTGGCGGAGATGCTGCTGCAAGCCCAGAAGATGCAGATGGAGAAGGACGCCGTGAAGCCTGTTAAAAAAGAAGAGCAGGAGGACCCGACGGGGCCGCAGGAGCTGCGACGCAGCCGTCGGAAGCGGCGCCCAGTGGACAAGCTGAGCCCGCCGGATGAGCGATCTGCTCGTCCGCCTCCGCAAAAGCGACGAGCTCACCAGATAGAAATGGTGCATCGATTGTTTCAAGGAGGGCCTGCTGCTGTGGTCTGGCGGCTGCCAGGGCTGAAGCGGCGAAGAAGGAGCAGAAGACGCAAGCCGATTCGTCCGCCAAGCGGAGGCCAACTGCAGCGAAGCCCAAGAAGGCTGATGATGACGAGAGCAGTCCGAACGGGGTGCTCTCGCCTGTTCAGGATGAGAAGAAGAAAACGCCGCAAAGAAGCGTAGTCGCAAGGCAAGGCGCTCGCTAGAGCCTTCCTATCCGACCGAGCCTGTCTATTCCCAGGACACTGAGACCAAGTTTATCTCGGAACTCTTTGCGGATCTCTATGAAGAACAAGAGCAGGATGATCGAGGTATGTATGACATTACAAAGCCCACGGTTATCACGGAAACGAGTTCGTGCAAGAGATCACAGGAAGTCCAGGACCTTAGCATGGAGGAGTTCCGTCGCCTCATGACGTATGGCGAAGTATCCGTTGAATCCATGAGCTCCACGATTTTGCCATTCCTGAGATTGGGGGAAGAGGACGTGTTCTTTGACCTTGGGTGCGGTACCGGGAAGATCTTAGTGCAGGCGGCTCTCCAAACAGCGTGCAAGTGTGCTGTGGGTATCGAGCTCATGCAAAACCGTGTCCAGGAAGGGAAAAAGGCTCTTAAGAGGCTGAAAGAGCATAAGATGGATGTACTTCAGGAAAACGCATCGAGATATTCCGAGGTGACATGTTTGAGCCACCCGAGGAAGCAGGACTGATGAATGCCACCGTGGTGTTCATTAACAACGTGATGTTCGGTCCGCAACTTATGCTGAAAGTTTTAGCGCTTCTTAAGGATATGTCCAAGCTGAAGCGTGTGGTCACACTCCGCAAGATATGCGAGCGTCACGGAAAAGAGAAGTGCGAGCGTGCCGGAAATTATTGCGTCGAATACGTTCACCCTCCTCAGGAAGCTGAGATCGATGTGTCTTGGGCAGACAAAACCTCGGTGTATCTTTACGAAAATGTGGATTACTCTGTAAACGAACTGACACGACAGATGGCCTCTTCACAGGCCCCAAAGCTGAATGACAGAGTGAAGAAGCCGCATTCGTCATCATCACTAGTAGCACGCTCCAGTATTACAGCAGAACTGGACGCGGTCGCCTAATAGCTACCGTTTCCCTTGCTTTCCAAACTGGGTCGCATCGGTGGGGGATATGCGTGCATTTACCATTTGATTTAGTCTGCCATGAAAAATAGAGTCGCCATTGAGTGAGTTTACAACCATTACAATGAATGCTTAGGCAGCACTTGCTCCATTTTGCAGTTCATATCTTCTTATATGCCCACGCTGGTGAGTGGGCATGGTCTTTATTAATCACCCGTTTCGTTGCAGGCTTTGTTCAGTGCAGAATCTTTGGACGTCACGAAAATCTTTTGGTAGGGTTCTAGATAAGTGCTGAACCCATGTTCGCGTCTCGTGCACTCTGCTCAAAGAAGATAGCTTCGTAGAAGTTGCGAAAAGCTTCCATCTCGCCAACTCCTTGGGAATACTTAGTAACATAACTATCCGGTCCAGAAGCCATCAACAGCTTATTCATCTCGGACTGAAGGCAAGGAATGAGCTTCGCAAGAGGTGGTGCCGGTTTCTTCTGCGGTGTTTCCTTTTCAGAATCTCTTTCCTCTTCAACCCGCGGTGTCGGCTTGGTTGGTCCATACACAATGTCATCAAGATCCTGGAAGGCATTGCCGCACAAGAACCCCAGGCTGTGTTGTAACGCAGGCACGAACAAGTCGCTCTCGAGCAGATCCCACAGATCGTTGAGCAAGCTGATCACGTGTTCGTCCTGCCCCATTTGCTTGTCCGGGTAGATCAAAAGCCATGCCACATGTGCAGTTCAGCCGACTCCTCTTGCTTTTCTGCAGCAGCGACAGCAGCTGGAGACGGCAGCACCGCCAAGAACAGTGCCTGCAGCAGCTCATTGAGCTCCTCCGGCTCAACTGCAGCCTTCCGACTCACTTTCCAGGACTGCAGCTGCTTGTTGTCACGCACAACTGCCTCAACATGGGTCTTGATCTTGCCCAGAGCTTCATCCAGGAAGTACTCGAGCCCGGACGTCAAGAACGCGTGATGCGCCTGCTCCTCGTTCTGCTCCCTCTGCTTCTGCCTGTCCGAGAGCTCTCCCCTCTTGCTCTTTTCAAAGATTCTTTTCCCAATCACCGAGACCTGTGCGAACACCAGCAGGTGCCACAGTCCAAAGGCTACGAGCGCCGTCAGGTAGCGCGTGACGGCCAGCAGCTTGGCGTCCTCCCAGAGCGCGTTGCGCCGCGTCTTCTGCGTCTTGTCCAGCGTCTTGAGCTCCTGTACGACGCTCTCCAGGTCCAGCAGCTGGAACAGCCGCATCTTAAGCCGCGGCAGGAAGCGCCGCACCGTGGCGCGGCTCTCGTCCGCTGAGCTGCCCAGCGCGAGCTGCAGACGCTGGTGCTCCGCCATCTGTTCCTGGAGCTGCAGCGTGAAGCGCTCCGCCTCGCTCAGCATGCGTCGGTAGGCGTAGTAGGCGCCGCCGGCACAGGCCGCCCCGACGCCCGTGACGACCAGCAGCTTCTTGTGTCGCCGCGCGAAGCCGCAGGTCGCCTCCTTGACGTGCTGCAGCGCCGACCACATGACGTCGAGAATTTTTACTTATGTTGAGTATCGCGCTGGGGTCTTTATGACGTGCTCTGTAATTGGTGGAAAAGTAAGGATACAATTTGACGTGTCAATATCAATAGATTAACGAATATGGCGATGAGCGCGGCGCCTGGGCGCTTTGACGCGCTGCTGACGGAGCTGGCGCAGCAGCACGGGGGCGTGGAGTCGCTGCTGGACTCGATCTTTGACTTCCTGCACCGCAAGACCGACTTTTACGTGGTGTCGAGCGACCCAGCGGCGCACAGGATGGGATTCCTGCCGGGCCAAGCGCAGCAGAAGGTAGCGCGAGCATATCTGAGTTCGTGTGGGCATAGTGGCCTGAAGTAGTGTGGAGTTTTGACGTGGGTATTAGGTGCTGAAGGCTTTCCAGAAGTACCCGCTGCGATCTCTGGATGGTGGCAGCACCAGCAGTGTGCAGACTGCTGCCAAGACGTTAGCGCCAAGTGTTGCGTCGGCTGCAAAACCTCAATCGAGTGAAAAGAAAACAGTGGCAAACAAAACTGCTGCTACTGCTACTGCTACTGTTTCTGCTACTGTTGCTGCTACTGCTGCAAAGCAAGAAGCACCGAAGCTGCAGCTTACAAAGGAAGGCAAACAAGGTAGCGAAGTTGGTGCTTCTTGAGCTGACGACATCTTTGCTGACAGAGGTGGTTTGATTGTTTTGTGCGATGTTGATGCAGTTCCAATCGGAAACGGTGGAGTTGCTGATAATTACACGTGGACGCAGACACTGGAAGATGTATCAGTAAGTAGGCAGCGTACTTTTCTTCACTGCGGCTAAGGCCAGCGTGCTGACGTTGCCTTGCTCTTGTAGATCCAGGTCGAGTTGGCATCTGGCACTCGTGCAAAGGATTTAAACTGTCGGATTGAGTCTACGAAGCTTAAGGTAGCGCTTAAAAGTGATCCCACCAAACCACTTCTGGAAGGAGAGTTCCCCGAGAAGATTCTCGCTGACGAGAGCATTTGGTCCCTGGAGAGCAACCACACACTAAACATTTCGCTGGAGAAAATCAAGCCGACGTGGTGGGCCCGCGTATTCAAAGGCGATCCAGAGATTGACACAACTCAAGTTGACTCACGAAGGAACATTCAAGAGTATGATGAGGCCACGCAAGGTGCCATCCGGAAGGCTGTATTTGACCAACGCCAACAGCAGCTAAAGGGTGGGATGCCTCTCACACCTGAAGAACAAATGATGGAGAATGCTAAGAACTTGCCAGGGTCTCCGTTTCTGCGTTCGTCAAAGTAAAAGACGGATCGAAATGCAGAGGCAGCGAATGGAAATATAGCAATCGCTCTGCATGTCTGCATGCGTAGTATGATTCAAAGGCGGTGGCTTGATCATTATTTGTTCCCTGATAACAATGACGGACGGTAGCTGTCAATTTGATGATGATGCCTATCTAAAAGCAACTGGGCGAGCAACTGCCTTCCGCGAAGAATAAAGTTACAAGATGCCCCAGTGTCGCTCGAAGCCGTTTAGGAGACGGCAAATGGCCTGGGCACCGCTCATCTGCACACAAAAAATCATGAACTCGTTAGGAATCATTCTGCCAGCGCAGACATAGCAGAGAGAGTAGCTGCAAACATACCGGGTACTCTGAGATCGAGATGATCTCGTCCAGCTGCAGTGGACACACCAAACACACACACAAAAATTAATCCAAGCTCATTTCAGCAAGCATAACTCACGCCTGTACACGTACGTAGTTGCAGTTCTCCTTGCTGATGTGGCCGTGAGCCATTGCACCGAAGATGAACACGACCGGCTCGTCCTTGGGCAGCGTCTCCACAAACTCCCACGGGTTTACCAACGTGCCGGTTACCGAAAGCGCATACTTCTTCGTGTTGGCCGGCAGGTACTTGGTCACCGGGTTCTTAATCACGTTCAGCAGCGTGTGGTTGCCATCCGACGAGCGGATCTTGAGCGTGTGCAGCAATTGCACTGCAAAGTCACCACGAGCAACCCATCAGCATTGCAAGATAACAACCTCATCATCAAAACAATTTGCAAGCAACGTACCCATCAGACCGGCGAAGCGCTTGTAGGTGCGCGGCACACGCATCTGCGAACTGACCTCAACGAGCACGCCCTTGGTGCTCTGGATGTAGATCTGCAATAGCACTCCTGATACTCAGAACCACAGCACAACAGCTCACTACCAACAAATCCACGCTGTACCTTGAGGTATCCGGCCTTGTTGAGCGGCGAGTCCAGCAGCGCCATGAGCTCCTGGTGCAAAATGTCCGGGCGCGACTGGCTGGCCTCGCGGTTGAGCTTCTTGTGGATTCCCTTGTGGTCGTCGCAGTTCAGCAGCTGGTAGCCCTTGGACGTCTTGACCGTCTCCAGCGCCGCTTGCTCCAAGATCACGATCACCTGGCGCCGCTTCACGTCTTCTTTGCTCGCGCTCATACTGTTCCAGTTACTTCGATCAACTTTTGAGATTGTGACGCACGAGCACTGGTCACCAAAGCACTGGCCCAAAATAAGAGGTATCCCCAAAACCCAATTTAAGTGGAAGCGATCATGAAGAGGCGTATCCAGCCATCCATCCGTTCAAGTTGACGTTTAATGCGCACAAGTCTCGGCATGACGCTGCTTCGCTCTGTAGCGCTCTATCATCTCGTGATCAGCGTCGTATTGCTATATTTTCGTGTCCATGGATCCGTATTGCGTCGGACGTGGACCACTCAGCCTTGGTGCGAGAGCGTGCGCAAGCCGCAGTGGCCCTTCGCCTACCAGAAGACCCTCTCGCAGACGCTCGAGTGGCAGGGCCGCGTGAACCTCAACGACCAGGACATCCGCCACGAGTGCGCCGTGTTTGGGGTGCAGAGCAAGTGCCACATGTGCGAGGACTTCGCCTGCAATGGCAAGAGTGGCGATGTCTGCGCCTTCCAGCTGCAAGGGGTGCCCTGGTCCGCACTTCCGACCAATATTCCAACAGTGTCAGACGTGCCGTGGGCTGTGGGAGGAACCCATCGATATGATTATGGTGGTGCAACGCACATGTGTGTGTTCTTGTCCGGTGGAGCGTGTTTGTCGCCCTTACGACGGACTTTGCGCAGTGTGACGTGAGGTGTTGGGGGACGCAGTCGGGAGTGTTGACAGCGAAAGGAGCGCATCCGAAGCGGAATGAGAGCGATACCGATGCGTCCGATATTTGGAGCTATTCACCAGCTTTCGGGACGGATGGAACTGCGCAGGGTAGAGTGACCACAGTAGCAGGTGACGGTACAGCGGGGTTTCAAGATGGGCCAGCACAGACAGCACGATTTAACTTTCCGCGCGGTGTAGCAGTGGATTCAAAGGGTGTAGTGTATGTGGCAGATACAAATAACCACCGCATTCGGGTCATCGACCCAACGACAAAGACTGTCTCGACCCTCGCAGGTGACGGTATTGAAGGTGTTTCGACGGAGCCGCGCTTTCTGCTGCGCGGTTCTCGTTTCCAGCGGATGTCGCGGTATTGGAGACAAATGGAGGGGCTACCATCACTGTTTTCGTAGCTGATACCGGGAACCACCGCATTCGGCAAATCAACAATGGAGTTGTGTCCTGCCTCTCCGGTCTCTGTGGTGCTGGTGTGGAAACGGTTCGACTTGCACAGCAGGTCGAGAAACCGCACGCTGGTCTGGCAGATGGTGATCGCCTTGGCTCGCGATTTGACTCTCCGATGGGTATCACTGTTGATACCGGTGGTGTGGTATTTGTAGCGGACACCGGCAATCATCTCATTCGGCGTGTGGAGCCTGACGGAACCACGCACACACTAGCCGGAAATGTGGTTCCGTCAGAGGACGCAGATACGCCGGGTTGTCTGTCGCCGTGTTTGCGTGGCGTGCGTGGCTTTCGAGATGGAAGTCTGACCTTTGCTCAGTTTAATAGCCCACGAGCTATTGCAATAGGCCCTGCGCGTACGTTGGTCGTAGCCGATGGACATCGAATTCGACGTGTCACGTACGACGGTGGAGCAGCGTCTTCGATTGAGACCGTCACATCAGCTAACCGTGTTGTAACCCTCGCTGGGTCCAATGTTCCCAGTCATGTTGACGGTGAAGGGGATGAAGCAACATTCCAGGCACCCGCTGGGGTTGCCGTTGCTTCCGATGGACGAGTGTATGCAGCTAGCTCTGTGGACTGCACCGTTCGTCAGATTACACCTGCTTCATTGGTCGCACGACCTGTAACTTGTTCAACTCGAGCTACACAAGTAGTCCGACCCAGCGGGTGTGCATCTTATGAACAACCAGTGGACGAAATCTACCATCAGGAAACGCCAACAGCAAATAACATCTTCCACAACTATCTCCAGCGAGACGAATACGATCCAGTCACTGGTATTGCGATATCTGGACGCACTCTGAAGGATTGCACGGGATCACCTCCAGCCGATGAACTTGTGCAAGGAGATCTCGCGCTGCCCCTGCGGGATTCGAAGACTCAACAAATTATCACCAGCGTTTTTGAAGACCTGGAATACGGCACAACCATAAAGGTGAGTTGTCCAGCGGGCTGTACTTCTGCCAGTACCTCGACTAAGGTATTCGGTACTGAATTATATAGTGATGTGTCATCCATATGCCTCGCTGCAATTCACAGCGGTGCAGTTTCATCAGCGCAAGGTGGTCTTGTCACGCTTACACTGGAGCGTGGAACACTTTCAGCAGCCAAAGCCTCAGCGGCAGTTGGTTCCACAGCGAATGGCGTAACATCTCTGGATCTGCCAACATACCAGAATGATCGTGCTAGACTCTTCAGCGTCCAGACATATCTGCGACCCAAACTCGAGGTGCAATCCATTGCAGGAGCTCCAAATGCTCTGCTGGGGTCCCAACAAGATGGCTGCGGCTACCTTGATGCGCAGCCTCCGCTTGCGGCACGATTTCAAGGAGTTGCTGGGCTCGACATCGCCAGCAGCAAATCGCTCACACGCACAGAATTTCTCTACGTCGCTGACGCGGGCAACCACCGCATCCGTGCAGTCTCAGCTAGCTGTGCTAAGGTTTGTGAGAATGGCGGTGTTTGCACTGCTCCGGACGTGTGCACCTGCAGCTCTGGGTGGACTGGTGATGATTGCACAATACCTGTTTGTAGCACTAGCTGTGGTGCACGACAAGTGTGTGTGGGCCCCAACAAATGTGACTGCATCCCCGGATACAATGGCTATCCTGCATGTAATTCGCCTCAATGCGTTCAAACATGCGAACATGGCGGAGCTTGCTCAGCACCAGACACGTGCTCTTGTACCTCAGGATGGTTTGACACCAACTGCACGACACCAGTGTGCACCCAGACTTGTGGAAATGACGGAAACTGCACAGCGCCGGACACGTGCACGTGTCCCCAAGCCTGGAAAGGAACAGATTGCCGTGTGCCTGTATGCACTCAAACTTGCCAAAACGGTGGAAGCTGCATTGCACCCGACTCGTGCTTGTGCGCTACCGGCTGGAGCGGCTTCGACTGCAGCTTACCAATCTGCCCACAAGGCATATTTGTGCCGCACCCGAGTGGGTATACCAATGCCTTGTCACGACCTCTGTCTGTTGAAAGCTACGTACCCTGTGATTTTGCGCGCTGGTGCAATGAGACGGGCGAGTTTGACTGTCTACACCGCTTGTATTCGACCTACAGTCCCGTGGTTAATGCGTCAAGCGGTTTAGCTGCCGCTGGGAAGAATCCGCCAAAACTTACTGATTGTCTTCTTCTTGAATTGGGGGACGATGCACTCGCCCAATTCCAGTATTACTCGGAACGAAATGTGACCAGCGGATTCTATCGCTTTTCACCAGTTCAACCATACGGCTGGAATGCCGATGCATCGTGGAGAGGTATCGCTAAAGCAGAGGTGGGGTTTTCTCCGCCATTCTTACTGAAAAGCGATCGTCAGGTAGCATTAGTGGAGCGTAGGCGCATCGTTCAAGGTGTATACGCCTGTGCTCATGGAGGAAACTGTGTAGCACCAGATGTGTGTGAGTGTGCGTCTGGGTGGGCAGGATTTGACTGTCGAACTCCCGTGTGTTCACAAGGTTACTACACGCCGGACCAAACCACTTATTTAGCAGCAGAACCCCCAAATGCTACAGACCCTCGACATCCTGTTTCAAATCCGACGTATAATGCCACCGTGGAGGAGATCACATACACCACAGTCACAGTAACCACCGAAGTCCGAGGTGGTTTGCGCTACAAGCCAACGCAGGAGGCTACGCGTGTTCGATCCGCAGCATTACTAAATGGGAGAAACCCGCGACACCCGATGGATCTCCGGCTTACTACTTCAATCACCCGAACTACTACTCAAGATATATGGACAGGAATTGTCAGCCGATGGCCATAACCACACGACTTGGACAAATATGGCCTGGCCACCACTCTATACTTTGTCGACCCCACCATTGGATGACACACGAGAAGGATGGAAGCGCGGTGGCACCTGGAGCTACATACCCGGAAGAGCTTGGCAAAAGGGTGTCTGTCTTCTTGAATTCAACCGTACTTGCAGTTCTGGACAATACGCTAAAGACCTCGCGACGAATAAATCGGGAGTACTGGTAGTTGATACTGATGCCTCGTACCGACCCCAAGTTATTTACTCAGCGCAACGAGCCATACGGCATGGTTTCTGGAACTCCTCGGTCTTCGGCGAATGCGTAGATCGTGTCGAACGTGGATGTTTTAACAACGGTACCTGTGCGGCACCTGGTGTCTGCGAATGCGCTCGGGGATGGACGGGGAAGGACTGTACTACGCCCTTGTGTACTGAAACATGTTTAAACGGGGAAATTGCACACTTCCAGATACGTGTACATGTGCACTAGGCTGGACAGGCTCCGATTGCTCGAAAGCTCTCTGTGCACAGGAATGTCGAAATAAGGGCACGTGCATTGCACCCGACCAGTGTCAATGCGTCACTTGGGACTCAAACTGGCGTGATGGCCGTGAGAATGGAGGAAGCCCGGTTTTCCAGCTTCCTGACGGACGAGCTCAACACACCGGCTACACCGGATACGATTGCAACACTCCCATCTGTGTCCAGGCTGAGCGCTTCGTGTTTAATGTGGAGTCACGGGTATCGAGTGGTTTTCGTGCACTGCGAGGAAGCTATGCCAGCGCCACGGCTGAACGAAGTTGTAGCACCTACCGCTGCCCCCAGTACGACCAGGAGCTCGTCGCGAACGACGGACACACTTTCCAGAGTGGTTGTTCTGTGGGTGACCCTGAGCCTAATCCAACCCGTAGCGCAGCACTCACAGGAGCGCAACAGATTCAAAACTTACTCGATTACCGTGACGAACTCAACGTAGCACGCGTGTCTGATAGCTATCTCTGCGGAAACGTAGTCTGGGAGCAAGGAGATATCGAAAGTGACAACGGTACGCATCGCGTTATCCGCACCAACTACGTGAACGTAACAAAGTTGGACGATATGACGTGGGAATATGGTGTTTCGACTTCTGGAGAAGGCGTTTATGAATGCTTTAACTCGGGTGCATGCGTCGCACCGGACGAGTGTGCATGCGGTGACGGCTGGACAGGCATTGACTGCAATACACCTTTGTGCCGATTTTTAGAGGCCGATCCAGACGCGTTGGTATCCTGTGGGTGCCGCAATGGTGGTGTGTGTGTGAGCAAGGATCAATGCCGTTGTATCACCGTAGAGTCTACTCTGTATGAGCAAGCCCCCACCGCACCGACCGGGAGAACCGGGTACTTTGGGTCGGATTGCGCGTTGCCGATCTGCATTCAGGGCATTTTCGATCCACTCTGCAATGCCAGCGTTGTCGCGAGTAATCTCAATCTTACGTCGGGAAATACTACCGGCATTATGATCACTGCAAGTAGTATCGTGAGTAGTGGTGACGGTTGCTACCACTGCAAGAATGGAGGACTATGTGTTGAGCCGGATGTGTGTGCTTGTGCTGAAGGCTGGACAGGATACGACTGCTCCACACCCATTTGCGAGCTATCCGAAGCAGTCACAGAATCGCTGCGTCCGACACTCTTCACTGTCGACCAACTCAAAGTAGAAACTTTTCGCAATGACCCGTGCGGAACTGGAGGTGGCCGCTGGGGCAAGGAAATTATCAACGGCGCGATGGTCGGTCAGGGAAACTGCACTCTTCCCATGAAGTGCACGTGCTTATGCCGCGTTCGCTACGATAAGCAAAAGTGTGAAGACACCGGAGAGATGTGTGATCAACCGTGGCATGACCCTTTTGGTCGATCCATCCCGCCTGGGTATGTGTATGGATCGCGGGACTGCGTTGACGGCTTTCAGGGCGTTGAGGACGCTAATGGAAACTTTCAGAGCTGTCATCTTCAGATCTACGTGCCATCGATATGGCGGCGATACACCGTCAGCGTTGTGGCCATCCTGTCGGTGCTTGGTGCAATACTCCTTGTGGCCTGGTATTACATCCGCAAGAAAGTGCGACGTGCTCTACTGCTTGCCAAGGCAGAACGTCGTCGCTCACGCAAAAACTCGGAGGAAAACTTGATGAAACCCAAGCCTGGCGCCTTCACACACGCCAAGAACGACTAAGACACTTCATCACGATCATGAACAGCAAAATCGATCATCTTGAGTTCCAACTGTGCAATGCCAATGCCATTCTATTATGTTCTTGCTACGAACTGACCAATGTTAATAGTTGTCTGGCGTCGGCGCTCTACGAAACCAACATCTGAACAGGGATCTGCGACGTCGTTGACTGCTGCTGCTGCTCGCCATTTCTCTGCTCTTGATCATGACCACCATTCGTCGCAGCAGAAGACTGCTCATTAGGTACAGGTCGCGACGAGTGACTGCCAACGGAATTAGAAGCAACGGCTGCGCGCAAATATTCGTCACGACGGTTCTGTGACTCGCTCAAAAACGAAGCAAGTGCCGGAGGACCGTACGAAGAAGACGAAGCACTATTTGACTCGGAGGTCGAATCGGCCACCGTTAGTAGCCCCAGGCTAGGTTGTCCCAGCAATTCCTCATGTTGCTTCACGCGCGCAAAGACCAGCTCTTCATAGCAGTTGCCTGGTGGTGAGAGACTGAAGTCGCGCCGCTCTTCGGTTTCTTCGTAGCGCTCTGCTGCAGTTCGGCGTCCGCCAAGCACGGCAGAGCAAATCGTCTCCATTTTACGCTCCAGCACGGAAAGTGACGGGAACTCGTCAACGACGCGCATGAACCAGGCGTTCATATCGGCAGTTGACTCGAAGAGATGGCGATAGAGAGGGCGGAAGGTAGGAGTACCCTCGAGGAACACTGCACGGATGTGATGTTCCCGAGCGTGGCGGTGGAACGGCAGCTGACGGTCAATCAAAAGCCGCTCCCATCCGAAGACGCCGTAGCGAGCCATGCCATAGAAAACGCCCAGATCGTGGATCCACGGGCACCACCACACCGGCATGTCCGTCACTAGATCCTGCTTGCCAGAGCGTAAAAACTTCTCAAGCACATCTCGTTGGGTCGACAAAATGTCCAGCACATCCTCAAGCAACTGTGTGCGCCTCAACGTCACCCACGCAGTGTTGCGTGCCTTCAGCCCATGTGCTAACACGCCCTCGTAGGCGTCCACGAATTCGACACCGATAAGATCGCCTAAAGCTACAGCACGTTGGTCCGAGCCGAGCGGGTCTGCACGCATCCGAGCCACCTCACGGCACTTAGGGATGAACTTTGTTTCGTAGAAGGATCGAGCCAACGTTGCTGTCTTGTTCAGGTTGCCCCACTCCACGATATTGCGCCACGAAATACTATCTGTTTCCCATGAAAACGCTCGTGCTTGCTCAGTCACAAACGGAAGCACTGAAGCTGATGCTCTACCGTCAGCGGCAATGACAGCACGCTTGGACAAAATGCGTGGCGCTCCGTGTAGCGCCATTAAATATGCAAATGAGCGGCGTTCTTCCTTGGTCCAGTCCGATGGCTTCATGCGATGCTGTGAACCAGCAACCAGTGTGGTATCCGGAAGTTGACGAGCATTGTGCAATACTGTCATGTGCCGGAGAATGTCGACTTGTGCCAGCTGCATAGCCTTCAGCTCCAGACGACGCAATGTTGCCGCACGAGCGTTCATTTCCTGCTTAGCTTGACGCCGTTGTTCCATGCCAACACGCTCTTTCTTGAACTTCTCGTTTTCATGCCTCCGCCTAATGTCTTCCGCAGACAGAAGCCAACCCAGCAAACGATTCATGTGCTGCACCTCAGGCTGCTTAAAATCATTAACTGCTGCAGTACTTGCGAAATGGTTGGAGCTGTCCATAGAAGCAGAAGCGCCTGCCTCGCTTTTAACTTGCATTAAACTCTTGGTACCTCCATCGTCGTCACCGTTAATCGTACTCGCACCTAATGAGTCAGTATCACTCATACCCGTATCGTCGTCGTCATCTTCCGCTGATGCCGTCCCCTCTTTTTTATTGCAACGGCTGGTGACGGGCCCACAACACTCTTCATATCAACAGCGTTGTTGTTACTTTCTTGCTGTGCGGCCTTCTCTGCTTGCGCAAAGTACAACCGGGGGTCAGCGAGAATTTGAGCACAACGACCATAGCCATGCAGGAATACACCCATCAACAGGTTTCGGTCGGCCTCTTCGTTCCACCATGGAGTAATTTGTGACCACACCGGACGTTCGCCGACGTCCACCAGCTCAATTTGATGCACCACTTTATCCACACCGTAGTAATCCACACGCTCGTCTACACTTGCGGTGGGCTTTGGCCTCAGTTTCGAACCTTCGGGAAGTCTTTCATCACCATCCTCATTGCCATACAGTGAATCACACGCATCACATGCCGCTGTAATAATTCGCTGAAGTCTCTGCAACATATCCAGACGAATAAGCACGCGTCGGCCGCCACCTTGCTTCGATTTGAGCACAAAGTCATCTTCTTTTAGAACTGCAGACAGTTCTTCTTCGTCAATAAGATTCTCCTTCTGAGCTTGGAGAGCTGCATGGATAGATGCCTTCACAAATGCAGAATCGTCTTTACGTTGATCGCAAGCCAGGCTAGAAACATAAATAAAACCACGTGCAAAGCGCTCCACCTCCTTGACAGAACGACTGCCACCGCTCTGGCTTCGAACGATTCCCCAGCGACTGAAGCCATAATGCATTAGCGCGCGTTGCAGGCGGTCACGCCCATTTTGAGTCCATTCGCGAGGCACATTCTTTTCCTCGAGTCGCTGTTCTTCCTTTTCTTTTTCACGCTTCTCTTGGTCATAATCATCATCCGAAACACTGCCATCTGAGTAACTGCCGCCGTCCCCAAAACGGGCCACACGGGTGCGCTTGCGCTGCTGAGGAAGCAAGTCCTCTTTTCAGCGGGGTCAGCCTCTGTCAGACCGACGGCCTTCTTCCAAAAGTCTGGGTCGTCTAAGTCCACATCATCCGAGGTTTGTGCAGACACAAAGCTTGCCTTTGAAAAACTTGATTGTGCCTGTTCCGTATACTGCACGATCTGCGATGAGCGTTGTAAGATCTGCTCAATGTCTGCAGCGCAAAACTGTTCACCAGCACTGTCATCGTCTCGGAAAACATCGTAGGCACCACGCTTCAAAAGCTCGTCAATCTCTTTAGAATCTTTTGCTTTAGCGCTTTTGTCTTTGCGCCATTTGTTACTGCTCTCCTCGTTCTCGCGACGCATGTGCGTGAGCACAGCCTTGTCTAAACCAAGTTTGAGTGATGCTTTGTGGAACATGTGCATCTCATACGTCTTGCGCGTGATCAAGCGGTAAATCTTTACTGAATGCGTCTGGCCAATACGATGCGCACGAGCTTGAGCCTGCAGATCATTTTGTGGGTTCCAGTCGCTGTCAAAAATGATAACTGTGTCTGCAGCGGTTAAATTCAGCCCCAAGCCACCAGCCTTTGTCGACAGTAACATAACAAAGCGCTTGTATTCAGGCTTCACGAAGCGATCCACTGCAGCCTGGCGATCATTGCCTCGGATATTGCCGTCCAACCGCTCGTAAAGGTATCCACAATAACGCAGATAATCCTCAATAATGTCTAGAACGCGCACCATTTGGCTGAAAATAAGCACCTTGTGGCCTCCATCATTCAAGCGCGGAAGCAACTTATCAATTAGCACCATCTTGCCACAGCACTTCACCATCATCTCATGCCGCTGCGCATCCGTTGTCAGCCCTTCATTCAAGATATCCTCCACACCATTGTTCAGATATGGATGATTGCAGCACTTGCGTAGCTCCATCATGACATTCATCAAATTGGGGACGTTGCGTGGGTTCCCCCACGATTCAAGAATGATGTATTTCTCTCGTAGATGGCGCGGTACCATTGCTTCTGCACCGGCGTGAGTTCCACTTCGATGATCGTTTCCTCTTTAGGAGGCAATGACTTCTCGACGTCCTCTTTCACGCGACGCAGCAAATACGGCTTTAGCATCTTGTGAAGATCAGCCACTTGTTGGGCCTCATGAAGGTCGCCAAACTTCTCGAGAAAATCCCCAACACTTGGAAACGATTTTCCATCCAAGAAGTTAAGCAACGCCCAAAGCTCTTCAGTTTTGTTCTGCAACGGCGTGCCTGTGAGAAGCACACAATGGTCGCGACGCAATAGTCGCATCTGTTCCACGAGCCGCGAGGATTGGTTTTTCAAACGGTGAGCTTCGTCCACAATAAGACAGCGCCAGTGAATCTTCGAGAGGATGGCAATATCCTTAATGGCCACCTCGTACGTGGTCACGAGGATGTGAAAGCGGAAGGGGTTCTTCTTGTCTGGTCGAAGATTGTCATCCAAATAGTGAAACTCGAAGTCACGAATGATTTCCCGTGAGGCACTGTTACCGTGGTATACCACGCAGTTCATGGTCGTCCACGTCTCACATTCGTTTTGCCACTGCACGATAAGGGATAGCGGTGCTACAATGAGGAAAGGCCCGCGAATGTTGATCTTGGGGTCATCGCGTAGAAGATTTAGGAATGCTAGTGTCTGAATCGTCTTGCCCAGACCCATTTCGTCTGCTAGGATACTGGGTCGCTCGTTGTACCAGTTCCAAAGCAACCAGTTGAGACCTTCCAGTTGATACCCGCGCAATGAAAGGGACTGATCCTCGCCAAATTTAGGGGACGCGTCCAATTTGCGGTATTCGCGCAAACTCGGGCGCGGACGTGACTCCCAAGTTTCCTTGGAAGGTACAACCAGTGACGCTTTGTATTTGGCAAGAGCTGCATCATCCTTTATGTCGCACGCACGTTCCCAGGTTGCGTCAGTGTACGGCAGGATACGCCACTTGATGTAGTAACGCACGCCATCGTCAGGAGGAGCATCCGGGAAGTTGGGGTCAGGTTTCATCGGTACGTCTTTCCGGTGAGCAACAATGCGGTGGATCTCCAGATACTCCGGGTTAAAGTACTCGAGTTCATCAATGGCCAGCGAATCTTCATCCATGCCATCAGTTTGACGGCGCTGATGGTGATGTTGGCCCTTTTCGTGGAATCGCTTAATCCGCTGCTTATTCGTCAGAGGATCCAGGTCCAGCAACACTTCCTTGGTCTCCCACGAGCAGTGCATATACGAGAAGCCCTTCCACTTGATAAGATACTCCGCTACCGTGGACTTGGTAGGCCGATTCGCAAAAAGATTGGCGCTCGCTGAGTCTGCCGCTGGTGCCGATGCTGGCTCGACCACCTCGCGGTCGCGCACACCGATGATCTGGTCGATGACCAATTTGGTTAACGCGACCTGCTCTTTCGGTTCGTCTTGCACCTTGAGTTTGCTCGTATCTAACTGGAACTCCGCCTCGTCCGACTCACTATCGTCAAGGACAGCATCCTCGTCAAGACGACGACGCTTCTTGCTGTGCTTCTTGCTGTGCTTCTTCCTCTTCCCGCCGACATCACTGTCGGAACTGCCGAAGTCCTCATCTGAGTTCGGCACATGGTACGACTTCTTCTTCCTATTAGCGCCACGTCCGCTGCGTCGCGGCTCGTCCGCCAGCTGCTCGGCCAGCAGCCTCGACTTCTCCTCCTCGTCTCTCTCCTTGTGGCGGTGGTGCGCCGTGTGTTTGTGACTGTGCGCACTCTTCGAGCTCGAGCTCGCCACTCTCCTCGTGTGGCAGACCTCGCACTCCTTCGTGCGGCGGTCCGTGTTGGGGTGCTGGCAGGCGGTGCAGATCCAGGCCCGGGCGGCCTTCTCGGCGTCCTGCAGCTTCCGGCGGCGCTCTCTCTTGGCCTGGCGGTTGGCCAGACTCGTGTTAAACGCCGTCATCTTGGTAAAGTCGTCGCCGGGCTTCTCGCAGAGCGGACACACGTACGAGTCCAGGGCCTCCAGCTCCTCCTGCGTCAGGATGAGTCCGCAGCAGGCAGGATGCACCCAGCCGTTGCAGCCTCCCGAGCCGCGGATGCACTCGATCATGATGCCAGCTAACGGTTAAGAACATAACAAGTTCGTTAGATACCAGTCCCCTCTCGCTTAAGTTAATGTTTACCCAATCAAGACGCACCGCCATCGGGCTGCTGGCACACGCAGTAGGGCGTGGGCGCGGGCGTCGCCATGTCGTCTGCAGGGGCGGGCGCTGGGGGACGTCTCAATGGGGGCGGAAGGGCGGGGGACTGGCTGTCGGGGCGCGCTGTGTGGTCGCGCTCGTCTCTTTCTCTCGGGCGACTGGCGCTCGCTCGCTCCCCCAAACTGCTCAAAGCCAAACCCGTCGCGTCTTCTTTCTCTCTTCCCACCGGCGCATTGCTTCCACTCGAGGAGCGGCCTCCGAACTATTCTGGTTAACCCTATTCGCCTCTGGTACACGGTACATGGTACCACTTTTCATCAGGATCCGACCATCACTCTCAAATCAGTCGCACGTGCCATGGAGGTACAGCCGCTGGAGATGCCGCTCACGAGCGTTCTTGTAGTGCTGCGGGCGCTGCCCATGCTAAGCGCGTTGCCGCACGTCACGGAGGCGCTTGACGAGCTTCTAGACTACTCGCAGAGCTGGACGGTGATGCGCGCGGCGCGTCACGGGATGCTGCACCTGCTGCAGCGCTTAGCGGCCAACGAGCGGCGCGGACTGCTGGGCCAGGAAGTGAATGTGGATGAGGCCATGGGCAAGGCGGCCAAGCACGGCCACCTGCGCGTCATCCGCTGGCTGCAGCGCTACCGGCCGCACGCGCGCGTGTCGGTGTTTGTGCTCATCACGGCCGCCGAGTTCGGCCAGCTGGAGATCGTGCGCTGGCTGCACGCGCACCGCTCGGAGCGCTGCACCACGGCCGCGATGGACCGCGCGGCCGCCAACGGACACGGAAGTGGTCAAATGGCTGCACGAGAACAGGAGCGAGGGCTGCACGTTCGACGCCATGACGGGCGCGGCGGAGTTTGGCCATTTGGAAGTGGTCAAGTGGCTGCACGAGCACAGAAGAGAGGCTGCACGCTGCACGCCATGGATCGAGCAGCGGCGAACGGACATTTGGAGGTTGTCAAGTGGCTGCATAAGCATCGGCAGGAAGGCTGCTCACGGCTTGCAATGGACTTGGCGGCCAAAAGGGCCAACTGGAAGTGATCCAGTGGCTGCATGGTAATAGGGACGAAGGCTGCACGGCCGCCGCGATGAATGGAGCCGCGGCGAACGGACACTTGGACGTGGTGCAGTGGCTATATGGCAACCGAAGTGAGGGTTGTACCAGTATGGGCGTTCGTCACGCGGCTGCGAACGGTCACTTGGAGGTGCTAGAGTGGTTGCACGAACACTATGCTGCTCTGTTTCATCGCGCGCAAGTGAATATTATGGACGATGCGGCGTCTCGAGGTCAAATAAGTGTCTTGCAGTGGCTTCAAGTTAACGATACAGAAGGGTGCACCACCGCTGCCATGGACGGCGCTGCTGCAAGAGGCCACTTTGATGTGGTCCAATGGCTGCATGCTCACCGAACAGAGGGCTGCACCACTAAAGCAATGGATTTAGCTGCGTGCAATGGCCACCTGGAAATTGTGCGCTGGCTGCACACTCATACCAACGCTGGGTGCACTACAAACGCGTTGGATCTGGCTGCAAAAGGTGGCTTTCTTGATGTCGTTGTTTTCTTGCACGAGAATCGGTCGGAGGGCTGCACATTTCGGGCCATGGACCACGCAGCGGAAAACGGTCATCTGGCAGTCGTGCGATGGCTGCACGAGCATCGCACAGAAGGCTGCACAACGGATGCAATGAATGCCGCTGCTCGCAACGGAAATTTGAGGCTGCTTGAGTTCCTACATGAGAATAGACCCGAAGGTTGCACACCGCACGCTCTTGCTCGATCAGCGTACACCGGACAGCTTCCAAGTGTAAAATGGCTTTTACTTCACTTGCCAGAGCAATTTGATGTGTCTGAACTGGTTTCAGACGCGATAGAGTCGGCTCGACGAGGTCGAGCAGATCACGTTGTCACCTGGTTAGGGAGGCATGTGGACCGGAAAATGGGGCAGGGACAAGCTGCAAGAGTGGCCTAATGACATGTGCCTAATAACGTATTAATGTACCGTCTCTAAAACTCATACGTGAAGGATTTCTTGGCGACCATCTCGGTGGTTTCCTTCTCCGCAGCGGTATTGGGGTCTAGAACTGCAACATACTTGCTGTTGATAGCGGAAGGAGACTGGTTCAATGCCAGATCTTGGTCCCGCTTTCCCTTGCGCGTCAGACCCAGTCGTCTCCGACTCCCAGGCTTGTTCGTGGCCCCAAAGAGCGGTGCAGGCGGTCCTTGGTTTTGCCCCTGCTGCTGTTGCTCCTGCTGTGGTTGATTATCTGCAGGCAACTGTGAGGTCTGTTGTCTAGACGATTGCCATTGCATCCGCACCGGTTGCTCCGGTTCGCTGGCACCAATCACGTGGACCGTGTAACTCTCTTCATGAGGCTGTTGCTGGTGGTTGTTTTGTTGCTGCTGAGACTGTTGTTGCTGTTGTTGCTGAGGCTGGTATGGCGAATGCTGCGCTTGGTAGTCCTGCTCGACTGGTGGGAATTTTGTTGTTCGGGCTCTAAATGCGGAGGTCGCTCGCCGATAAACGAGTTGCCATAGTCGTCCACCTCGACCTCCGTCAAGTGCTTCATATCCATAATAAAGCGGCCGACATCGGCGACGCAAAACAGCGCCGACACGCCGAGGGACGGCCCCGTCTTGATGACCATGTCCTGGTCCCAGATGAGGAAGCAGAAGGCGTAGATCCACGTGATGATCTTGCAGCGGAGCACGTTCCTCTCAAAGTTCTCGGGTGACGGGAAGATGCTCTTGCAGAGTTTGGGCCCGTACACGAGCATGGTCGCCAGTGCGAGCACCCAGGCCAGCGTGTAGAGCGTCTGCAGCTCCTGCTCCGCCTGCACGGCGTCGTCTGGGCACTGGAAGAACGAGGCCACCAGCGACGCCGACAGGTAGAACTCGAGTCCGCACACCAGCATGGCCTTGAGCGAGTTCTCGTAGAGCTCGCCCAGCCCCTTGAGCGGCTGGTCTACCAGCTCGCGCACCGCCGTCGCCGGCTGATCCACCAGGCCGCGCACAGCCGTTGCCATCCTATTGCTTCAGTATCGCGACTAGAAATAATGAATCACCGGCTCTCGTACTTAGTCGGAGCAAATTGAGCTGACTCTCGAACTTTAGCGAGCGCACCACGTCAACCTTTCCAAACGCAGCCAAGGTATCCCATCAGTGTATACATGTCCAAGAACGGCAATAGTGTCCTTCCCCCTTGGTAAAGTTGCCATTAGAAGAAGATTTGGCTCGGAAGAAGACAGGAACTTGTACCGATGGAGTGGGGTCCGCTGCAGCCGCTCGCGGGGCTCCTGGCGCCCGAGGACAGCGACAACATGGACCGCAAGCAGGCGGACGCGACGGTGGCAACGGCGCTGGGCGGCGACGAGCTCACGGCCGCGCTCAAGGCCGCGTCGCTCGCCCAACTGGACCTGGTGCTGGCGCACGACGCGCTGGCGGTGGACCGCAAGCCGCTGAGCTTCCTGCTGCTGCTGTGAGTCGACTAGAGTGTTGCAAATAATTTAAGACTGTTGTAGCTTGATGTACTGAAGTTGCGGGCGCTGTGCTGCTACTGCAGAGCTGCCAAGACGCACAAGATGGAGATGGCACTCCGACGTGAAGAGCTGGGGCTGGAGGCGCGCGGGAGGCTGCTGCTGCAGATCTCGCAGTTCTTCTACCAGGTGCCGGTGGCGGTAGCCGCCAAGGAGATCAAGAGAGGTGGGAAACTGAGCTGCGGTGCAGTGGAAGAAGAGAAGACTGATGGAGGGTGTTGTTGTTGTTGTTTTTGTTTCTGTGGTGATGTTGCAGTGAGCGTGCTGTGTGACCAGTACGCCCGACTGGCGGTGGACCTGCGCCAGAGTGTCAAGACCATCTTCCCACTCAAATCGTTTTTGAAGCGCTTCCACCAGCAGGGCAACGCGATACTCACACCGCTACACGCACAGTTCTTCTATTTATGCCTACACGCCAAGTGCTACTTCGCAGCCATGGAGATCCTGAACCAGTATGGTGCCTGCTTGAGGTGTTTTCATTGTCGACACCAGGTCATAACATAATGTGTGCTGTCGTGCTTGTTGACCAGGCCGCTACTGGAGATTCACCCTCAGTCGCATCTCGTCAACTGCGTCAACTTCTTGGGCTATGCATACTACGGAGGACTGCTGTATCTCGGGGAAAAGCGTTATCAGGACGCCCTCGATTTCTTCCAACTGGCCATTACAGCACCGGCAGTCTCTCTCAGCGCCTTTGTGATTGAATCGTACAAGAAGTTGCTACTTGTAACGCTTATTCTGCGTGGTGAGGCTGCGGTGCTTCCGAAGTACACCCCGTTCGTAGTCACACGTCACATTGACAATCATTGCACGGCGTACCTCGACCTAGTCAGCACCTTCGTTGTTGAGAAAAACCTGGCAGCAGTGCAAGAAGTCGTAGCCAAGTATGAGGAGCTGTTTGTCCAGGATGGCAACAATGGTCTCGTCAAGCAGTGTGTGGTGGCTTTCCAGCAGCGAAAGCTGCTGCAGCTAACTCGAACGTATGCGACAATTGAGATCGCGGAGATCACGACTGCTGCTGGTATGGCGAGCAATGACGCTGTAGCCGCCGAGAAGATGCTGCTATCGCTTATTTCGACCGATCAGATGGGCGCTGTTATCGATAAGCAGAAAGCTATGGTGCGCTTTGTACTTGAGAACGAAGATGACGGAGCTTATCAGGACGAGTTGCAAGGCGAAGCCACTCGGAAGCTCCAGGTAGAAATGGAAAGCTTGTGCATGTAGCGGCGCAGCTCCGCTTCATGGATATCGAGCTAGTCACGAGCACGAAGTTCCAGTCGCGCTTGCAGAAGGACAAGGATCGGCGCATGCGGCTCAACATGCACAACCAGCAAGCTGACGAGCACATGATCATCGAAGGTGCCAGTGGCATGGACACGATGGAGTAAAGCAGGACTGGATAAATCAAAGACGCCTCACGTCCTGCATGGCAGTCATGCTGACACGATAAATGATAACGTGCAGTTTTGAAATATACTTCATTGATCATCATCTAGGTACTCTCACTGCATGACGAGAGCCAACTGAATCTTGCGCTGACGCACAAGCGATATAGGGTTCTTCATGCGGATAACGCGACAAAGGGCCGGGTTGCCGGCATTAAAAACGCGATAGATGCTGTAGGTCGAGCCGTGAATTGCCGCCTGGTCCAGCTCGTTCATACTGATCTCGAATACGCCCTTCTCCATGGTCCGCGTCGATTTCACCTCGATGTACTCCACCACCTTTGCAGCAGATGACAATGTCAGGTCGTAGGGGAGGCCAGACTCCTCTTTTCGTTTACCCACTCGACAGTCAAGTCTGAGCCCTCGCCAACGTGCTGCTGCTTCAATTGGTTGAATACGTACTCCTCTCCCCAACGACCGATCGCTTCTCGCTCCTCCTTGGTCATCGTGTTTGTCAGCGCTAAAGACGACATTCCTTGAGCTGATACCGGCGCAGGAAGTGGGGGATAAATGGAGCTCCTGCGTTCGTAGACGGCTGCGGTGGCGGGTACAGAGGTTGATTACCAAACCTCGGGCCATTTTGAGCCGTATCGTAGTTGCCAGCGGGTGGCAATGGTGGGTAGCTTGGCACCTGAGATGACATTCCACCTTGTACAGCTACATGACTCCCGCTTGGTTCGTAAACGCTTTGCTGGGATGGAGCGTAAAACTTCTTCATCGGCATCTCCTCTCCAGCAATCTCGCCGTCCTCTAAGCACTCGGAATCACGTTTCCTACTTTCAGTCCCAAGTTCGGAAGACTTGTCCATTGCTACCTCAGTTTGCTCCACCCATAATTTTCCGACCTCGCTCGTAGGTAATGGTGGCAAGCGCTGCGTCTCCGCAAACCACTTTTCCCTCGCAGGTGGGCTGGGCTGCAATGAACTGAGGTATAGCAAGTTCGCTACATTTGAAGCTACCTGTGCACCAAACAACTTTCGAGAGAGCTCCATGAGCACTGGGAAAAGCGCGCTTGCTTCTTCATCGCCTGCCACAGACTGAATGTACAGCGTGCAGTTCGAGACATCCAAAAAGCAGCGCGATAATACGTCAGCACTGCGTCGAAGACTGAACGAGCTTCCAACTCGGTATACCACTTGAAAGCCATCACGTCCATCGACTAACACACATTGCAACTGTGCAGTCAACGCTGCTATTTTGTCGTGTTCTAGCTGGCCGTAACGATGCTGATGTTTATGGAACAGGACTCGCTGGGCCAGTCCTACAAGCGACCGTAGCTTACCATGGAATGCCTCGCTAGCGGTGCGCTGTGTGCTGAGAACGCTAACTTCATATTGCAAGTGCTCTTTCAGCGACTTCATGCCACAGAATTTCACCAGGAACTCTCGAACGCGAGTAATTTCAGTAGAATCTTGTATAACTGCTTCATTTTCAATAAAGTAGCTCGATGAAAAGAGGTCGAGCACTGAGAGGTTTTCTTGCTGTATTTGCAGGTTGTCTTCGCCTGTTTGCTGTAGGTCTCCATCAGGTAGATCCAGTTGGTCGTTGATGTACATATCGGTAGCCTGCGCACATCGGTGGCTTTCACCAATTGTCGGGAAAAGTTTTAAATGTTGAACGTCGCGCTGAAACAGGGATTCGTCTTCGCATTTTCCGCCAAAGGATGCTCCAGTGAATGAGCTTGCCCATGCTTTAACCACAAACTGCTCAACCTTTACCAGCTTTTCTTGCATTTTTTGCTGTCGAGCTTAGTGGCAAAGCTTGCAAGTAGTCTGCACCACGTGCTCGCGTGGGATAGGAGGTGCGAAGACAGTGTTGATATCTTTGCGAAATCAAGCAGCGCATCGAGCTTGCCATCACCAGTAAAGCCTTCTAGCTGAGCAACTCTGATGTGTGCCTCCTTGATCTTTTTCCGCTCTTCAGAACTATGACCACCATCATCTTTTGCTAGCGTCATCACTAACTTTAACAGCTTTCGATCACCATCAGTTGTTGGTCGGATGGGCTGTTCCTTGGAGGAGCAGAACACAAGTTCACAGCTACTCCCACCGGTAAGGCTGCGCACAGGTAGCCACGGAGTAGATCTTAATGTCTTTTTAATCTCCCGAGTTTCTGTCTTCGACAGTGATCGCTTTTTCACCTTCTTAGAGAGAGCGACAAGAATTGGTAACATGTTCTTCTTCCACAACTTATTTTTCTCCGAAGCGCTGGTGTGCTGGTTTCCGACTTGTCCAACGATCAGTTCACATAAAGTCGAGATCGTTGGCTTTTGTTGGACGCCGCAAACCTCCGTGAAGAAAGCACACAGAGATTTGGGATACAGTGCTTCTAGCGCCACCAGACCACCGTTGTACGTAGTTGAGGACCACACAACGCTCTTCGCGCCAACAAATCGAGGAGCGTTATCTTGTGCATTCTTTCTGGACGGAATGAAGAGCAACATTTTGCGCGTACATACAGTTGCGATTTCCTCGCGGCAAGCGTCAGAGCGTTGGCTTTCTTCCCATAAGAACAAATACATGTTAATCATATGATTGATATCTAGTGCCGGCACCAATGTAGAGTCAACAGAGAGGCTCGAGATAACCGGAAGCACATCCTTTGCGCTTGGCACATCTTTCATACCTAATATCCGTCTAGAAAAGTCATCATTCTTCCACACCATTGAGCTGAATGTCACCATTTGTGGAGTGAATATTCGTGTGACTACCTCGTCAGGAAGCCAGAGGTCAGTGGAGCTATGGAACTGCCCATCAGATCCTTCCAGCCACTGATACTGCCTCCATAAGTCCAGGATGGGCTTATCTTGTGGGTTTTCACTGGTTGTGATTTCTACGCTGGTATCATTCTCTCGAGCTTTCCATCGCTTGTCAAAATAATCAGCCAAACGCTTCGATATGCGGCACTTCATCGTCATGTCATCCTCTTGCTCGATCCACTTCAAAAGTTGTTCTACCCCAGACAGCAAACACTCAGTTTTTGAAGAACACGTAGCGTCAAATAGTAGCGGCACATCGCAAATCTCCACAAGCAATCGCCTCCATTGAGCATCCAACAAGCTCTTCTGTATTTCATCACTGCTGCTTGCCGATTCATCAAAATATTCTTTTGAAACGATGGTCAGACCCTTCTCGCTTTGGTCGTCCTCTTTGATTCTGGCTGCTATCCACTCGCACACGTCTGGCATCGTTTTGAATGTTGATGGCAAGACTGCGAACAAGCTGAAAGTGTCTACTCCGACAATGCTATGAGTGTTTGTCACCACAACCATATTAGACTTTATGTCGGCTTGCATGGAGCAACGCTCACAACGCATCAGATGAGATGAGAGGAATCGTCCATACTCCACCACCACTTGGAGATCAGACTCCGCAGCTCTGGCATCATTTACCTCACTCGATGACGGGCGAAGCTCCTTCATCTTTGGAAGAACGTGATGGCGAATCAAGTCATGATCTTCCATCACATGAATGCCTACATCGTTCATCAGAAAGGAGCGCGATTTTGAGCTCGTGCTAATGGCATTCGTGAATTCATCGTCCAGGATGCGTAGGTCGCCATAAAATTCATAAGCCTGGTTTTCACCAAGCTTCCGAGCCGAGCCACTACCAGTACCACCTTGAACGGAAGACACAAAGAGAGAATCATGCCCTTCAGCCAGCGAAACCCACCTGGTTATATCGTTACTGCGTTTTCGTTGCAGCGGAAAACACTTGATTAGCCTTAATTCCTGCCGGAGCAAGCTGGAATGACGATCTTTCTTCCAAAGCTTGGCCAACAGGGCTAGCATTTTCACCGTCCACTCAATATCATTTTTTCCTCCGACAGCGAAAGTACTCTCATCATATGCGATGAATGAAGTTGCTCAATTCGCAGCTGACCCTTCACCAACGGCGACATTCGTCGCGAGATAGCAGGGTGCAGGAATCGTTTGTTGAACATCGATGCTAGAGTGCTCTCATTAAGGGCTTCCAATAACGTGGCGGTGTTTTCGCTGACGTCAACTCCCGTAAGTTCGGTGCAATCAAGAAGCTCCACAGGCATCAGCAGTTCGGATACCGAGGAAGATGTGACCGAGGAAGCGCATGCCAGCCATCGAACTTGGCGTAGCTCACGCATTATTTCCGGTATTATGCGTCGGAAAGGAGCTTGCACTTCATTTTCAAGCGGCAACAGCGAAATCAAGTGAGAAATTGCCACGATAATCTTGCCATTGCTGTCAGTGTCACTGTCTCTTGGGTTGTCGTCTCCAAGGCTCGATAGTTCTTCAATGTAGCTGCTTACAGCAGCTCGCACCAGTTTCGGGAATTTCGACACGAGCCACTCATTCCACTCACTGCCATTTGTGATCGCCTCACGAGAACTTGGGATCTCGAAATCTCCTGCAAAATGAATCGGAAACCGTAAGACCGCAACGGTAGATACGCGAACACCTGCTGCAGTGGTGGTCGGTCATGCGAGCCACTAGTGTAGTCATCTTCGACTCCAAATGGGAATGCAAGCCCAATCTCGGTCGGAATTTTTCTCTCGAACAACGATGGCGGGTCCAACTTTTCTTTCACTACCAGCCAATTTTGTTGAACGACTTCCATACTGCTCGTATTCTGCTTGAGGGTTCGCGAGTACAGCTGAACGACTTGCACATTTGCCCGCACCTTTTTTCTTTTTTTAGGAAGTGCAGTGCGTGTTGCCGAATTTCATCGTTTAGTCGAAGTTCACGAATACGTCGAAGAAACAGCAAGACAGACGATTCGTACGTCATGAGAGACTCCGATATCTCATCGACTCTCGGAATCGATGCATCATTTAGTGGTAGTACAAACGTCGTTCCCCGATGCAGCTTCCATTGGGTGGCATCATCCAGCCAATACGGCAAAATATACCCCATGCCATCACCATGCAGCGCATTTTTTCGCGTGAAAGCAGATGTGGAATCCATTCGAGTGAACTTGAGGATTGTCAGATACCTTGAATACGCTCTTGAAGCCGATACCCTTTTTTCCAATACTTGATTCAGAATCAACCGCTGCCTTGGTAGACGCACCGACATCGCAGATCGCCTGGATATTCTCAGGTAAGAATCCCCGTTCGTTGTTGTAAAACACGATCTCTTGGTTACCTGTTAGGTGAACTCGCCAAGAGGGACCACGGCGCCGTCATAGGCATTGTCATCTGCATTTTGCAGCAACTCAAGAACAAAGTGTGTGCTCTCGCTGTACAGCTCGTCGCTGAGCCGCTTCAGCGCGCGCTCTAAGCGCTGCTGCTGGATAAGCAGCACTGACGTCGTGGCCTCGTCCTGAATCTCTAGCCCAACGCCAAACTGCTTCTTGCGTAGATCATCAATGAACGATCGACACGAATCTGAGTCGTCATATGCGGCCTCAAGGTCTCCACCTTCAGGACTAGACAATGCACTCGAAAAGCTTACCAGCGCCGCATCGGAATCAGAAATGTTAAGGTCTACACTCGAGGCAAGCCCCTTGGTGTCACCGTCGCTTATTCCACCAGAAGGCATTGAGTTGTGTGCATCTGCACCACTGTCCTTCTTGTTTACCACCGCTGAAGGATCGTCGTCACTGCGAGAAGCTATCAAATTATCTCGCGATCTAGACCACTTCTCTATCTGGTTCACCCACAATGCTGACGAATTCCGCTTCGATATGAACGCGAGTGTTTTCCGCTCGACGTCGGTCCGACATGCGTTCCAGATACCATCCGCAACACGGTATTCATCGGAATGAATTGCTGCAGTCACATTAACCAGTACATCTAGTAGCATCGACAGCACAAAATCTGCAAAGTCGACAGGAGTTTCCTGAAGAACCTCCAGTACAAAGCGCTCTGCGTAGCTATCCACATGCTCAGCCTTATCGTTCTTGGAGAGGCCTAGAGAATTATTGGGGAGTTGGCCGAAGTACGCGCGCAAATGAGCTTGGACGAGTTGTTTCGGAAAGTTGGATTGGCCCCTGCACGTCACAATCATTGATACTAGATGAACAGTCACTTGACTAGCAGGTACCTTTACGCTTGATTGCTGAGCTCGCGCAAGCAGTAACTCGAGATCTGAAGGCGTCGATTTCTCATTGACGCGCAAAACAGTTCCGTTCAAACAGCACACAAACATGAAGTTGCTTGATGACGATGCATGATCAAATAAAATCATTTCATGCATACGAATAAACAAGTGCAATGGCCCACACAACGGGGCATACAGCTCTTGCCAATTCATAAACAGCGACACATCCACCAAACACGGACACTGACGCAACTTCGCCAGTGCTTCATCCGTCAAGTATTTCAGCTGCATTGACTCACCTGTTGATTCTTCAGCAGCGTGCACATCGTTATCGCTGTCACGCGCGATATCCAACGTGCTTGCATACTTTAGAATTGACGACTGGGAAATTCCACCTTCCGTAGGTTCCTGATCCGCAAGCTTGTCCAATTCCTCTATACAAGAAATTCCGAGATCTTCAAGGCGAGCGCAACCAAACTCGAGACAGATACGTCGCGCAATCCATTGCTGTTGCTTCTCCCTTGTTTGTGACGACAACGAAGACGAAGAGGCGATCACTGTATGGCACTCTCGAATGAACGGTATCACTTCAGATTGCAGGATATTTCCGCTTCGGTGACAGAGTTGAACTGTGTTCCCTTCCAATAAGCCTATTAGACGCGCCAATAGCACACCTGCATGCTTCTCGACATCGGTACTATCGGGATCCTTGTCGCCTACAAGATCTCCCAGAAACTGTAACACCGAGTTCCGTCCAGCCCAGGTCGCAGAGCTCGATCTTACTGCGAATTTATCAGATAAGTGACTTTCAAGCGACGACAGGACCTGCAACACCTTTTTGCAGTCCGTGGGCTGTCATCTTGTGGCATTCTCGCGCCCAAAAAGTCCTCGATCTCTGCTTCGACTTTTTCCAGCGGTACTTCTATCTTTGAACCATCTCCTAGATGTTTGGCCGTAGCTTGTGTTGGCTTGACAGGCAGCTCTTCTGGAGCATTAGACTTATCGATATTAGCCTTGACGTCGTCTTCTTTGATTTCTTCATCGCCTCCTTCATCACTCGACTCGACGTGGCACGAACACGAGCAGGAACAGGTACAAGTGCCTTTACCCACACAGCAGCAATCGCACTCTTCTTTGTCACTTTCAGCCACTATGTTAGTAGCTGCCGCGCCCTCATCAGCGCCACCGCTTTCCTCGTCGGGTAGTTTATCATCACTCAGCAGAAGAGCGTATGTCTTTGCCATAATGCTGCAAATCACCCACGTCACCACTTTCAGTCTTGAATGGTGTTTGCTCTTTTGTGACGATACAAGGAACCGTGTCAACTGGTTTCGAAGTTTGGTGTCTGTCTCCGCAATTTCCTGTGAGGAAATCGGTTTTCGGAACTTGTTTTGACTCTTGGCATCAGCAGCCGCCTTTCGACGCAGAACGTTGTCCAGGTACACATCAACGTCCGTCACGCGCTTCAGCATATCCAATGAAAGCGATTGCATGACGCTTTTCTTGCCAGCACTTTTCGCTCTGGACACTGTGACGTCGGCTTCGTGTTGGTGTGAACGAGCGTTGGTTTGCTCAAGCAAATCTTGCAATGCCTGCTGTCGATTGTCGGTGCTGAATTTCTCCTTCGTGAGCTGGAACACTTTCTCAGCCACCTCACGCTGGAACTCTTGCTCCAGGTTCTTCATCTCCTTCATCTCTTGATTGGCCACTCGCCGCAGCATACCAACGTATACACCAAACCCAGATGGATCGATCACAACGCCCATCGCCTGCGCGCTCGGTTGGCGGTACTGCTGCGCCAGATACTGCAGGAATTCGGTGAGATCAATATGCGAAGACGCTCGAAACGCGTCGTGGCCCAGCATCGTCTCAAACTGCCTCAAACACGCCAATATCTCTCTCGTCGTGATGTTCATTATGGCCACAGGTGCATGATAGAGCGTCTGCACCGCCTCCGTGTGCAAGAAGGAATTGCCAACCTTCAGTTCATGGAAAGACCTCACTCCTTCATGCTGCAGAAATGCCTGCTGGCACTCGAACAGCGTGTTGACGCGCCGACTCTGCATGAAGCACGTCACGAACGTCCAGACGCGCTGGTTCACCGTGTGCAGCTGCCTCAACGCCGGCAACTGCAGTACACTCGACCCCATGAGTTCTTCAAAGGCGTTCACACCTGTACAGAAACAGCAACAAACTAATGAGAATTTTGTACTCAAAACAGCATGAAAAACTGCTCTAAAACTCGTACGGAAGTGCGTGCAGATGGCTCGGACCACCACGTCGATGCTGATGGCGTTGGGCGGTGTGGACAGGCTGGACCGGTTGGCTCGAAATCCCTCGATGAAGACCACGACGTCTCTCTGGATCTGGCCTGTGTTGCTGGACGGAGGTGGCGGGGGCTGGTAGAAGTTCGGCTGGCCGCGCGGGGCCTGCTGGGGCGCGTAGCCTCGTCCGTGCTGCTGCTGCTGCTGGTAGCGGCTCCAGTTTCCACGTCCGCCGCGGCCTCCTGGAGCTTGTCGCATGGCGCTGGCGGCGTCTGGGAGCGGAGGAACGAGGCTGGGGAGCAGGCGCTTGTTGCAGTGTCACTCGTGCTGGTTGGCGCAGCGCGCGGGACCCAAAATAGGACCTATATTAGGTGCGTTTGGGAAATTTTATTTTGGGTGTCGCGACTTGGTCAAATCATGTTGATGTTGATCAACTGACCTGAATTGTTCGACTACCAGGTCGTCTTGTATAGCGACGGCTTGCAGCACTCAAGCTACCGGTACGCAGGCTGCTGAAGCAATATTTGCTTTTAAGCACTTTTAAAGAATTGCAATTATTGTACTTACACGAGGAAGCGAGCTCACAATAAGCAGACTGTATGAAATTGGTTGTAGACCTGCAGTACTGAAGAACTCCAAGAATCATGGCACCGCCAGTCATTTCAGAGCCATCCAGACGGCTCACAAGCTTAAAAGGTGTTGGCACTGACTTCTCGCTCGTGGATGGAGCAGAACTCGCTGGTTGCTAGGGCAATTTTAGGACAATTGCGATGGCAACACTTTTTAACTGTGGATGACAGCACACAAAGGCAAAGGTATTAGACCGCGTGCTCACTCTAGACATTCATAGTGTCATAACGTACCCCCGCCGTGCGCCCAGCACAGCCCGTAGCGCTTGCCGACTTGCTCACACCAGCTCACTCGACAAGGCACCTCACCTCGTGCGTCGGCACTAGGATCGGCCGTGTGCGCAGATGGTGGTCGGTTGTTTCCTTCCTGCACGATGCAATAGAAAGACGTTAACGTTGTTAGGATGGCGGCACCACCGCAACCGATGCAGTACAAGCACATACCGTGTCGCTCCATTGCTGCGCCTCCAGCGAGTTCACACTAGACTCTCCATTGTCCGTGGACGGATCGCGGCTGGTGTCAGTGTTTTCTTGATCTTGCTTCGAGCCCACATCTTGCTGAGGTCGGCCTTGTGCAGAGTACGCGTTCCTATCAGTGGATAGTCGTGGAGACTGGTAGCGTCTCTCCTGCTCAAGAGCAAGTCCTTCGTGGTACGGCGACCTGCCTTCCGTTGGTCGGTTCCCACCGATGCTGCGGCTGTAGCTGCCCGGATAAAAGAGCTCGGGGTCGTCGAGCTCAGCCTCCATGTCCGGGTCGATCTGCTGTCGTCCACGCATCCTCGGAGCGTCCCTCTCGTAGACAGGACGACCAGGGACGCGGTAGGTGCGTCATCGCGCGTGCCGAGTCGTAGCCCATGTTGTGGTTGGATCTGCCGCTCACGGGCGTCGCGTCGCCCCCGACGAGTCCAAAGACAGCGACCTCACCTCGTCTCGAGCCCCTGCAGACTCTCCGAGTCGTTCGCGTCGCCGTCGCCTGTCCAGATCCGCCAGAGAGCTTATCAGTGCTGTGAATGGATGTGGATAGATAGGCCCGAGGGAGGGAACCCCGCCCACCTACCTGCTCGCCGCGTTTTCTGCCGGGTGGTGACGCCTGGTGGCTGCGCTGCGTGTCCTGGCTGCTTCTCGCGTCGAGACATTCGCTACGAGCCTGCGCGGACGCTTGTTCCGCTGGTGGTCGTCGTTTTGCTTACTGCGTGCCAGTTGACGTCGTTCACGCGACGGCTGAAAGCTGTCTAAAGGCGCGTGTCTTTGCTCAGCACATGCACTAGGCAGAAGATATCTCCTCGCAGCGAGCTGCTTCCAGGCCCTGGTGGGTACTGGATGCTCTAGCTAACATCACGACGTCGACGACGGAATTCCCACAGCTTCGCTCGTTGCATAGCAGCTTTGCAGCTGTGCGAGCGTCCTCCAGGTTGCAAGCTCTTTAACGTCACACCGAAAACATGTGTGATCTTGTTCGAAGAGTCTGGCCACAAGGACACTCGTGGAGCTGCTCTGGGCCTTCGAGATGGATACTCAGGACTTGAGTCTCCGATGAGCGAGCAGGTGTCCAGCAGTTCATTGCTCCTCAGACGATAGCCAAAGCTATCACCCAGCTCTCCACTTCGCAGACTCTATCCACCGAGCACTGAGCTCTACGAAGAAGCTTGGTCACCTGCTCAGCGACGCAAGCAACACTTCAATGGGAGCAGCTATTCGGCAGGACTAAGCAACAGCACGCCGCTGGCCAGAGCCGCGGTACGTGCTACACCCTTGCAACTGCGACTCGTGTAAGGCAATTGCATTGACGGCACCGATACAGGTATCCTGTACCTTCAACACGCGACGCTGGCAGTCCAATGGCAGGCTTTTGATCCGGGTGGCTGCCGTCAACATATCGTAAACGAGCAGCGGAACAGGCCACCACAGCTGCAATGACATGCTGCTGTCCATCCCAGCACGTCACTTTCAAAAACCGAGCCATGTGCTAGTCGCACTAACCAAGCTCACTGCTCACTAACCAAGCTCACTGCTCACTGTCAAAATCACCTGAGTGCATACAGTTTTCCGCTTCCATATTGACACTGCAAAGATCACTTCTCTTTTCCAGTTTATCGGCAACATACAGGCGAAGGGGCTACTATTCCTCTTGGCTTGTGGTTGGCAATGTGAGCACTGCTCTCCTATTCATTCTGGCCCACATGCACTTATTCGGCCTTGGCGCTATCCCGGGCACTTTTCACCTCGAGGTAGGCCCACTTGATCCAGGGCAACAATGCCTCCAGGTCCTTGGTCTCAACCGTGGCGCCGCACCAGATACGTAGTCCGGGCGGCGCGTCGCGGTACGAACCAATGTCGTACGCCACCTGCTCGCGCTCGAGCAGCTTCTGCATTTGCTTTACCTCGTCCTTCGAGAGGCCGTCGATCAGCAGACACACCGACGTGTTGGAGCGGATCGCCTTGTCCGCTGCGAGGAACTTGAACCACCTCGAGTTCTCGTCCGCAAAGTCCTCCATGACCTTCAGGTTGCGTTGCGAGATCTCCATGAGGCCGTCCATGCCGCCCACACTTTCAGTCCAGCGAAGCGCATCAAGGTAGTCTTCCACACACAACATCGACGGCGTGTTGATGGTGCTGCCCTCGAAGATGCCCTTCAGGAACTTGCCCGTCGTTGCGTTGACCATACGGAAGATCTTAGGAATCGGACGGCCCTCAGGCACGTACGACTCGAGACGCTCCACAGCGCGGGGGCTTAAGATGATAACACCGTGAGCACCTTCGCCACCCAGCACCTTCTGCCAACTGAACGTGCACACATCGATCTTGCTCCACGGCATTTCCATGGCAAATGCCGCCGACGTAGCATCATTGAAGATCAGACCCTTGCGGTCGTCCGGAATCCAGTCTGCGTTCGGCATGCGCACTCCGCTAGTGGTGCCGTTCCACGTGAACAGGACATCGTGGTCGCAGTTGACCTGGGAGAGGTCAGGAAGCTGGCCGAACGGCGCGCCAAACTCCCTTACGTCCTCCAGCTTGAGCTCCGTGGTAACATCCTTGAACCATTGCTTTCCGAATGACTCCCAGTAGCACACGTCCACGGGACGCTTGCCCAGCATTGACCACATGGCCATCTCAAAGGCACCCGTGTCCGAAGCCGGAACAATACCAAGATGGTAGTCCTCCGGAAGCTTCAGGATCTTCTTGGTGCGCACGATTGACTCCTCGAGCAAACCCTTACCAAGCTTGGAGCGGTGACTGCGACCCAGCACAATATCGGGGATTGCAGCAAGGGAGTAGCCCGGGCGCTTCTTGCAAGGACCTGAGCCAAAGTTCGGCGATGCTGGTTTCACACGCGGCTTCGGGTGACGAACGATCTCTACACCCTCATCATTGTCAGCAGCTTCAGCGTCAGCAATGCTGGCATCCTTAGGCTTGAGGAACTTTTCCCAAATACCGCCAGAGATAGCGGTGTTAAGCTCCAGCAAGTTCACGCGACGGAGGTTCGTGAGCATGCCCAGCTCCTCCAGCTCCTCAATCACATTGTCCGGGATGGCCTCATCCACGTTCAGCACGCTCACAGCAGCAGCGCCGGACTTTTCGCGGGCCAGACCGAAGCAGCCAATGTTAATTTTATGCTTCGCCAGCACGGACGTGACCTTGTGGAGCACACCAGGCTGGTCCGTGTTGTTGAACAGCAACATAGATCCGCTCGGAATGGCATCCATCGGGAGGTCATCAAAGGCCACAAGACGCAGTTGGCTTTTGCCGAACACGGTACCCGTGATCTTCTTAGACGTGCCGTTCTCCTTCTCGAAAATGACAGTCAGCTGGTCCGAGAAGCTACTCCCCGAAGCCTCGTCGTGCTTGTGCTCCACGGTCTGGATGCCCATGACGTCCGCAAGTTGCTTCGCGTTCGTGAACGTCACCTCCTCCTCGAGCATGTGCGACAGCAGTCCCTTCAGCACACCCTTCACAAGCTGGCCTGACAGCTCGGAAGACGTGACATTCGGTCCTTCGGCAATGACCAGCACGCGCGAAAGGCGGCTGTCATCCAGCAGCTGAGCCTGCATGCTGCCCAGCTTCTCAGCCAGCGACAGCAGCGGCATGAACTCCTCACGCTTGCCGAAATCGATGTTGGGTGCGTTCAGTACCCCCTTAAAAGACTTGCCCGCGAGCGCGTCGTTCACCTTGTACGCCAAATCCTGCGCCACCTTGTGCTGCGCGTCCTTGGTGAGCGCGCCAATGTGCGGCGTCACAATCACGTTCGGGTGCTGCACCAGCTTCGTCCACGTCTCCGATGGGGACGACGGCGCGTGGATGTCAAAGGCCATACCGGCCACCTTGCCGCTCTCGATAGCCTCCAGTAGCGCCGGATGGTCAATCAGGCCAGCACGCGCGCCGTTAATCAGCTTCACGCCGTCCTTGCACTTGGCAAGACGCTCGGCGTTCACCAAGTGTTTGGTATTGGCGTTCAGCGGCACGTGGAGTGAAATGTAGTCGCTGCGGGAGAAGAGCTCGTCAAGTGGCACGGGCTCGACGCCGTGCGCCTTGGCGCTGGCGTTGGACAGAATGGGGTCGTAGCCGATCACGTTCATACCGAAGGCATTGCAGCGCGTGGCCACCTCGCGACCAATGCGTCCGAGGCCGACGATGCCGATGGTCTTGCCGTGGATCTCCGAGTTGCGCACGGCCGGCTGGCCCGTGACGTGGCCGATGCGGGAGACCGCCGTGATGAGTCCGAGCGTGAGCTCCGCGGCCGAGATGGTGTTGCCGAAGGGCGTGTTCATGACCAGCACGCCCTGCTTGGTGGCGTTCACCATGTCGATGTTGTCCACGCCCGTGCCGGCGCGGCCGATGAGCTGCAGCTTCTGGGCCGCGTCCAGCACCTCGCGGTCCACCTTGGAGCCGGAGCGCACCACCAGCACGTCGTAGTCGGGCACGGCAGCCACCAGCTCCGCGTGCGACAGCGCTGCAGCGCCGCACGTGACGTCGTGGCCCGCCGCGCGCAGCAGCTCGGGACACACGGGGTCGATGGGGTCGCTGCACAGGATGCGCGCCATGGCCGGCGAGGCGCGGTGGAAGCTGCGCGTCTGGTGCTGGAGCAAGCGGGAGCCGCGGGGCCACAGGGCGCGACGCAGCATGGAGCTGACTTAGAGGACGAGGAGGGGACGCTACACTGCGACTTGGACAGTGAGCGAATGCACATCCAACCACAGCCGGTAGGAAGAAGCAAATCTTCACACCCAGCAAGGCGGGGCGCAACTGAAGCGAGGTCTACGTTGCGCATGGACTTAGGAGGAGTGTTGGGGACAGATGCAAATCACCAAGCTGTGGCGTGGGTGAGCCTTTCGATGGGAATTGCAAGCCTTGCGAACCTGGTCCATGCGAGCCTTGTAGATCCAGGGGCGTGGCTCTCGATCACCGACAGCATGGCATTGCTTAACTCATAAAACGCTTCATGGCGTTGCAGCAACGTATCGGCGTTGAGCAAGTCAGATGGCGTGTCGGTAAACTTGCCGATCACTGTTAGACCTATGTGCCCGGCGGGCCGGTGCAAGATGGAAGTGACGTGTTCTCCATAAGAATATTTGAGTGCAGCACAACAAATGCTGCTGAATCAGCAGTGCTGATAACCCGCCGCGGGCAACCTGAAGCTTTCAATCCGCATGGGGACGAAGCTAAAAGCTACCACAGGTGGATGGGCAACAACAATCGACTGGCGAGGCCTGCAAAGATAACTCTTACGATGTAGCGCTTACGAACCACTTGCCGACCTCTGGAGGTCTACAGCAACTTTGAACGAAATGAATACGAACCAGAGAGCAAGCAGGCAACCAACCATCCATCCGTCCGTCCGTCGCGGCGAGGTACAAATATTCTTTCGCGGTACCAGCCATTCGACAAGCAAGAGTTATAGTAACCAAGACCACCGCAGCAGACACGTCAAGCTACCCAGAGCTCATCGAAAACACAAAAGTAGGACTGATAGCAGTGCAGTCCAAAAAGGATGGCTAGCGTCTGTGACCTCTATCACTGTCGCCAACTGCATGTTGACAAGCAATCAACCGCGGGGAATTGGCGATTTGCCAGCTATCTTGCTAGCAAAACGTTTGAGCCATATTGCTATCAGAACGTCCCTGGGTCCTGTGGTCATAGTGCTGTGCACGTGAGACTCATGCAGGAGGATCTACCAGATTTTATAGGCCGAGGCTGGGTATCCCAATTTCACTTGTGCTCCGCCTAGAAACTCGCCGTATCCATTTTGTATGGCTTACATCTTGTTGTCGGGCATCAAGGCTGCCCAAAGGCCAAGTGTTTGCAGCTCGCCAGCAGATGACGGGTTTGCACGAACTGCACTGCAGTCCGTTTGTGTTGTGCATGCTGCATTCACGAAACTACAACGGAAGCCACACATAAACCCAAATACTAGAGCACTGCAGCGGCGCTGCGATCGCATCTAACCTGCTCGACGGCAGTCCATTTCCCATCGCGCGGGGATAAACTCGCGTATCTGGCCACACAAGCCATCAAAGTGCATTTTGATGCATTTTTGCAAAGATACGCGTTGGAGGCGCGAGCCATCCCAAATCCCTTCGTCTTCCACAGGCTATTCATTCTCCCAGTCCTCATTACACAACAAACCTAATACATTCCCCACCTCCATTCCAGTCTCTTCCGCAGTTTATCACATCTCGCATCTGATCCGCAAATCATATCCAACGAGTTTTGCTGCTTGGAGCGTCAGCGTCAGCGGTCCCATCATTCTCGCTTTTGCCAGCCAGCCCACAGTCCAAAGTGCCACTACGATGCTGCGTCTCCAGCGCCTCCGCCAGCCCCTCACGCGCCCGTGCAGCGCCGTCACCCGCGCCATGAGCACGTCCAAGCTCAGCCTGGAGCAACTGGCGCAGCGCCAGAGCCTCAAGGGCGCCCGCGTGCTCGTTCGTGCCGACCTGAACGTGCCTCTCAAGAAGAACACGATGCCCGCCGAGATCACGGACGACACGCGCATCCGGGCCGTGCTGCCCACGCTCAAGCTGCTGCAGAGCGCGGGCGCGCGAACCGTGCTGTGCTCGCACCTGGGCCGCCCCAAGGGCGAGGCTCTGGACGAGCTGCGCCTCACGCCCGTGGCCGCGCGGCTCTCGGAGCTGCTGGCCGCCCCCATCAAGAAGCTCGACGACTGTATCGGTGCTGAGGTGGACGCCGATATCGAGAAGCTGCAGGACGGCGAGATCGTGCTGCTGGAGAACGTGCGTTTCTACAAGCAGGAGACCAAGAACGACCCGGAGTTCGCCCAGCAGCTGGCGCACAACGCGGACGTGTACGTGAACGACGCCTTCGGCACGGCGCACCGCGCCCATGCCTCTACTGAAGGTGTGACCAAGTACATTGAGACCAACGTGGCTGGCTTCCTCATCGAGAAGGAGCTCAAGTACCTGTCGGGTGCCGTGGATGCCCCCGTGCGCCCGCTCGGTGCCATCATAGGCGGCGCCAAGGTGTCCACCAAGATTCCCGTGCTCAAGTCGCTGCTGCAGAAGTGCGACACGATCATGATCGGCGGTGGCATGATCTTTACGTTCTACAAGGCGCAGGGTCTGAACGTCGGTAAGTCCATCATTGAGGAGGATAAGGTCGAGCTCGCCAAGGAGATCCTGAAGGAGGCCAAGGAGCGTGGGGTCAAGATTGTGCTCCCCACGGACGTGGTGATTGCCGACAAGTTCGAGGCGGATGCCCAGGCGAAGGTCGTGCCCGCTAACGCCATCCCGTCCGAGTGGCTGGGCCTGGACATCGGTCCGGACTCGCAGGCCGCCTTCGCCAAGGAGCTGAAGGAGTGCCGCACCGTGGTGTGGAACGGTCCCATGGGTGTCTTCGAGTTCCCCGAGTTCGCCAAGGGCACATTCGGCGTCGCGAAGGCCCTTGCGGAGAGCACGGAGAGAGGCGTGACCACTATTGTGGGTGGCGGTGACTCTGTCGCCGCTGTGGAGCAGGCCGGACTGGGCTCCAAAATGAGCCACATCTCCACGGGTGGCGGTGCCAGCCTGGAGCTCCTCGAGGGCAAGGTACTCCCGGGTGTTGCGGCTCTGACGGACGCGTAAGCTAGCTAAAGTGTGACCACGAACAGGTCATTTCTTTTCGCGTCTGTGGATCGACTCCGCTCTCACTTGTGAGCAATTGATCGGTAATGCTCGTGATAGACGCATCTCGATGCAGAAAGCAGGCATCAAAGAGAGCATGATGCAGTTCCCAGTAACGCAGCCGATCGTCGGGACACTCAAGCGCTCTTATAAATCAATGTGAATATTGGAATTTCATGTACTCCAACCTGTGCTCATGATGTTGTTGACATAAACGAGCATTGGCATGAAAACCTTGTTGTATTGAAGTCGCCGGTGACCCATTTTAAGTTTTTCCAAACGAACAGCGTGAGAAGATTCCGGTACGCAAGGGCGATTGACGTCGTTCGATCCGGTCAGAGGCGCAATGAAGCAGCGATAAAAGCTGGCCGTAGCTCGAGCTTAGATTGCTGTCGTCACAAATGAGGATGTCACTACTGAAACGACATAGGTGAAATAGTTGCCGTCCTTGACAAGTATCGGACGAGACGATCAAGATGTGCCATACTCCAGTATGCAGCATACCGTATGCTTGATCCAGGCCCTGGGTGCACACAGCCTTTGGTTCTTGAATTTGAAACTTAGCACGCCCACAAGACATTTATTGCTCACTCGTATTTGGTGATAGCAAACCTGCGATCTTCTCGTGGAGGTCGATGGATCTTCGATTTGATAGAGCAGAGGGCCCGTACCGATGCACACAAATTCGTCAGACGGCTGTCGTGCTGCGGCACCCGTGGCACCATGATACACAGTACGATAGTAGCTCCCGCATACATTGCACATTGTTGCTCCCGAACGTGTTGATAGCTTTGTATTTTGAGCACTTCCACGCTTGCAAAACGATCAAGTCAAAATGTGCATTCATCAGACACATCACTCCCTGCCAGAAGCTTGGGAAGCCCGAAGTCGATGTCACACACAAAGTGAAGACGTCCTCCAACTGAAATGGTAGCCAGGAAGCAGCGAGCAGTATTTCGCGACGCGATTCAGTTTTCGTTACACACCCATGAAAAACATTTTGAAGACGGCTTCCCGGTGCATGCGCTCTATACTGAGGGCATCAGACCATCAACCTAGCAGTGAGCTGTTCATTCGCGCTCGGTTTCGTCAGCGTTGTCTGACCACCGCGAACGCCTACATGGCAACCCGTTTATCTTGCTACAGAAGATCACCCAGACAGAGTCACCGGTCTTCAATACCACGTGTTCACGGGACACCATTACTAACCTGAAGTTTGCAGTGAACATGAGTCACTCTTGATCAAGAAAACGGTGAGTAACGTTCCTGCGGGAAGTGGGCAAGTCGCCCAGAATTGGGCAATTCTGAGGCTCACTCGACTTCTCGGCCACGGAGTGCGTCCTGGTTCGGATTAACGTCATGAGTCTTCACGACGGAAAATTTCCTTGCCAGCGACGACCGTGCATCGTCTCGATGCATGGCTGCACTATCTCCAGGCCTTGAACTACTTTACATGGAGTATCGAAGGCGCTGTCCGTTCACCCGACGAGCGAGAGAAATGGCGTAGACGTCGAACAAGCAGTTCGCTTCGTGCGTTCGAAGCTCACGGGCGACTTGCGTGCGTGAGAGAGAACACGCGAGCTGCTAAAGCTCGAGTCACAGACCAGAAGGCGTCGCAACCCTGACTTGGTTCCTGCCAGGAATTTCTTGGCCCCGGCCATTATTAATAATCGATCGCCGCCCGATTGACGAGGGATGACTTGACGGAGAGCGGATCGCGCTCCCGGAGCTCTGCAAGTGTACCGTGTACTTGTGGACGGCCGAAGGCACGAAGGCGCAAAGCAAACGCAGCCTGGTAAAACAACTGGTCAAGTCGCCGCTCCACCCCGAGCTGCTTTGTCCGGCAAAAGGGCCAACCGAATAAGAAATCCATCCACACAGTGCAACAAAGCAGCCAGTGCCTGTGATCATTAAGAGCACACTTTACGCAGCCCTGCTACCACTGCTAACCTAGCAGTAGCAGTAGCCGTCAGCGTTAGCATACACCTGTGAGTGGTTCTCCGCGCTTCACTTCGGCGTCGACGAAGAAGTCGAAACTGAAGCACAGGTCCCCACAATAAATTTATTGGGGTCGTGCGCAATCGAATGCAACTGCAGATCATCCCGGAAGGAAGGTCCGACGTCGACTGGTCCCACCGATCGACGGCACGCCGGAGCTGACTCGTGGGCTCCTGGGACATGAGACTTGCACCGGGTTGAAGCACGAGGTTGTGAGGACGATGAGCGATTCGAGGCATCGGCGCCGCAGCAGAAAGCCAGTGGACTCTGGCAGCCAGGCATGACTCCACGGGGCGAACAGAACCGCGGGGGCGGAAGAACGAGGTGCTGCAACGTCAGTCACCGCGACGACCAACTTGTGGCTCACACAGGGGCGTTAGAACACGGTCGGTCCAGCAGCTCGCCAAACCACTCAGCAATCCACGAACCGTTAGATCGCCTTCACCGCGGCAAGGTCACTCAGCGTGAATATCAACCGATATGTAGGCGTCTATTGCCAGTTGATACTTGACCCTGCTCATCGGGTGCTGCCTGTCCTCGGCGCTTGTTACGGGTGCCTTAGACTCACTGCCCACCCTCCTTAGCACTTGGAGGCTGCAGTTCACCGGAGAGCTCCGCTGAACAAGTGCATGTCCGTCGAGAGGAAGATGCAGTCGCGCAGACGCGGCAAGCATTGCTACAGTACGTCAAGTCGTGTCCAGAATTCAGCTGGTAGGTGTGCTCGCTGCGTTTTGCCAGTTCGTTGCTCGCAGCGTCGAGTGGTTGATCGCATGAAACTCGATGCATCGCTCTGTCTTGTCCGAACCATCCGCGCAACCTGCCACGTGCTACCTTGTGAGCCTGAAGCGCAGTGATGTCACGCCAATCCGCCACACCCGGGTTAAACCATCCGCCTCAGCAGAAGCCTCTGTCCCTTTTGCAGAGCCCGAGTGGAGCAGCCCCACCTGCCAAGCAGCACCGGGGCCGTCTCTTTCTCTGCACCGCTGCACAAAACGCGTCCGGCTCCCCATGCACTGCTGTCGACGGGGGACCAAAAATGTTCATTCGAGATTTTCATCTGAGACTCTCACCCCATCTGCTCGTCCCGCGTAACACCGGAGCGTCAGATACAACCGCTCTAGTAGCTCTTCCAACTCGGAATCCTACTACCCGTGTGCCCCACGACTCACCGTCGTATTTCTCTCCCTAAGCCTCGCCTCCGCAGCAGCTTCCCACCCCCAACTCGTAGTTCCGACACCTTTCATGGCCACGACGAGCTCGAGTACATTCCCCACTCCTTCATTTATTATCGACCACCCCCAAGCTCCCCGCTCTCAAGCTGTCCGTTCCCTCAGGTTCTGCACTTGCACTCACCGCTCACCAAGGCGCTGGCTCGCCCGGCCGTATCGCCCGCTAAGCTGCCCATGGCGCACGCCATGGCGGGCCGCTTCGACTCCGGCACGTCCAGTGACGACGATGAGAACGTCGACCGCAGCAACAGCTTCCGCCTCGGCGGTCTCAGCGCTGCGGCCTCGCCTCTTCGAAGTTCCGAAGACGGAGACGGCGAAGCGGCCAGCGGCATCGCCGCCATGAGCCTCAGCTTCATCATTAACGGCGACATGGAGCTGGCAGGACAGGAACCGCCACTGGACGACGACGACAGCAGCAGCAGCACTGGCGGCAGTTCGCGCGGCGGCTTCGACCTCACGTCCATGCTCAACACGGTGTGTGCCAAACCCGACTGCTACCGCACGATCCGCGGCCCGAGCGGCACGTTCTGCAAGTACCACAAGCAGAGTCGCTTTTGCCGCGCGGAGGGCTGCTCCAAGAGCGCCAAGACCGGCGGATTCTGCATCTCACACGGCGGTGGCAAACGGTGTGCACACCCGGACTGCAACAAGAGTGCCAAACAAGGGGACTCTGCATTTCGCACGGCGGAGGCAAGCGTTGCAGCGAAGCTGGCTGCACCAAGTCAGCGCTGGTGGGCGGCTTCTGTTCGGCGCACGGCGGCGGTCGAAAGTGCAAAGCACCCGAGTGCACCAAGACGGCGCTGCTCGGGGACTGTGCATTGCTCACGGCGGTGGCAAGCGCTGCCAGGTCGAGGGCTGCTCAAAGAGTGCCGTTGGGGGCACTCTGTGCGTCTCACATGGCGGTGGCAAGCGTTGCCAAGCCGAGGGATGCAACAAGGGCGCCGTACGCAACGGTGTGTGCATTCGCCATGGTGCGAAGCGTGATCACCCGTCGGTGTCACCCTAGGAGGCGAGGCTGGGCCAGTTCAACTGAGCCCAAGAGGTTCGGTCAAGCCTCTGGAATGAGAGAATCGTAGAGTGGTTACCAACGGAAGTAGCTGCAATACATATTTCTCGTTCCCTACAACATGCATGAGCGCCATGTTTAATGCAAGCTGCCTTGTACAGAGATAACGGGTCGGATCTATCGTGCTGCAGGTGATGTTGAAGCCGCAAGTTCGATAGGGCCACTTCTTACTTCGTTCCGAAGTGCTGGGCAACTTGAAATGACAATTAATCCCTAGAAAATATATAAACAATTCGAGGAGCACGAATTTGCTGCTCTGGGCGCGTACGTCGAATCGCTCTACTCTACCGGCCCATTGCTGGCATTCTCGGTCATCAAACTGCTTAACGATCCATGCCTCAACCATACCTTTGATGCGAACTTGAATCTGTTGCCGGCACAGGGGGCAGTGCGAAAGGAACTCGCCGCACTTCTGGCACGTCTCATGGCCGCATTGAAACACCGTGTCCTTCTTCCGCTCTTCGCAGATGGGGCACATCAACTCCTCGTGCATGCGTGCAAGCTCCTCTTCAGCTCGCGACGTGCGATGCAGCAACGTCGGCCGTGCCTGCGCGTCGTCCGCCGACCCGAAGAGCGGCGCTGATGGTGACATCTCGGTCGCCTGTCCGGACTGCGTTGTTGTCGATGCAATGACATCACGCGTCTGCGCCTGCTGCTGTCTAAGGGGCTGATACACGCCATAATTGCCGCTGTGCACGTGCTCAGCGGGCGGCGGCGGCGGAAAAACGTCCACACGCGGCAGATCGGCGCGCACCCTATACGGTCCCTTGTCCAGGTAATTCATGGCTTTGATAGTGCGGTACTGGTCCGGGATCTCCATCAACGCTTGTAGTGCAAACTGGGCCTCTTTCATGTGTGGTTCGCTAAACTGGGACGTGATTTTGTGGTATTCTACAAACTGGAAATTGTCGAATTTGCGGTGCGCCAGATAGTTATCGAAGTAGATCATGCTCTCCCAAGGACCGTCACCCACCCCCACCATGACGATGCTTAAGGGAAAGTTGCTGGCGTAGGTGATTGCGTCAATCGTCTCCTTCTCGTTCTTGCTGACGGCATGCGGCGGAATATCCACCGACCGGGTGACTTGTCCATCGGCGATAATCACCAGGATATGGTAATCGCCCGTGCGATTGACAATGCTCACTGCCTCGTTGATAATTGGAGCGAAAGACGTGGGGCCTGCCATCACCACGTTGCGCACCACATCTCGATAGCGAGTTCGGATTCTTTCCAACGGAAAGCCGGCCTGGTCTTCCTGTTGTGCGAGCGTAAACACCGCCCGATCGCTCGTCAACTCGTCACCAAAGCCGAACACTGGGATGACGTTGTCTTCGTCTACATATACAGGAAAAGTTGCACAAGGTCAGAGACCGACAACTTCAACTTGCGAGATGTCTACGGCGTCTAGACGCACCAAAATCCTGTAACGTCCTGCCGATCGTCTCGATCACGTCTTCGTATGGGTTTCGCAAATTTGGGTCGTCGATCTCGTGCAGGTTTCGGCCTCCAAACGTGCGTTTGCCACTCCACTCGTTCGACTTGGTGACTGCGTGGCAGAAATGGGCAAAACAGAATCGACCATGTGAACCATTTTACCTATTTTTGTTATATTGGGTAGAGGTACTTACAGTCGATACCCACGATGAGGTTGCAGCTCTCGAGGCCGCTGCGACGCAGCGCCGCCGTCACCTGCGACAGCGACGTGAACTGGTCGGGGATCATCTGCGTGAGCGCGTCGGAGCGGCCGGCAATGGGGCGTGGCCCTGTCTGCGTCTGGGTGCGCGACTGACGCCGGCTGCGGCGCTGCTGACTCTGCTCGTTCCCCATTTTGACCGAGACGGTGGTGTGACGGCCGAGATATTCTGCGGAATGAAAACTTGGGACGTTCATCGCTTTTTAGAAATCAAGTGTTGTTGTTGCTTGAATGTGTCCCCCACGCAGATGTACCCATCAAGCGATTGTAGGTACCATGCACTGGAAACGCACCTGGAGAGTGGCTCCATCATCAGATGACCGTCACTCATCTCTTCTCTATTGAAGGCTCTGGTCTAAATATTCGTTGGGCCCAAGCTACAGCACACTGGCGGGGTCCTTGTTGGCGTGGGCCAATTGCTGCTGCTGAAGAGCTGCGTCGGACTTGGCGTTCTGACGGTAGACCTGCTCTTCAGCCACCTGCTGCTCGAGCAGGAGCCTCTTCCGCCGATGCCGCTCCTTGCGTTCCTTCCGCTCGTCGAACACCTCGATGCCGACGAGGCCGAGCTCGCAGAGGCCAATGACCACGGCGCTGCGCAGCTTCGGGCCCGAGTAGAGCGTCATCTTGAGCACCCCCTTAGCACGGTGGCGTAGAAGATGGCCACGACCAGCGACGCCAGCATGAGGTTGTACTTGTAGTTGCGCGCCTTGCGCAGCCGCTTGATCTTCCAGCAGAAGAGGAACTTGGCGAAGTACACGAGGAACCAGGCAAAGACGAGCGGCGTCGGGTAGAAGACGTACATCCACTGCAGCAGGCGCTCGTTCTCGTCCAGCTCGCCCTGCGTGTACTTGCTAGCTACGAAGCTGGCGGCGTACGTGGTGCCAGCCCCCACGTCGAAGAAGGCCACGACCACGGCGAAGATGGCGAAGAACGTCAGCGACGCGTACGCCCAGCGGTAGAAGCGCTTCTGGTGCACGAAGCCCCAGTAGCCGTCAGACACCGTCAGCATCTTGCGGATCGCGCGGCGCTTGCCCATGGCGACAATTCCACTAATATCGACTGCAGACACAAGCTTGTAAGCTATCGACTGATCGATGGTGTCCGATGAAGTCAGCGCGGATAGTCGGTAGCTGGTACATGTACCACAATTCCAGTACAGACAATCCTCTTCTTAGTGATAGCCTTGGGAAGAGGCTTTTTATCACTAGCAAGAGGTATCACTATCAAGAATTGTATCGTGTGGTCTGCAGCAATGGCGGTGACATCGTGGTTCGGCCGAAGCTCATTTCTGAAGCTCACACAGTGCGATCGCCCACCAAGCCATCCAGCACCCGCAGCGTCATAAGGACGACTATCCCTCTGCCAGTCAAAGCTATCTTGCCCGCTGGGCTCAGAAGACGCTCCAGCTTGCGCGCTTCATTTTCAGGCTGTGATGTCAGCTGAGATTGAGAAGGAGGAGTAACAAGCAGGAGGAAGACCTGCAAGAGATGGCGGAAACGGTGGTGACAGCCACAAACCGTACTGCCGAGGAACTTCAGGAGCGACTACAGTGGACGGCCAAGCTCTTTAATCACGCTGATGCTTTGGGCATGCCATCCGTGGCAGTGAGAAGATTCCGATTGATGCAGAGTGCGTTAGAGAGGAGCAGAAAGCGAAGACATCAACAGCGGACAAACTTCACGGAAGGCCCGACTTTAATAGTTAAGCACTTCTGTTTAGGGATATGTGCAAGGTACTGTACTTGTATCACAAAGCACAATCTGGAGGTCGGAGGAAGTTTTGACTTTGTTTTGTAAGCCACCGTCATCGGCAGGCCTCTGCAGACTAGATTGTGTTACGAGAAAAGCCAAAATGCCTAATCCAAGCTTCCGGAAAATGCCTAATTAGACAGTCAAAAATCCAAAATTCAGGATGGAAATTTGAGAGGTACCAATACTGAAACCAAGTATAAGTGTGATGCCTAATCTAAGATCTGGGCACCGCCTCATACATTTCTATCACCAGAGCCTAATCTGATGGCCCGGAGGGAACCGAGTCTAAGTCAATTAGGCTCCTAGGCACTGATGCCTAATCTGCAGAGGCCTGGTCATCGGGAGAGGGTCTCTCAGTAGTGCTGAGTCAGCACTATCTAGTCTAGATAGTGCTATATTCTTGAGGGTACCGCATCACGAATCGTGATTCACGATATGGGATATCACTAAGAAGAGGATTGTCTGAACATCTGTTTGGAAAGGTGAGTTCTGTCCACAAAATACAGTACAGACAGTACCCACAAATTTCCCCTCCTGAGAAATAATAACCTTTGCTTTAATGTTTATGATATATGCAGTGTTCATACAAATACATAGATACCTGTGTCGGCTTGTCGCATGTACCTGTAGATTGTAAATCGTTGAAGGGGAAATTTTGTGGGTAGTGCCTGTACATCATTTCAGCATGCAGACACTACCCACAAAATTTCCCCTCTTCAACAATTTAAAATCTAAAGGTACATGCGACAAGCTGACACATTTATATAGGAATTATAAAGCCACTGTATATATTAGAAATAGTAAAGCAAAGGTTACTATTCTCATGAGGGTGGGTACAAGGTATACCGTATTACTCGACTTGTATCCGACACCCCAAATGCCGAAGCCTCAAACCCCTCTCAAAAATGATATGACTTTAATTGGTTGCTGTCGAACGTTTTTGGCGATAAAAGTGGCGAAATAGCAAAAACGACTCACGAAGTTTCTCCGCTCCGCTGATGCTCACCAGCTACGGCCTGGACACACGCCACGTCTCCAATGCCGGGAGCAACATCAAGACGGAAGAGCGCGTGACTCTGCTTCGTCTGTATGGGGGCGGACTGGCTGCCATGCGCGAGATCCGCTCGCTACTCAGGCAGGCTACGACTGCGGCCGCCGCCTAGACTTCAAGGACGTGGCGCTCGTTGTTCTCTCTCGCCGAAGGCACAGACGTTCCCGAGCTTGGCCTGCGCCTTCAGCGTGAGCCAGGTGACCGAGTACGCGTCGTCCTCCGAGTAGCGCCTCTCGCTGTCGGGCCCGATGTCCGGGTCCTCGGCGAACGGCGGGGTCGTGGTGCACGTGAGCTTGGCGAGTGTGAAGCCGTCACTAGCACGAAGTCCGCGGCCACCCGGAAGCCACCAGGACCAAGTCCGCGGCCACCTCGTGCATGTGGTCCAGCATCAGCGGCGCGTGGCCCGTGATCTTCGTGGCATCCGTGCGGCTCATGCTGAGCAGGTGGCGGCTCGACTGGGTAAACGGCCCGTGTCGGTCGCAGCGGCCAGGCGTCGTATCGTTTCTCACGAAGCACGATATCGAGATGCTGTAATATCGAGATCAAGGTGGACAAGAATGTAGATATATAGGAGAGCGTAGACGTCGCCGCATACCATGTGAGTGAGTCTGTCACCACGTGCTTGTACAAGCTGCGCCGCGTGATGGCGCTGTTTGCGAGCACCGCCTGGACCCGAGCAGGAGCGAACCAAGCCAGCGGTACTTCAATCACACGTTCGAGTTGCTTCATCTATTTTAGTAGACGCATGCGTCTATTGCTGTTCGGCTCTAGCTAAGTGCAGTCAACTACATCATCAGTAGAGGCTCTTCCTCTTGGTCTAACGTGGGTTGAGGTTAGGAAACATTTTGGCAAGCGTTTCGTCGGCAGAGTGAGTAGCAAAGTACAAAAGAGCGCGTTGACGGAATTCATAGGTGACTGAGTCTCGCTTGAACTGCCTTGGCTTCGCACCCCCGGCAGAGGTAAGCTGAGGGCGCTTGCCGCGCGCCATAGCGTGAATGGCAAACCAGCGCGATGCTAAAAAATACGGTAGCGTGTCGGATATAAGTTGCGAATGTACAGTCATCTAATTACGTGTTTTCATTGGCCAAATTGATTTGTCGGATATAAGATTGTGTCGGATACAAGTCGAGTAATACGTGTTCTGTAAACTCATAATGATGGTACAGGTGTACCACCTGTCTGGTACAACGTATCCGAGTGAACCCATTGACAATGTCATCCGAATCTGTGGCTGCCACTCGCCAATCCTCCCGCTGTGCATCATGGCCGACCGTGTGCTCGAACTGCTGGCGCCCGTGCAGGCGGCGCTATCAGCGTCTCCTCTGTCCGTGCAGATCTCCGCCGCCGTGGGTGCGCTGGTGCTGGGCCGCCTGGCGCTGCAGCTGCTGGGCTCGTTCTACACGTTTTCCTGCGCCCGGCCAAGAGCCTCCGGAGCTTCGGCCAGTGGGGCGTCGTGACCGGCGCCACCGACGGCATCGGCAAGGCGCTGGCCATGGAGCTGGCGCGCAAGGGACTGAACGTGCTTCTCCTGAGCCGCACGCAGCAGCGCCTGGAGGACGCGCGCGCGAGATCCTGGCCAAGTGTCCCAAGGTGCAAGTGGAGATCCTGGCCGTGGACTTTAACAAGGTGGACGAGTCGAGCGTGCGCATTGCGCTGCAGAAGAAGCTGGACGAGGTCAAGGACATTGGCGTGCTGTTCAACAACGTGGGCGTGTCCTACGACTTCCCCGAGTTCTTCGACCAGCTCCCAGAAGACCGTGTGGACAGCCTCATCAAGCTCAACGTGACGGCGGCCACCGTCATGACCAAGATGGTGCTGCCCGGCATGACGCAGCGCAAACGCGGCGTCATTATGAACGTGAGCTCGGGCTCTGGCCGCATGGTCGTGCCGCTGCTCAGCGAGTACAGCGCCACCAAGAAGTACATTGAGCAGTTCACGCTGTGTCTCGCCGCTGAGTACAGTGCCAAGAACGTGCACATCAGTGCCACGTGCCCATGTTCGTGTCCACGAAGCTGGCCAAGATCCGCCACGCGAGCTTCATGGTGCCGTCGCCGGCCACGTACGCGCGCACGTCGGTGGCTATGCTGGGCTACGACACTCTTATCTCGCCCTACTGGCCGCACGCACTGCAGATCTGGCTGTACGAGCGCCCCCACGTGGCTGCTTAGCAAGGTAATTTTCCGTCATTGTTGCTGGGGTGTAGTGGCTGTATCCGATCTAACTGTTTGCTATCTGCGATTTGCACTTTAGGGCGCCATGATGACGCACATGTCGCTTCGCAAGCGCGCGATGAAGAAGCTGGAGGCCAAGAAGAACCTGTAAGTGCACACAGTCACCACCAGTAGTAGCCTGTCGCCATCCCGGACGCCACGTCAGTGATGACCTCGTAGGAGATAAAGCACGCGCCTGTTTAGGAGCGCCGATCCGTCTCGGCTTGAAGCGCCTACTAAGAACGGCATTTGGCGCGAGCACCAGCCGAAAGAAAACGTCGCCTCGACAATCAATACACGTGAGCGTCTTGCTGATGATTGAGCCGTGGCTTGTAGGCGGAGGATTTGATTATCTCTCTTTTTCCGTCCGCTAACAAAGTATGATGTCGTCGACGACGTCAAACACAATTCTTCTGACTCATTCAGGCAGAAATGTGATCCTACGACGACCATGGATAGCCAGCTCAGCGACGTTGACGAATGCAACTTTAGCCCAAGCGCCGAATCTTGTCCTTCGCTTCCTCGGCCAGGTCGTCAAAATACGATCTTCCAATACTGCAACACCGACACAATCGCTATCATCACGATATCGAAATCAATCATCGAACACACGAAAAGTGACCAACCAGGACTGGTTAAACGTCATTTTTGTCGGTTAACATTTGGGCTTGATTGACTGATGAAACTGACGGGGTGAGATGGCTCGACTTTGTAGCAGGTTTGGGAACACTACGAGGGAAGCTGGCGCTTCCGGGCAAACCAAAGCTCTGTTGTTGGTTGTTAGTAAATCTAGGAACTCTGTCGGCCGGGCAAAGGTCAATAGCCTCGGGCCTGTCCTTTGGCCTAGGCTTCTTATCTATCTTATTCTCGTCTTCGGTTGCCAGCCTGTCGACGTCTGTCCGTCGACGTCGCCCGGTGCTTTGTGGGCGAGGCTTGCTAAATAAATAAAAACACTACAACTTTGCCGAAAGATCGTCACTTCATGACCGGCTGATGGCGAAAAGTCCAACAGCACGACCGAGTGCAGAGGAAGCTCTAGTCGATGTGGTTGCGCTTGAAGAAGCAGCAGAGCGAACAGGAAGATGAGCGCGAGTTGTAGCAGGGTGAAAACTCTCGTCAGGGATTCGTAAGCGAAAATATTCAAGACCTTCGGGTCTATTAACCCCAGAAGTTGAAACTTTAATGTCTACCAGGCTGTTAGTTACCAGGACGCTCACTACTGTCCCGGCAAGAATTACAATTACTCAGCATTCTCAGATTTTGTTGAGCACCACACAACCCCACTCCTCGTCAAGGTTGTGACGAACTCGTCGGAGGAACGACCGTTTGGAGTGCCAAGTACTAGTACAGTACTGGGTCGACTCCCTCCTAAGACGGCAGCTGGAAACTGCCGCCTCGACAATCCTCAGCACGTGAGCGTCCTGCTGATGGTCGAACAGCGGTTTGCTGCTCCTCGACGGGCTCTATCGCTCTTCGCTCTCTCTCCTCTCTAACAGTCTCCGCTAACGAAGCGCGATGGCTACAACTTGTAGTACAAGCGGTCCCGACGACAGCGACCACCTCGCCGTCCACCTCTGCGTCGGATGTCAAACATCGTATGCGTCCTGCGGCAGTGGGCCTTGCACCGCGCGCCCCGATGAGCAGCGATCCCGCCGCTGGCGTTCGCGCGAGGACCTTAACGCGAAATACTATAAGGTCTTGCACATTGCGAGCTTGCTCGCAGCAGAGACATGGCCAGCTCAGAGGTTGCCACATCCCGCACCTATCACCACTTCCTCGCTTCGAAAGCACGAGGCGAGATGAATGGCGCACGCTGTGCCTCCTGTGGGCCACCCAACGAAGTGCCACGGACAGTTACACGTGCGTCACTCGAATGATCGATCTTTTAGCTGCGAGTCCCGCTCGTCGATTCGATGGCGTTTCCTTTCGAGACCTCGCTCCGGTACCATTGCCGTCGTGCTACAGTATTTAACATGCAACTTGCGGCACGAAAGTGTATGTTGCGCAGCCGCGATCGACCTGGGCTCAGGGCCTCGAAGCCATCGGGCGATTGGTCTTGAGCCCAGTCTTTGGCCGAGCAGCGATCTATCGCGAGTTTCTGGCGTGGCAGCTCAAGTCCAGGCAAAAAGTCGGCGGTGGCTAGTTTTTGCCAGCATTCGGAGCCCGAGACGTGGTGGAAATCTTTTCTGAAGAAAATCCCGACTTGCGACTTGCGACGCCAAGGAAGATCGTGGTCGTTCCCCAGCTGAGAAGCTCATGTCGAGGCAAAATGCGGCTTCACCCGGCTTCAAACTTATGCGAAGTCGTTGGTGCTCGCATTTTTCTCCCAGCTGGGCCCCAAGCGGCAATTGCGTGACGGATTCTGGGCAGCAGCAGGCGGCCGTAGAGCGTTGCAGTGTAGGGTGGACGACTGGGTCGGACTGCGAGCCACGCGCTGTTGCAGGCGCAGCGAGCGGCATCGAGAGCGCCATGTGGGCCGGTAAGCGATGGCGACTCCGTCAAAATCTCGCATGGCAAAATCCTTCAGATTTTCGAAAACGTCTTGCGTTCACTATGGCGGCGACCCGCAAAGAGCGTATTTTCAGCTGCGCGCTTCACTACGCGCTGCGATTGGTCGGTCGAAATAATCAGCAACACCAAGGGTAAGGGCCGATCGTCCACCCCCGCACGCCAGCAGCAAATCGGAATGTGAACCAGTCTCCTATCTCGAATAGCTCACCGCAGTATTCGGCTGTTGGCACCGTTTCGACAGATATATTGACCTCTATCAATGTATGTATATCCAGGTATCCGTCTACGATGGGATGGGGAGATGCGGTACCCCGCCTCTGTCCGCCACGCCAAAAGTACGTGCGTGAAATCTTAAGGCGCCCCGTTTGCGTTTCTGGCGGCCAACCGGCTCAACGCCTCAAGGCGTCCATCCCGTGCCAGTGTTGCTTTCTCGTCGTGCCGCACAAGCCGATCCAGTGCAAATAAGTGCCAGGCACCGGACAATCCTTCACAGCGCGTTTAGAACTATCTAACCAGTGGCTAACCGACCGCAGCCATGGGCCTGGAGGACGTGAGCGCAATCATGTCCAGCGGCGGCGCAGGCGCGTCATCGACGCCAAGGCGGTGCCCTCCACGCCTACGTCATCAAGCGCGTCATTCGTCGAGACGGAAGCGCAGGCGCTGCGACGCCGCACCTCCATCCCAAGCACGTTCACTTTTGGTGGTGTGGACCACGCCATCCCGTCGGCCGAGTCGCCGCGGCGCTGGCGCAGCTTCGACGCGTGCGCGTCAGACAGCACTGCGGCGTCAACACTGGACATGTTGACGCGCCGCATCCAGGAGGAGAGCAAGCAGGTGCTGCAGCGCAAGGCGCGGCTGTCGAGGCGGCGCGAGCTTCTGCGCAGTGTCAAGAGCTGGCTGAGCAGCAGCAGACGCGACCAGGTGGCGCTGCTGCAGATGCAGCTGGTGGCTGAGGTGGCTACAGGCAGTCGCTCGCTGGCGGTGCTGAGCGACATGAGGACGCTGCTGTCGCTGGACGACGGCAACATGGAGGACAGTTCCAGCTCAGGTGTCCACCGCAGAGGCAGCTTCGCAGCCAGCCAGACGCTGCTGGACGGCATTGAGCAGTCGGACCGCGCGCTGGCCGAGGACTGGCTGCGGCACGTGCTGCAGCTGCAAGCCACGTACCTGGCGCGGCTCATGGAGCTGCACGCTCAAAAGACGGTGCAGGTGCAGGGTTTGACGCTTGAGGAGGTGCTGGGCCAAGTGGACCGGCTGCAGAAGGGAGGAGACGAACCAGTTACGGTACTGGTCAAGTTTGAGAAGCTGCTGAGCCGCCAGAAGCTGCTGAAGCCTGAGCTTAAGAAGGTTCTGGACAGACTTTGTCTGGACACGATGAGGTCGTTCACGAGGGCCAGCAGCCAGCCTGGTCCTAAGACGGTGTTTGACGACAAGGAGGCTAGAGACGTCATGCGCTCGCTGGTGCAGGAACTCGTGGACGCCATTGCTGTAGAAGCCAAGCTGGAGAAGAAGCTGCAGCCGAAGCTCAAGGTGTTCGTGGAGCACATGGTGTTCAGTCGTCTGGCGTGCGCGTGCTACCGCAGCACGGCGGCTGATTTAGATGAGCTCAACGCCTCCTGGCGCGAACAGGCAGCCAAGATGCGCGAGATGGATCTGGAGCAGGTCGGACTGCCCGTTCCGGTGCCTGAGCAGGCCAAGCAGCAGGAGATGTTCGTTGACTCCATCGCCGCGTTCAACCGCCTGCCGCACCTGGTGCCCTCCAGTGTACTGGCGGCCTTCATGCGTGCAGTCTGCACGCTGTACCGTGAGGCCAAGGAGGCCCTGGGTCTTGACAGTGGCTGCATCTCTGCTGACGTGCTGCTCCCGCTGCTGGTGTACGTGCTGAGCTGCTGCGAGCTGCCGCATCTGCATTCGCAGGTGTACTTGATGGAGCAGTACGCTATTGATGAATCCCAGGAAGGATCCGAGGCCGCCTACTATCTGGCCTGTCTGCAGGCCGCCATGGGTTACATCATGGGCAAGGATGGCTCGGATGAAGCCGAGTCCAAGTGAATGAGTGACGTGGGAGTGAACCTGTTCAGTCTTCTGTGTGAAAGATCATCGTCGTGACAGATCCGACGGAGAACCTCTGTCGGAATGAGATTATTTAATTGATTCTGTAAATATACAAGCGAAATCTGCATCGACAACGCGTGTGGGGTCTCGGTTTGCTTTGTGCATGATCCTCTGGTGACAGGGCGACTCACGAGTGTGGTGTGTTTCATGTAGATCGAGTTGGCGAGATCAGTCACTGGAGGGACTCGATCCAATGCCGGACGTTGGCGACTGAGCTCTCAAGGTCTGCAAGACGCAAGAAACGTTAAGTTAGCAGGACTCTCAAGAGGACTCACGTCACTACAAACTATATTCCACATACTGACGGCTCCGCAGCGCTGTAACCAGGGCGATTCAAGCAAGGTATCAGCTGAGGCGCGGTCCAAAGGGTTCTTCTGAAGACACTGCTGCAGGAAGTCGCAAAAGTCCTGCGAAAAATAACTCGGTGACAGAGCTGGAGGTGGTGCCTCTAGTACACTCTGCAGCATCTCGATGCAAGTTTTGTGCTTCGGGTACGGGTATACGCCCGTTGCAGCCTCCATGAGTACAAGACCGAGACTCCAAATGTCCGAGCTGTAGCTGTACTGCGTGTGCTGGATGCGTTCAGGCGACATGTACCGGAACGTGCCAACGAAGGTGCCGCACATGGCTGCCAGGAAGAAGTGGAAACAATGTGAGCGAATATGAACAAGCCACGTGTGAAGTCATAAAACACTCACCGATCGAATTGCCGAGTTCGGAGGCGATTCCAAAATCTGAGAGCTTGACCAGGCCGTGGCTGTTGAGCAGAATGTTTGGCGGCTTGATGTCGCGGTGGACGCGCTTGTTGGTTTTGAGGTAGGACAACGCATGAAGGATCTGGAAAGCCACGCTGGCCAACACGTTTTCGGGAATGGTGCCGAGCTGGTCAATGACATTTTCGAGTGAACCGCCATCCATGTACTCGAGAGCAAGCACAACCGCGCCGTCTCGAAGGAATGCACCGAAAAAGGTGACGAGACACGGACATTTGGCGTCGAACAACGCGTTAATCTCCCGGATGATCTGCTCACGCTTGGTCTTGTCATACATGTTGATCATTTTCAATGCGAGTGGCGTATTGGTGGGTCGGTGACGCGAACGCAGCACACATCCGCTCGCTCCTCGACCGATGACTTGACCGCCCCATTCGAGCTCTTCCGGCACCACACTGAAAGCTCGACCCGTGCCTTTGCGAACCACTCCGGTGGAGGTGATGGCATATTTGCCCTTGACGTAGGCACCGGCACCAGCGATGAACGAGTTCTCGAGGTTGTTCATGGTTCGACTTGATGGATTGGTGCTTAATGAGCTGACGGGTGTCGACGAAGAGGGCGATCGAGATCTGCGAGCAGTGGAGACGCGTCTCTTCCCGGGCTTTCAAGATCAAGGGACTCGAGAATGTGTTCCGGGGTCGTCGGACAGCTCGCGTGCCTGTCTTTGAGGATTCAACAGCTCAACTCCACTGGCCTCTTCGGCGTTGGTAGACGTTTCGTCGCCACGCAGTGGGTGGAAGGACTTCCAGACACGCATTTTGCTTATGTGTGTGGCGACGTGCATTGCTGGTGAACAAGGCGAAGGCCTCGACGACAGCAAGTTCAGCGAGGGTGACCGGTATTAATAACGGAGAAACGTCACGTGCTCATAGCGCAGTGGCAACGGCCAATATGGTCAGGGCTGGCCGTTGTGTGTCTGCACGTGGGTGAGCGTTGAAGAACAGGTTGAGCTGCTTCAAGCGTGTGCGGACCAGGCGGGTCAGCAGGTCGGCGCAACTCACGCAAGAAGGGGTTACGGGTGACTTGCAATTGCCTGTCTGCAGAGCTCTGAGCCTCTCTGAACCATTTGGGGTGTTCCCGTTATCGGAGCGTTGCAATTGACGTGGATAGGCGTTTGAGCTTTAGTGAGCTGGTTGAAGTTCGCTTCAACCATGAAGGTATCAACAACTCGACACTTGCAACCTCGGAGACGTTGACTCAGTCACGATGGATGGTATTTATCTGAAAAGAATGATGGAGTGCACGAGCACCGAACGTGCTCGCCGACGTCCTGATATCTTGAGGAGCGTCTTCGCGGTCTGATACCGAGTATGCTATAAGTATAGTGTTCTTGTCCCAAGAAGCCTGCATCGATGCCTTTGCTTCGTGCTAGTGCTGGTGCTGGTTGTCTGCTGCCGAGATCATTGCGCATTTGCCCAGCTACTTGACGCATCCAGCCCATAAGCTCTCAAGCACCCAAGCACCCAAGCTCTCAAGCTCTCAAGATGCGCGTGCTTCAAGTTACCAGCTTGGCTCTGATGTGGCTCTGGAGTGGTGTCCACCTTGCGACGGCCACCTCATGCGCGGACCGAGTGTCGTCCGGCGACAAGGGCGTTGGCATCTCAGCAATGGATGCAGCAGATTGTCCTACTTCCGGTGGCGTGGGCTGCTTTGGTGATGCCCCGTGCCGCTTCTGCATGGCGTGGAGCACGGCGCAGAGTGCACACTTTATTGCATGCAACACGGCGACTTCGACACCAACAGTGACGCCATCTGCGCCAACGCCAACGCCAACACCAACTCCGACTACGACTACGAAGACAACCACTAACTCGACCACCGACGACGACTGCGACGAGGCCCTCAAAATCGCGTAAGCCCAAGAATATCAGTGCTATGAGCCTCAAGGACATTAGACACTTGCTACGAAGGCTACTGCTTATAAACATCATTTCTTTATGAAGCCGCTCTCGTCTTCCCAATAAATACCCACCATTCCCTGCTAACGAGCGGAGCTCCGATCATGTGCACACTCCATCAAATAGATGGCTACACAAACTTCAGAATCTGAGTGATGGTTGGCTCTGCCCGCCACCGGTCACGTCCCATTGCTCCCATTGCTACATTTGCTGTCCATCAAGCCATGGCGACTTACTCGAATGGAAAGCCCCGCCTGATGTGCATTGAGCAAGCATTCCGTGGGTATTTTTCTAGTGACCTGTCGGTTCAAGACGCTGAAAACCCGGCCCAATTCCGAGCTCAAATGCTGCGTTCGTCCAGTGAAGACACCGAAGTTGACAACGGAGACGAGGACGAGGAGCTCGTTCAACGCGTTACGGTCCACCAAGTGCTGGTGGGGGTGTCAGACGCGTCGTACGTGACTCAACTCGCAGTGGTGATCGAGTCCTGGGACCAGACTGGCACGAACCCACTGGAATCGCTGGCACCTGCCACGACCGAAGCAGAGCACGCTGCAGAATTGACCCCCTCGACACTTGCAATTGACGGGGTGACGTCCGAGTTTTCCAGCAGAGAAAGAGTTCTAAACGTCCACATGGACGCCATTCACACGTTCGTCGCTGCAGTTACGGCTGGCGCGGAAGAAGAGGCTTGTGCAGCGACGGCGTCACTTGTGGATCGTCTGGGTGGCGCTCGTGGGCTTTTGACGCTGCTCGGCTTCCAGCAGACTGTGGGAAGTCGCACTTTGGCCCCACTCACTCGTCGTCAGTGTCTGGACGCGTTTGTCCAGCGGCACACACCAGGTGAACTTCTATCTGTCGGCGCTCGTGCTTTCAGCAAACATTGTGCGAGAAGTTCGAGTGGCTGGTGGGGTGAGCTCAAAGGCAACGACGCGGTCAAAAACGCACGAGCAGAGCTCAAAGTCGAGGAATTGCTGGCCACCGCTACGTGGAAGAACATACACAGTCTGCCTCACGCACATGCGACGATGGAGATCAGGAACGCACTCGGGTACGGTGCAAGATGGGACGCGGAGACTCGCTCGTTCCGAGGCTTTCTGGAGCCACCTATGGCCAATGGACATGAGATCGGGTGGTGCCATTAATGGTGAGCTTTTGTCATGTTGTATTCAAGCTGGTCTGTAACCTTTGCGTCCGTTGTGCTTGGGACTACTCGATGTGGTTTCACAAATGCCGATTCAACTATGTTCGTGCAAGCAGCCAACTGGACATCAGCCGGGAGATGCAACGTCAAATGCCAGCAGGCTGCTTGATGTTTCAATAATGGCGTGACGTTGAGGGATACAAGTCGAGGAATGTTCATGGAGCAGATTTTAAAAATGCAAGCTGGGATCTGTGCAGGGTCGTTTCGAGCTACTTGAGTCTCGAAAGCTGAAGTTCCCTCGGTATTCAAGGCGGAGATGGCTTGCGGTGTGGCTCATTCGCCAATTAGCAGACCGCTTCATACTCGACAGATTCAGCGAACGGGCTTGCGGCCTCAAAACTACAGTCGTTTACAACCTGAACAGCAATGCGTATCCTTCAACTTTCAAGCACATTGTGCCTAGTGTTTGCTGCACTAAATGCAGGTACCAACACTGTGGCAGCAACTTCGTGCGCTGACAGTGTGTCAACTGGCGACCAGAATATCGGTATTACTGCGGTGGAGGATGCTGCTTGTGCGTCAGGTGGCTTGGGGTGCTTTCCAGACGGCGACCAATGCCGATTTTGCAAGGTCTCAAACTCCACCGAGAGCAGCCACCTCCTCTTGTGCGATGATGTTCCAGCCACAGCAACTTCATCGACCAATTCGACTTCAAATGCGACGGAAGAAGCATATCTTGAGTCGGCTGTCGACTGCACATCGACCGTCTCTGTCGGTGACACGGGTGTTGGCATCTCAGCAGTAGCGGCTTCAAACCCGACTTGCTCCAAGAACGGCTTGGGCTGCTTCAAGAGTGGGCAATGCCGGTTCTGTCAGAAGTGGGCAACCACGCAAAGTAGCACCTTCCTGAAGTGCTCCGGTCTGGGTGCAAGCACGACAACATCAACCACAACAACCGTTCCTGCATCAACAGTAGCCTCCACAAGCACTAGCTGCTCGAATGTGGTGACCCGAGCGGGACTGCAAGGGATTTCGTACGTGTCTGAGAGCCGATGTAATGTGGCCTCTCCGACACTGCTTGGCTGCTCAGCACGCACTTCCTGCCGAATTTGCCGCAACTTCAAAAACGAAGCCAATCAATATCTCATGAGCTGTAAAGTACTGCAGGCGCAGAAGACTGAGAGTGCTGCTGTGGGCTCCGCTTCGACGGACACCGCGAAAACGGAAGACGTCGAGATTGACTCGTCAGCTGCAGACACTGGCATTCAGAGCTCTTCCCTGAAGATGACCGTATCAACTGAAGCGGACGCGGACACAAAGAATAATGCTGCACCTTTACTCGGTAGCTCTGGTTATATCGTGGCAGCGGCAGCTGTCGTAGGTGTTCTTGCGGTGGTCATGATGAGCGCCATCTACGTTAAGAGCCGTCGTGACCCGATGTTTGACGACATCATGACGCCTGACGATGGCCATGTCGGTGATTTGTTGACGCCTCACGGCGGCAACGGCCCAACGCCGCGTGAGGGCTCGCTCGTGATGGTCGTAAGTCAATCGTCGATTGCCACTCTTTAAGGGTAGTGCATGCTCAAGTTTTCGACATTGAGAGGTGGCGGACCCGGGTATGTAGTGTAGAGGGAGCGCAACTAGACAATTTCTAGTGGTTTGCTCGCCTTGACCACTCTTCAAGAGTACTTACTTCGTGAATAATTTGACATTTATCTATCCCATTCACACTCAACCGTCCAGTTGACATATATCGCTAGCGCACTATTGCAACGCAATGGTGTTTTTGCATGAAGCATCTTCGCTACTTCCAGCCAGCGGGCTGTCCTTCCTCAGATGCCCTAGCTTTCGGCATGCGAAGCATTTATGATGCTTCAATTTATCGTTTACCTACGCATCTCATCACACTAGTAAATCTTGCTGATGTAGCCTTTGACGTCCACTGCGATTCTTGTTCTGTTCATTTAGACCCTTCCGCAATTGCCATCGCAATCAATTATCGGGCATATCTACGTATTCCATATCATTTTCCACGTACGGATGCAAAAGAGGAAGCACTCATTGAAACATTCATCTGGAACTGCTTGTATAAGCTACACAAATGAATTCTAGTTTTCACTGCTCGGCTTGCGCCACACTGTTTTTAACAGCGTGTTCATGACACGGCCTCAGAGTAACCGATCGCACATGTTCTTTCGCTCTGCAAACGTTTTGGCTGCACGGACGACTACTCCAAACTGACAGACGAAAAGATTGTCTGATCAATGCTAGACTGATGATCTTTTCATGAGCTTTCTGCTGGTCAGACTAGTTCTCATCTCACCCACTGTGACGACGTCAATTAACGCTCACCCTTCTCTCGAAATGCAGTACGTGGTTGACAGTACATTGGTCAATTCTTCAATCCACAACCGTGACGAAGAACACATCGTGTAAACGGACAATTTAAATAATATACGACTGTGAAATTCAAGTCCTTGTTCAAACTCAAGTTCAACGATTTCGAAGCAATACACAACGTGGTTAGTTAAGGACCCCGCGAGCCTTCTGGCATCTTGTTTAGACTTGGGCCAAGGCTATTGCCAAGGCCCTTGACAATACGTGGCTCAAATCGCAGATTGATGCCGTTTGCTTTATGCATAGTGCGCGAAAGTTCCCAACAGGCTCACTATTTTAATCCGCGATCACATCGCAGATCTCTCACTCCGTGATTGACTTGATCGCATTGTTCTCGGCGTTTCACAGTCAAGGAAGCACTTATATGTCGCTTCCAGGACATTCACGGATTTCGAGATATTGGTGCGAGTGTCTGAGTGCAGCGATTTGAGAAATGAGAGGTCATTCCCTGTATGGGCCGGGATTGTCTTCATTTTGATCGGAGTAAATTTGACGACGGCATCCCCATGCTCGTCTCGCGTGACGCCAAGCGACCAAGACGTTGGCATCTCGGCTATTGAGGACCCTTCGTGCTCTTATGGCGGCACGGGCTGCTTTCCGGACGGAGCCTGCCGGTACTGTCACATGTGGCCCACTGAGCGCAGCGACCATTTGCTTAAATGTGACAGAGTAGCAGCTTTCTCCGCTTCACCACCAACTGCAAGTGCAGCGTCGACATCAGAACTCAACTCAACTCAGCAGTTGTCGTTGGCGTCCACTTCGACGCAGGCGATCAACATCGCGGAGCAGCCTGTGCAGAAAAACTTCGAAAATGTCAACGGCATCCTCATCAGCTGCCTCGCGGTCATGGCGCTGGTTGCAGCAATCGCGGGACTCGCTCACACCAACACGTACAGTCCTGAAAAGGATGCCGCGGAATGTGCAGTAGCTGTAGCTGACTCTGTGTAGACGCGGAATGTGCAGTAGCTGAAGCTGACTCTGTGTAGACAGCGCAGCAAAATACAATTCAATTTAATTTCTCGCGTCGTTTCGCGCCACATGGCTGCATGTACCATATTATTGGTACACATGGCACCCATCAAAAACGCCATGTTGCCCAAATTTTGGGTCATCTGCGACTAGCGCCATCATGAAGAAGTTCTTCGCCAAGCACCATTTGGGCGGCTCTCCCGACGTGTCCACAGCGTCTCCCGGTCCACCGTCACTGCTGCTGAGCCCCTCCACTGCCGTCGTCTCGTCAGAATTCGCCATGGACGCGCTCAGCGACTCGCAGAAGCGTGGCGTCGCAGGGCTCTGCGCCTGCCTGCTGCCAGGCGTGACGGACGGCTCGGTGGGCCGCAATTGGTCCAAAAGCTTCCTCAAGCTGCTCGTCGAGAGCTTCGTGATGCTACCCAGTTCTCAGACCGAGGCGTATTTACCCATTTTAACGTCCAGGAGCTCAAATTTGGTCCAGAAAGCGCACGAACCGTCAACAGCAACTGTAGACGAATTGGACCCGGCGCCGTTCCTGGCGCTGGTGGTACCTGACCGAGACGCGGCTGGAGGGATCCGGCGCTGGACGAAGCGGCTCAGACAGAAGGCCCGGCACCAGGCAGATGGAGCATTTGAGTCGGCGGAGTTCGTGACGGTGGACGCGTTTCGACTGGAGATCGTCAAGCGGCTGCTGTGGTTCGTGGTCAAGAGCGTGGGCTATGACGCCCGCGCCCGGACGCTGCTGAGGCGTCTGGTGGTGGCCATGGAGCTGGACTGGAGCGCCGTCACGCGCGAGGAGGTGGAGATCGGCCAGACCCTGTACGCTGAAGCGACGGCCATGCCGCTGGACAAAGTGGCGGCGAAGCCCAAGATTTGGGACTGGAAGCGGAACGCGACCATCGGTGCAGCTGCAGTCACGGGAGGAGCGTTGCTCGCTGTGACGGGGGACTGGCAGCGCCGGCGATTGCTGCGAGTTTGACGGCGTTGGGTGGAGCAGGAATCACGATTGGCGCTGCGGTGGGGTCAGCTGCTGGGGTCACGGCCACGACGGTGCTGTTTGGAACGGCAGGAGCTGGAGTGATGGGGATGAAGGCGGACACGAGAACGCGGGGCGTACACGAGTTCAGTTTCGACTTGGTGTCCGCGGGAGATGGGATGAATGTGTACATTTGTGTGTCGGGGTGGCTGGATGATGATGATCCTCCGGTGAGAGGCTTCCGTCGAGCTTGGGGCGATAGTCGCGAATATTTGCGCGCTTTTTATCGACAACGAAACCCTGAAAAAGTGGACCAAGTGGACCAGGTCATGGATCGGTACAAGGGCCGCGAGGACGAGTTTTTCGCCATCTTGAGGCGTACTTACAACATTGAGGCGGGTAGCCCAGAAAATGATCCTCTGGGGATCGCAGATCTATCGCGAATCGCAGCGGCTGATTCAGACACGCGCTTTAGTGACCTGACCAGTTTGAACAGCGACTCAAACGCCATTTCGAGCAGTACTACTACCTCCACAAGCAGCGTAAGCAGTTCGGTGTGGGAGTTGGGAACGAAGCATGAGCCTCTTCGTGCTTGGCGTTGGAAGGACCGCTTTCCTCAGGGCGACCAATACTGTCTACTGTGGGATGAAGCTGCACTAAGGCGCTTCGGGAAGTGCATGCGCTCATTCGCAGCTGAACAGGTCTCAAACTACGCAACGACGGAGATTGTCAAGTATACTGCGCTGGCTGCCTTATTTGCTGCGGTAGCAATCCCGCGAGTGATTCTTCGGTTGGCTGATATCATCGATAACGCCTGGACGATCACGATGAACAATGCAGATACGTCGGGCAAGTTGCTGGCTACTGCTTTGCGTCAACGAGAGCAAGGACTACGTCCCGTCACTTTGATTGGATATGGCATGGGTGCAAGACTCATTTTCTCCTGCTTGAAAGAGCTAGCCAAAAGTGAGTCATCTGATGAGTCTTGTGGCATTGTGGAAAACGCCGTGTTACTTGGATCGCCCGTGCCGCTGGCTCGCGAAGATTGGACAAATGCGCGCCGTATGGTCTCTGGAAGGCTGATCAACGGATACTCTGATAAAGATTGGATGCTCGGCGTAATGTATCGCTACCAGGGCTGGGCACTAAACTCCGCCGGAATTGCTCCAATCGATATTGCTGGAATCGAGAACGTGGACCTGTCGGAAATTATCGGTGGACACCTAGAGTACAAGAGTAAGATTGGAGCTATCGTGGATATGCTGCAGCTTGAAGCCTAAGTGGCAAGCGAGAAAAAAATCAATGCTGAAGGGTGCACAGTACTTGATGTGACAAAGCAAATGCAATAGCTGAAAATCATGCTACTCCACCTACCTGGGGTGCAACTGCAGTCCTGGTAATCTGTATCTGCATTTACTTACTACAGCACTGGAAACAGCGTTTGGGGTAAACTTGTTCCTTTGTACACTGCCTTAAATGCCACGAAGGCTATCAAACGTCACACATCATTCTGCAACCTCTTCACGATTCTTGGCCAGCGCACCTATGACCTCAAACGTGCGTTAAGGCATCGGCGTCAGCAGTCCCTGCGCGACGGCCTGCGCCTTCTCCTTGCCACAGAGCAGCTCCACGAGTTTCACGCCCATGGCCATGGCCGTTCCGGGTCCCTGGCTGGTGATGCACTTGCCGTTGATCACGACCGTCTCGTGCTTGTAGTTGACGCCCGTCATCTTGGGCTCGAAGCTCGGGTAGCTGGTGGCGGCCCCAGGATTCAGCAGTCCGTGGGGGTGCAGCACCACCGCCGGGGCGGCGCAGATGGCGCCGTAGAATTTGCCGTCCTGCTTCTGCTTGTGCAGCAGTGTCAGCAGCTCCTTCGAGTCGCGCAGGTGCTCGGCGCCGGGCATGCCGCCGGGGCACACGATGAGGTCGAAGCTCCTGCCAGCGCAGGCCTCGATGGCCACGTCGCCCTGCACCTTCACGCCACGCGACATGGTCACCACGTTGTCCTGCTTCTGGCCCACGGTGGCGAGCGTCACGTCCACGCCGCCACGCACCAGCACGTCGGCGATGGTGATGGCCTCGATCTCTTCCGAGCCGTCAGCCTGACGGTGGAGGTTAGTTCGGACTTTACTATTATATTAATGAAATATACAAAGTGTGTATTTTTATTGAGCGTACGATGGGGATGAGAGCAGTGGTCATACTGGAGAAGTGGGCGGTCTGCGGTCCAAGGTGTCGAGAAAGTCTCGTCAGTCGATGCAGCATCCACGAGGCGATTTGGAGAATGACGACAAGATACAGCAACTTCGTAGATCCGATTTCGGACCTAAGTGAAGTGTGCTTGGAAAGCGGAACTAAGCGGATGCTGCTTCGTTGAAGATGTTGACACGGCTGCACGAAGTCCCCAACAGCAAGGCAACTTTTGCCTTGAACCTATCGTTGGTGGTCGATACTGGAATCAAGTATGAAGTGAACTGGGGGCGCTGGGTTTGAAACCGTTCACATCGCTTCGACTAGCGATAGCCCGCGAGCGGGTTAGGGTAACCAGCTGGCAGTCATATTGCTCGACGTCATTGTCGAGTTCTGGAGGCTGGTCACTTCTTCTTCTGCTGTCAGCCAGTGCATCCAGCTCAAAAGTCTACGACGCTGCAAAATGGCAGTTCGACTGTCTCCGACGTCTCGACGGACGCGCCACCACCAGCTTTGGCTGCTGATGGCGCTGCTGGCCACAACGCTCGCGGTCGTGAGCATTCTCAACTACCGCGACCTGGTCTCCAGCGTCTACTACAACAGACGCGACGACGGGCGCAGCATCAGGCAGGAGCAGCGAGATTCCACAGTCGTGAATGAGCTGGTGACGCTGCTGCTGGCCAGACAGCAGCACCACAACGACGTCGACGTCGACGGGAACAGCAGTGCTCCAAGTGTGGCTGAGACTGAGACAAATCCACCAATCTCTGCAGTGCCGCTGCAACCGACAGCGCGCAGTATCTACCAGGGTGACGACGACCACAGCGAGCTGCACATCGTGTTCAGTATGGGCTGCGACCAAGGTCGACGCATTCCGCTGCAGACCATCTTGCAGTACTCGGCGGTGGCTGTGGGTCAGCGAGGTCCCATCACGCAGATCTTGTCGGGCTGCACGGATGAGCAACGCCAGGAAGTCATGCGCGAGCCCACACTGTACTACGACTTTCGAAGACACTTCACGCCGTCGTACTCGCCACACCCGACGCCCAACGTTACGGACGACTACACGCCCTACAACAAGCCGTTCGCACTGCGCCACTTTCTTCGGAACGCACAGCCACCGGTCAAGCACGACATCATTGCACTGATTGACGGGGATATGATCTTTTTCAAGCCGCTGGAAGTGAACACTGGGCGAGATGTGACCAAGTACTACCACGGAATGCGGGATCTGGCCACCGTGAACGACACTGTTACTGACGGCATTGCCATTGCCCAGGACTGGTACAACTACCTTAACTCCGGTTGGTATGCTGAGCATTCCCGCGACAAATTGGAAGCTGTATGCGCTGGCAAGCCTTGCATGAATGTAAGTCGTGAAGATGCGCGCGAGTACTACTCGAGCACAGGGCCACCATACATCATGACCCGTCACGATATGGAGAGAATGGTGGACGACTACTGCGACTTTGTGGTGCGTGGTCGCCAAGTGGATCATGGCTGGATGGTCGAGATGTTTGGTTACACGTTGGCGGTCGCGAATCATGGCATTAAGCACACGCTCTTGACAAATCTGGGCCCCACGCATCCAAAACTAGCGGTCGGCGAACGTGAATACTGGGATTTCGTAGATAAGACGCTGCCCAACCCCTGCAAAGACTCCTCCGCGGTGGTAATGCCTTCTGACCCGCCTGTAGGCATCCACTACTGTCAGAAGTACGGCTTCGTCGAAGGGGACCACAAAGGACACTACTACTACAAATATGACCTGCCAGAGACGCTCGTGAACTGCGACAGTCCCCTGCTAATGGTGCCTCCGTCCTCAGACTGGGATACACTTGAAAATACCACATCGAGTGAGATGCTCGACCACAAGCGACACGAGGTCTGGGTCGAGTGCTCAACCACTAAAGTGGTCAACCAGGCAATGATCAAGTACAAGCAACGCACCTGCCCCAATGGCTACAACACAGAGCAAGGGATTGAACTGGTCAAGTAGCCTGTCTGATCGATATGGGGCTGCTTAGTAGAGGAGCAAAATCGACTAGCGATGAAGTTTCTATCAGCAGCACAATAATTCGTCAATGAGAAATGAATTTTGCGAGTGCCAAATCAACTAGGGTTTTCACCTTATGCCTGCCTTACGCCTGTGAGCGCACCAGGACCACTACAGCAACCCCTGGCGAGCCAAATCCTCGTATGTCTTTCTGTTTAAAACATTGCCTTCAGAGTCCTCATACTCCTCCTCATTTGAAGCGTTCCAGCTCTCAGCGTCAATCTGATCCTTCAACTTTTCGTACACTAGATCACCAAAAAGCAAAGCAAATGTCAGAAAGGTCAACATAACATCTTACAGAAAATAAAAGAAAGCGATGCTTACACTGGATAGCGTCTCTCATCAGCGTGATATCATGGAAATGCTTCGTGTTCGGGATCTTGAGACAGCGCATACCAAACGCGTGACGCCACTCCTGAAAATGACGATCAAAAGCACGACGTCCCCAGTAGCTATGGTTGCCGCAAATTTCGCACTTGAACTCAACACCAAGTCCGTGCAGCTTGTACAACCAGTACGGAATGGGCTTTCCGTCCCAACCCAGGGGCAAGTTCAACGGGTTATAGAACTGCTCTTCCTCGTCGTCGGCATCTTCGTTTTCGTTCTCTACGTCCACATCTGAGAATGCGCCTTCTTCCTCCTCTTCAATCTCCGCTTGAAGTTCCTCATGTGTGCGAGTCTGTTTCAGCTCTAAGTACGAGATCGTGGCGTGCACAACCTCCGTCAGCAGTTCGTAAAGTCTACGAATTAGCACCTCGTCAAACGCGATGCCCTTCTGCTTCGTCTCTCGGTCCTTCTTAGCATCCCTGCCTCCGTTGCCATAAGAGTCATTTTGCGCCACATCATCCTTCTTCTCCGATTCAATCGACTTAGCAGCAGCAGCAGCCTTTTGTGCTTTTTGCCATTTAAGTGGCCGTTGAACACACCCTCGGAGCTGAACTGCTTGTTGCAAAGCTTGCAGAAATGCGCTTTGGCACTGTTATCTGTTTCATCTGCGCTATCGTCTTTCGACTCCCATCCAGCGATCTCATGCAGGGCCCATTGCTTCTCGAATTTTGCAGTAGTCTCGTCGATCACGTCGTCGAGGTCCACAAGAGGCTGGGTGCGACGGTAGAAATCCAATAAATACTCCTTCAGATCCTTCAGATAGTGCTGGTATGGGACTGATTTTGTCTTCTGCGCCGATGGGATGGCAGAGAAATCCGAAAACGATGCCAGATACGCCAAGTAGTCAATCGAAGCGTTTTCAGACTGCGCCTTCTTCCTGTTCGCCTTGCTTCCCTTGTTTAGCGCTTCCTGCGTCTTCCTTACTTGCCTGAAATGGAAACACATTTGTTAAATCCTGTTCAATTCAAAAGCATTACAGTATACATAGCACTACTCTTCACTCACCATTTCAGCTCTGGAATGTTCAGGAACCGCAAGTAGAACTCGTTCAGATCCACATACTTGCCAAAGTGCTCTTCACCCGAGAACTTTTTGGAGCATGACAAGTAGAAGCATCAGCACCAATTCACCAAGATCAGTACAAGTAGAGAGCCATAATAAAAAGCTACCTGAACGTTGGGGTTGAGAGCCTCCTCCAGATTGGGCTCGTGCGAGACCACTGAGTTAGGGTATTTGCGGTGGAACGAGCGAATGGACTTGAGCTGCTCGTAAAAGGACGTAAACACCGCCCGGCCGCGCATACTCTGCGTCTCCTCCACAAACATCCTGCAACATCATCGACAGCAGCAAGAAACCAGCACTGTGAGCATTCCACTTGCTCGGAATCTTGTCAGCCAGCAATGACGCACCCGTCCTCATCATCGTAGAGCTCCTTGACGTGCTTGCTGTGCCCCACCACCTCGTCCAGCAAGTTGCTCACTTTGTGGTTGTGCAGGACGCGTGCTCGGTGCTAATGGGACCAAATTATGTGCGCGACACCAAGAAGAACACGAAAGTATTAGCACACCCACCACCACAAAACTAGTCCCCTGGCTGAGACGCCTGAGGGAGGACACGCACGTTGCGGGGCTTCTCGCCCAAAGTGGCCACCACGGCTCGCTCCAGGTTCTCAATCTCCTCGTGCTCGGCGCGCAGCTGCTCCAGGACTGTGGACGACATGCTCAGCTGCGGGGACTTTGGCTCGGCTCGGCTTCCTGGCGATGGAGTAAATGGCGTGTGGCTTGGTCTCCAATTAAGTCCGATGTCGGACTTAAGTGAGAAAAGTAGTGAGTCTTTTGAGTGCACCACGCAAACTGCAGTTGCAGGCAACTTCAACATTATTGTCAGACCGCACCGACATCGGAGCGAACCTAACCTAGCGGTAGACACTCGTCTAGTCCTATTAACTCGAGGCATATCCCTAGTCACTATCGCTGTCCAACAAGCAGATGATATCCATATCGTTCGGCATTGTCTGAGGCTTGGGCGGTGGTCGAGTTTGGCGTCGCTGGCGCTGATCGAACGGGTTGCTAACGTTCGGGTGGTTCCGCGACAAATTCGCCATCGACGTCGCCAGGTTGGATTCCGGCGCGTTCATCACATCTAGTGGGGGAGATGGTGGTAGACGTTGACGCATTCGATCCAGCCAGCGACGGCGGTGGCATGCTGCTCACGATCGTACTCACTGGCACTGAGTACATCCATGACGAGCCACTCGAGTTATTGGCTGCTGGTCCATTTGAGGGAAATAAGTTCTCGTCCAAGGGGAACGGGAAGTACTCACCACAGTTGCCGTCGTTGTTCGTGCCGTTGGTCGTTGCCGTGCTTCCCGCTGTGGACGTCGTAGGCGTATCCCACGCTTCGCTATCCACAGTCAATATATCGATGTCATCGTCAAGCAAGATCGGAGAAGAGAAGGTGGTTGGAGCAACACTTGTGGTGGCTGTGTACGTCTGGGGTGTAACTGTTGCTGCTGCGTCGTCATCATCGTCGTCATCGCTCGAAAGCAGGTCGATTTCAAATGGAGCCGAAGCACTAGAGCCAGGATCTTCTTGGTGTGTTGCTGCGTCAGTCGATATACCATTTGTTGTGGGAGCACCAACCACCGCTTGCTCCGCCTTTACTTTCTTTGAAGGAGGCTCTGGTACGATCTCATCTTCTTCCCTCCGTTTCCATGATCCATCGGGAAAGATTTCCACTTCCTCAAGCTCATCTTCGCCTTCGACTTCAGAGAGAAGTTTCTTTAAATATGGATCAATGCGCAAGTCGGATACCTTGATGAACTACATATTTGTAAGCGGAATGCACGATACAGTTATGTGTTAGGCCCTTCCAAACCACAACGAGAACACTTGACAAATACGTGCTCACATGATGGCAAACTGTACACCGCCACGCCTTTGACCGCGCCTTCTTGCTGAAGAGTATAAACGTTTTCAAATCAAAGCACTGCAAGTGCTTGCAGTGCAAACCTCGCGCTGGTAGGTTAATCACGCACAAGCCCAGTGGACAACGGACAGACAACATCGTGCATGTGGCCACAATATCATCATCATCCTCGCTGCCAAAAGACTTGATGACCTCCTGCTTTGCACTCTCGTACGTCAGATTTTTAGACGCCTCTTTTACCTCGTTGACAAGATCATTGATGTTGCGCGTCTCCACAATCTGCACCATGATTCCAAACACACTCGGATTCTCGTTTGTTCGTATATCAATCACGTTGCGTCCAACCCTTGTGTACTGAAAGATATTTGCTGGAAGCTCTCGTAGCACCTTGGAAGGATTTGCATGTCCTGGTGGTGCACGTTGTGTAATTGGCACTACAAAGCCGTTGACACTCAGCTGTGTGCACGCTGGCCAGCAGTGGCCTGCCCCGAGATCCTCTTTCAAAGCGAAGCATCGCAGCTGCAGTTCGAGGGAGCCTGGCGTCATCGCTCCAGGCTTCGGATCGCGTTTGGCGTACACACTATTCAGGTCATTGTCGGTGACGTAATACTCTAGTCGGAAGGAGCACGTGGACTTTGCGAACCGCACGAAATTAGGGGCCAAGACAGTCTTCTGAACGTGGTAAAACGGATCATAGGACTTGCCCCGACACATCTCACAATACCATTCGCCAGCCATCTGTCTCAGAGCAGCAACAAGCACACACAGAAGACCAGGTTCCTAGTTAGTGCCTTCACGTAATAGCCAGCACCCAATCAGCATCATGCCAACCCACCGTGATCAGTTGGTGGCACTTGGCATGCACATTCAAGCCACAGTCGACACACGTGACCACCTTCCTGAAACATTTTGCGCGGAGCAGAAGCATCTCGCTCCTTCCAGCGACGCCGATTTCCTCGGGTTGTACAGATCCACTCCACTGGTCAGTGGGATCACTCCCGCTCCAGGCGTGGCATGGTTCCCCCTCCGTAGGGCATGCTAGTCGGGATGTTGCGGGCATAGGACGGCACCGGTCGCTGCTGCGGAGGCGGCGTGTACCTGGCCATCAAGTGGGACGGCGGCAAGTGGCCAGGGCGGTACACGCCGTTAACCACGTGGCCGGGGGCGTCGTGGGCGACGCCGGAATGGGTGAGCGCCGTGCGTTGGTCTGGTGGTCGATACTGAGCATACCGGAGGCCAGACGCTCGGCGTAGAAGGCGGGGGACGACGTGCCGCTCGCTTTGTCCGCGAACGACTGCAAATGACACCAAATGACACACAAAACGACACAGTGAGATGCTGTAGGAGAGACGATAGAGAGATGAGGTGAGAGACCTCAAGCTCGAGGGCGATGCGGTCCACCAGCTCGGACTTGCGGCCGGAGCGCGCCAGGTTGAGGTCCATGAGGATGTTGCGCAGCTCCGGCATGCGCAGCATGTTGAGGCGCTGGCGGATGCCGCGCAGCTGCAGATGCGCCGAGTCGCTCATGGCGCAGTCGCTTGAGCGGTTGGGTCTCGACTTGCGGTCCTGCAGTGGCCGCGGCGACTGAGGCAGCGACTTCTTCTTGGGCTCCCTCTCTCACTCTTTCCAGCGGGCATGCCGCGGTCGCTGGCCCTGCGCGTCAATGCAAGTGGATGGCAGAAGGCGGTGTGTGTGGCATTTGGCGATACATAGCTAACGTATAATCGCGCTGAAAGATTGACGCAAATGGCGCGATGACACCGTGTTTTGGAAAGCGAATGAAGACGTGGGATAGTTAGAGACGCAGCGTTGCAATACAGGGTGGACTATACACCGCGTTTTGACACATGTGTCACAAGCATTTTTGCGCGAAAAATGGACGTCTAGACGCCGCTGCTTGCCGCGCCTGCTGGCCGCCTCATGGAGATGCCCAGGGCCCAGTAATGCGCCTAATGGATGATGCTACGTGGAAAATAATGAATCTTCTTATGTGGGCGAATGTCCCGGCGAGAAGCGATGGCAGAAGCTCGAGAAAAGCTGCAGAAGAGACCTTAATTGTCTTTAGCATAGCATTATACGCTAGAGAGCTCAAAGAGAGGACAATATGCAGTCGAGATGAGACTGTATGCAACGCAGTTGAAGGAGCTTGGGGAAGCAGAGCGCTGTTCGATCATGAGGTGTACTTTAGCGGGTGAGGATGTGAAAATGCAAAGTGTACGGCATGAGCAGGCAGAGCAGCGACGGACGGAGAGGACCACTAAGACTACGCTTGCTTGGACTGCTGTTACTGCCTATCGTATCAGGCGCAGCGGGGCTTTAAAGACCGCGCCGAGATCGCTGGCGAAGGGCCAGCGGAGTGAACCAACGGTGCGCCTTGATTTCTTGCAGAGAGGACGCTTTCCCGGGAGTTTCTGCAGGATCTGATGTACACACCAGCACAGCACCTGTTAATGATCTGGCAAATACTTACTGCAGCAAAGCCATCAAGTTCAGTCCGTACCCGCTGAATTAAATCCTTTGCTGCTAAAGACACCGAAGGAGGCACGAAGAGTTGACCCTCCGTAATGAGCTCGATGGTCTCGCTTTGACCCTGCAACAAGAAGCAGCATGTCAAAAAATATTCGGGCTATCACGATTACACCCCAAAGGCACCAAGGGATTGTTTATCAGACATCAACGTACCGGTGCTTCGAAGGGTGGTTTGCCTACGAGGAGCTCGTACATGATGATGCCAACTGCCCAAATGTCCACAGATTCATCGTATTTCTCTCCCTGGACGTATCAGCACACCGGTTAATTTTAATTTCTGCACGGCCTACTGGAGCAAGGAACAAGAGCCCAGACGCGTACTCGAATCATCTCTGGAGATAAGTAATCTAACGTCCCGCAAAGCGTATCGCGGCGATTGCTATCATCAAACGACATTAAGAATTAATGTTATGAACCATACATAATCCATCTCTCGAATCATACGCATCACTTACGCTGGAGTCACGTTTGCGGATGACCAGCCAAAATCACCGAGCTGAATGGTGCCCTGACAAACAGAAAACGAAGTCAGCACAGTCGAAATATGGCAAAAGGCAAGAGGGTTCAGTTCTTCCTGTGGTGTATGTACCTCCTGAGATAAGAGTAGGTTTTCCGGCTTGATATCACGGTGAACCACGTGCTGGTGATGGCACGCTTCCAAACCGCTGTACATAGGCATAACAATCCCATAAACTGTCAGCAAGACGTCGATACAACTCCTCCAGCAGCTCGTACCTGACAAGTTGGGAGACGTAAAGCATAGCTTGGCGCTCAGGAAAGCTGAGCAATTCATCAGCAACCGTTAGAAGGGGAATAGAGACAGCAAGAGATAGAACAGGCAAGTGTACCGTCGTCCAGGCATGTTGCGCATTTTCTTGTAGAGGTCACCTCCGCCAGCGTACTTCATCACCAGGTAAACTACCGGCACAAAAGAAAGCGTTGGCATCATGCGTGGTGCGCCCATTACAAGGGGAAGGCTGTTTACCTCGTGTGGCGTCCTGAAAAGTAGCGTACAGCGGTAGAATGTTTTCGTGCCGGATGCGCGAATGAATCTCAACTTCCTTGCGCAGCTGGTGCGCCACACCTGCCGCCTTCAACTGCTCTTTTACGAGTACTTTCAACGCAACGACCATTTTTGAGTTCTTCTCACGCGCAAGGTAAACCCGCCCAAACTTGCCCGTTCCTAATTCGCGGCCGATCTCAAAATCGTCCAGACTCCACGCCTTGGGCGATTGCTTCTGATGAATTTCTGGAGCAGGGGCGGGGTGGTGTCCTCCATTTCAGCGTCTTCCTCCTGCGGCGGTGGCGGCGGCGGCACATTATGTTGCATCCGTCCGTACGTTGGCTGCGTCGACGTCGAACTAGATGTGTGCAATCTGCTCGACCCACTTGATCCACCGTAATCCGGTTTAGTACCAGCAGCTGCCGTCCTCGTAGCTGAGCCCGACGTCCCTGACTGGAACCTGCTCGTTGCGCTATACGTCGGTCGCGTCACAGCCGACGGAATGCTCGATCCTTGGTACCTTCCGGTGGCAGCGCTACTGAACGTCGCTCTTGCATACGAAGCTGTCGAGCCTGTCGAAGCAGGAGCCGATGCAGGCGCTTTTCGATGCGCCAACGAAGAAGCGGTCGGCGCCAGCAAGCGACCTGCAGCACGCAGTAGAGAGTCCAGTCCATTAGTCAGTCAGTCAGTCCCTGCGTGTGCATCTCTCCCCAACGAACTCGAGGTCGTCGATCTGTAGCTGGTAGTTGGGCGCTCCCTCAGTGCTGGCCGGGCGTAGCCGAAGGTGGAAGACGACGAGGTGGACGTGGCGGGCGACGGTCTCTGGAAGCGTCCGGTCGAGGAGGACGGGGGCGGCTGCGACGCGTCCTTCATGTCCACATCCGCAGCGCCAGGAGACGGCGAGCGTCGGACGTTGGGGCGGCGGTTCTCGTCCGAGCGCGAGCGGAAGGAGGACGCGCCTGCGCCGAAGCGGTCGGCGCCAGGGCGGCTGAACATGCGGCAGCTCTGCTCGATTCTCTTTGAGGCGTTTGAAGTGGAGGGCATGCAGTATGACGGATAGCAGGTTTGTGAATTTCATGAATTGTTTGGGACAGCTGGCCATTAGCCAGCTACTGTACTGGCGAGCTTCTGGAAGGCGAGCTGCAGGTTGAGGATGCAGGCGGTCAACACCGGACTCTCGTAGAATTGGCGGCAGAACTGCAGTCAGAGTTAGGAATCTGTTAGTTTGTGGATGTAGCGTTTAAATGGAGTGCAGCAAGTGAGTCCGACCTCCTTGAAGTTGGAGCTCTTGGCGGCGATCTGCTCGACCTCCGCCATGGGCGGATGTTGAAGCTGTCGCGGCAGACGAAGTTAGTGCTGCATCGCGTTCGTATCGGTTGTACACTACACGAGGAACGCACACGTTCTGCTGGGCCACGACCCGGAGTCTGGCGATGAGACGGTCAGCAGCGACGGCGTTGGTGAGACTGCAAACGACGAGAGCAAAACGTTTGAAGTTACGCCAGTGACAACAAGCACCATGTTGCGCAGAAGTACCTCTCGGATCGACTGCTGCGAGGAGAATTGCTGCGGCTGTCCTTGGATGAAGACATTTCGTTGTAGATGTCGAACGTCTTGTTCAGGAACTCTGCCGTCAATTCAAAGATATTCGGGAAGATGAATGCCGTATCTGTGTGTGCATTGCCAACAACCTACCGTTGAAGAAGAAACAGGCACTAAATGCTACGAGGAAGGTTCGCAACGGAGCGCGACGCTGACCATCTTCACTCTCCGGTAGATGGCACGTGGCCTGCTTCACCAACTGCGGCGGCAAGTCTCTGCACTGACACCAGAGCATTTCCGTGAAGTCGCCCACAGACAGGACTGCATCAACAAACACAATAGACCAAGCAGCACGTGAGCAACACGAAGCGATGACCATCAGCCACGCGCCCCCAGCTCACGCATATTGTGGTCGATCTTGTTGTAGCTCCGCTGCAGTTGGGCCAGGAAGGCGACGCGGTTTTGCAGGCAGCCGTTGACGTACTCGAAGGGCCGGCCCTTGACGTTGGAGCCCTTGGCGACGGCGTCAAAGTAGCTGGCGATGAACTGCGCAGGCTGCTCAGGCCGTTTGTCCTGCAGCTGCTGCACCAGGTCGTCCACATAGAACTGGACGCCCGACTGCTGCAGGTAGAACTCGTGGGACGACGTCAAGAGCGACGTGAGGCCGCGTGACGGCAGCCGCGTCAGCGAGCGCAGCTTGGTGGGGCCGAGCAATTGGAAGCTGCACTATCCGCCGCCTTGGCGCTGCTTCCACCATCCAGCGGGATCCGATACGCGCTCGCAATGAGCCGCTCGGCCTGCACGCGGCTCAGTCCGTCGTTGCTCATCCTGAAGTGACGAAGCGATCCACCGAAGCGACACTGTACCAGTTAGTGTACCATTATGGGATAGGTGACAACTGCAATGAGTCGCATGACTATAAAAAGGGCGAGTGCCTCAAAGAAACGCGTTCGAAAGACTCTCTATAACTCTATCCCTGCGTACTACGTTGTGCACCGATATTGTACTATGATACAAAATGTCAAAAGAACTATCTACGTTATTGTAAAGATCGATTGACGAGGCCGTTTAAAACCCCTCTATTTCATACCTGATATCACCTCTCAGAGGGCGAGTCAGCATCACCACTTACTCGGAGCCGCTCACTCTTCCCGCTGCTGACGCGGACGGAGAAGGTCTGCAAGGTCTGCGGCAGTGCAGCTCTGCTCTGCGGCTGCCGAGTGCTTCTCTCCATCCACCAAGCCCGAGAGTTCAAAGCACCGCAAAACTTCCTTCGCATGGGCGTCGACGCGGAGGCGCTGGCCCAACTGGCGGCCACGGGGCTGGCGGGCATCTTCGCGGGCGCCTCCCTCTTCATCAGCGTGGCGCAGCACCCGGCGCTGCTGGAGACGGACGCGCTGGCCTTCCAGGCGCCTTTTTCCGCCGCATGTACTTCTACGCATCGCGCATGCAGGGCCCCGTGGCGCTAGGCAGCGGCGTCGGCGCGCTGCTCGTGGCCTGTCTGCAGAGGCGGCGCGGGCCACACGCCGGTATGCCACGGCTCTGGTTCACCTGCGGGTGCCTCATTGGCGGCGTCGTGCCCTTCACGGTGCTCAAGATGCTGGCGCTTAATGACAAGCTCGTGGACTCGAAGCGTTGCGTGCATCGCGGCCACTCGTGGATGCAGGAGATGCTGCGGCGCTGGGGCCAGCTGCACGCGGTTCGCTCCGGGGCCAGTGTTCTGGCGTTCTCCGGGATGCTGCTCGCCATGGCGTGTGGTGGGGACCGATCAGCACCAGTGCTCAAGGAGGCGTGACGGAATAGAGGACAGGACAAGTAGAAGGCGACGAGGCGGCGAGGCAACGGGCGGTAGAGGTAGGAAGGCGAGGACTAATCATTATTTTATTAACGCGGAGGTCGCATTCACGGACCGAAGCCAAGTCTTGCGTAGCGTATGTGTCGATTCCACCGAGAGAGCCAAGGACGACCGTTGAGTTTGACAAGCATCACAGCGCTCGTGATTGGCCAGACGACGCGCTCACTTCAACTTGGTCGGGAAAGGACGTCCGCGACAAGTTAACTAACGGGGTCTTCTAGCTCGTGGTCTCTCTGGTTTGTTGGCAATGCGTGGACTTTCCCAGCGGCTAAACCAGCAGCTCTCTCAGTTTCGGAAAACCCAGCTCGGACCAGAGGTACAGCAGGAGAAGGACCAAGCTCGCAGGCGGGCTCTCAGCCGGCGTTCATGGTGCGAGGCGCGTCTGCTGTCTACTCCGCTTCGAGATCAACTCGTTTAATCTTTTTCCGTGTTGCTTGCGCAGCGTCTTCGTTGTTGTCTGCTGTCTTGCTCGCGGTGGATTCTGGACCGACTCGCTTCCCTGTGCAAACTCATCTCGGAGAACGTCCAACGTCTTCTAGAGAAGGGATTGAAAGCTACTCGGAAAGCCTGCTCCACCACCAAGGAACTATTGAAGAGGTTCTGCCGCTTGCTGCTCGCGCACACACCACTCACGCTGTGCAAGGCGATGGTCGACTTCAATCGGTGGATCGTGGAAGTACTGGCGGACACCCGGTCAGAAGGCATCCAGTGGGAGCCGTCGTACGGTGAAAATCCCTGGTTGGCTCTGGAAGAGCAGCCGCAAGACCCTCCGCTCGAAGAAGACATTGCCGTTGATGCTGCACAGACAAATGAGCTGCTCAAATCCATGGCCGAGTTCTACATGGTGCGTTGCGAAGGTCTCCTAGATGCTAACGCCAGTCTCGCGACACATGTGAACGAGTTGAAGATCCTACTGAGCGATGCACTAACTCGCGTATTCGAGTCGAAGCAACATATGGAGCACCAACAGGAGTTAATGGAGCTCCAGCAGGGTTGCCTTGTGACGAGAGTGCAGTTTGGCGACTTTCTCTCGAGATATTTATCCTACGGAGAAGATTCAACGGATGTGGCGCAAGGTCAGATATCCCGCGCTTTTGAAGCGCTCAGCATGATAGAGCGTGGCTCGCCTGCATATCAAGAAGGATTCACGTCTATTGAGTCTGAGAGAATTCCACGCGAAGAGATTGCAGGAAATTTGCCACGTGATGAGCCTGCAACTCGAGATAAAGATGCTGACATCGAGTTGGAAATCACTACCGTCAACCAGGAGGAAATCGTGCACACCACACCTGACAACAAATTTCAAAGTGAAGAAGGGGTGCTTGCTTCAATGCCGACGACCCCGTCCACTGCAGCTTCAGTGTCGATCCCAGAAAGCGGTGGAATGAGTTACCAGCAACTGGCTAAGATGCGTACAAGCGAAGACGACGATGGCAGTTGGATCCGCCACGCGCTACGGGTGCTTCAGGAGGAACGGAAGCGACGACGATTTTCCGCACCTTCAGTGGCAACACCGATTTGCCTGAAGTCAGCGCCACCACGAGTAAAATCAACACGACGACCCCAGCCCGCAGTATTCGTCCTGACCCGCTAGAATTCGAGCAGCTTATTGCTATTCAAGACCCGGCTGGAAGTGATGAAAACTTGGAATGGTACCGCAGTGCACTGCGCTATCTCAAGCAGGAACGGCAGCGCCGCGCAAGCCGCCGCGATCGAGCGGAATCATTTTCTTCCACGATTACCATTTTTGACTAACTGCCACGCATCGCCATGCGAAGACGACACCAAAGTCGATCACCACCGCACGCCTGTCTTGATCCCAGCCCCATTCAGCAAGGAAAAACATACCATAGTCTCGTCTCGAGCATCCCTTTTTCTTGGCTGCATGTATCTAGTAACGTTGCGCTCTAAGAAAGTACCATTCATCGCTTGGATAAGACAACGTTGGTGCTGCGAGCGTTATATTCTCCGTCTGTCCATTTACACAGTTGTTGTTGGCCAGACACCCTCTGCGAGGTGGGTTTTGATCATGCTAGGTGATGGCAGAGCTCAACCAAGGACAAGCCGTCGCGACGGATATGACCAAGAGCAGAACGACCTCGTCGAGTACTTCGCTCGCCGCTATGTCGACGCGGAAGAGGAGAACAGTTTGCTGAGACGAGAAATTCGACGTCTGCGACAGCATTCGCTGGGACTAGTTCGGCTGCTTGATGCTCGTTCGAGTCAGGTCGAGCGCCTTGTGACCAGTGTCTGCGAGATGATCGTGCTGTATCGCGCAGTACGCACCACATTGGGCATGAGTGAAATTGTGCATTCTGCCCACTCAACAGCGACTGGCGCGGACAACATCACGATTGAGTCGAGCAGCTTCAGCAATAGAAGCACCGCCTCCCTAATCCACGTTGAAGAATGCGACGATACCGAAGAAGTATCGCAAAGCGCAGACCAACTCACTCGTCAGTGTTAACATGAAGACCAATCCAGATGACAAATAGCAATAACTCGAGGCCATTTCTGGACAACAGATTTGAGCGAAGCGAATTCCCGAATTCCCAGTAGACTCGTAGTACTTCTTACCAGAACCGAGACGCTTGTTCAGATATCGTACAAGCATTCTTCACAATACCCACGAGCTTACCAAGTCTTATCCCACATGATCACATCCTGCAGGCGCTTCTCTAGATCTTGGTTGCGATTACCGAGCTCCACAATGTCATCCCTCGCGTTCCTCAGGAGATACACGACGTAGTCGTATTTCTCCTGCATATCCTTCTGCTCTTGCAAGAAATCTTTCCTGAGAGCTTCCGTCATTTGCATCAGCTTTTGCTTTGTCTCGTGTTTCCACTCGGCGTGCTCTAGCTGCATCTGATGCATTTGTTGCTGCAGCTCAAGGGCCCTTCCTCGCTGCTTTTCCACTTCCTCTGCAAGCTTCTTTTCCTTATCCACCGTCGCCTCCAGAGCTAATTTCAGTCGCTGCTTGTCGGTCTCGGCCTCCTGCTGGAAGCGCTGGCGTTCTTCATCCAAGGCAGCCTGCAAATACGCTGCGCGTTCTTGTTTCATTTTCTCACGCTCGTCATCTTGGATGGTTTTGCGCAGCTTTTCATCCTCCTCCAACAAAGCACTCTTTGCCGCCACCTCAGCTTCTTCCTCGACTAAGCGCTCTTCGCACGCTTTAAGATCCTCTTTAAGGCGCGCCAATTCGTCACGGTCAGTGATGAGTAATGACTTGCGTGACTCGATCTCTTCCATCAAGTGTTGTTTGTCGCGTGGGGATTCAGCTTTTAGTTGTTGAAAAGCTTGCACGCCGAGCTGCAGCTTGCTTTTGTTTTCTACGTAGCTCTGCTTGCGAACTCGCATCTCCTTTGAAAGCTGTACCTTCTTATGCTGCAGGGCCTTGATCTTCTTCATGATGTCCATTTTTTCCTGCTTTACCGTTTGCATGAAACCCAAAATCTTCTTCTCATTCGCGAGCGAGTTTTGCCGCTCATGTTCGTACATTTCCGTGAGGCGCTGCTTTTCTTCCCACGACTGCTGCTTAGCACGCTCGAGATTCGCAATGGTCTCCTCCATCTGCCCCATCATTTCAGGATTGCCACTTGATGCTGATGTGGGGCGCGCCACCATTTGACGCAGCTTCTCGATCTCCTCTCGCAGTTCACGAATGATCTTCTCGTTAATGTCCTCGTTCTTCTTGGTCGCATTCTTGATGGATTTAGCACGATTTGCGTACACAAGCGTGCCCAAGCTCTCTTCGTAATTGTAATCTGCTGGCGAGATGGCAGCAAGCATCACTGTTAGCGAGTTACCACCTAGCGACTCCTGTAGCAACCGCGTGAGCTTTGAATCTCGATATGGTACATGCGCAGTCTTGCTCCCTCCAGCGCGGCGCGTCTTATCGGAGGAGGCTAACATGTTTATCACGTTGCCCAAAGCGCTCAGGCTCTTGTTGATTGCAGCACCTTCCTTGAGACGGTCGCCTGTCGCACCCGTCTTGGACGCACGCTCCGAACCTGCAAGGTCTACCAGATTAATCTTTGCATTCATGCACGTTTCCTTACACACACCGGCCATCACTTGCGATCGCTTGGACGAGATTTTAATGGTGAAGCAGCTGTGTGAACGCGAGCTACGTTCGTTCATCTGAGTAGCCGCTACCTGCCGCACCTTGTTGCCTTGCTCCAGCAGCCGTGTTACATCCACTGGATCGCGAACTACAAGCTCGGCAAGCTGCTCCACGTAAATGCCCATGTCTGGATGCTCGCGAATTTTGAGCACCTTGTCAGAAGGGTTGAGCAAGTCTTTTATGACTTCGTTGTAGATCTCCAGGAACGATACGGTCACGAGATACTTGATGGCTCCCTCGTCGTCATGCTTGGCATTTTCTGCATCACTTGCATTGATCCGTGTAAACAGATCCGCGTTCATTAGCGGCACTATGCCGTGGTCGTCACCACTCCCCATCATCGTGTGCGTCTTGCCGGATCCTGTCTGGCCGTACGCAAAAATGGTGCCGTTATACCCTTGCAGAGCCTGGTCGACTAGAGGCCGTGCAATGTCTCCGTAGACTTGAGCCTGTGTGCTCTCCGTGTAGTACGCAAAGTCAAACGTGAACTGCTTCTTTTCGGAGGACGCATCTGCTGTCTCTGCGGCAGACAAACTAGCAGAAGCTTCCTCGGCGCTCGGATGAATGATGACCGTCGTGCCGTCCACCACCTGCACGACTCCACGCGCGCCCATCTGCGTCTCGCGCGAGCTCATGGGCCGGCACCGCACCGCCACCTTGACATTCACATCCGTCGACATCGCGTTGTCTGTACAGGTCTATCGCTTTGTCTAAGTAGCCTTGAAATCGAAAGTGAAGCGCCGTATCCGCTAGGATCGCTCGCGTCCGTTCCTGACCACTCAGACCTGCATCACACCACAACCACAAACAAAGCAAACTCGACCGGTGTCTGGGCGGCCTAGCACACAGTAACAAGCTGAAAGAGACGTGAGACGTGCCATGTCAATACACTGCTATTATCTGTATTTCCCAGGAACAAAGCCACTCGAGCCTTGGACCACCCTATGCAACGAAAAAAAACATCTAGTTGGTCTTGGGGGTGACAGTTGAGTTGCCACTCTGCTGCGTCTCAGCCGCCGAGGCCTGCGCGTTCGACGGCGTCTTCGCACCACCGAACATGGCACCTCCGAAGGGCAGGAGCGGGCGGATTTTCTCGTGGAACTGCCACCGCAAGCGGTCCACCACTCCTTCCACCGAGTCCAGCGCAGGACGCACATCCAGATACACCGACAACGGTCGCCCAGGCTGCGGCTGACCCGAGTAGAAGTCGATGACGTAGCGCACCTCCTTGCCATCTCGGTCCACGATCCAGTCGTGGCGGTCGAACGGCAGCACCGACCTGCAAAACAAATAAAAAACATTAAACATCATCAGTTCAAACTCTTCTAACTCTCCATCACCTGGCAACTAACGTCTCACCAGCCCAGTGTGTTCATGATCTTGGCCTTGGGACTGTACTCCGTGGGTTTGCCCATAAACTTCTTAAGCTTCACCGGTTCCTTGGTCCTAAAACCACATCAAAATCAACAATTCCACTAATTCAGTATAAACAATATAAAGTTAACTCGTCCACCACTAATCAGCGTACGGATGGAAACGCTCCCACTTGAGCACCTCCTGCCAGCTCTGCTCGTTCACCGTGTTGTGGATGGCCACGATGGTCTTCATCTGCTGCGCGTCAGGCGCCCAGCCCTTGCGCTTCATGGCTCGAAAGTACTGAGCCTCGCTCGGGTACTCCCACTTGGCCTTGTCCTCCGTCTGGTGCGTCGGCGTCCAGTCGCTTTTGGGGATGGACGACACCACGCGCGTGCTCGACAGTCGCGCGCTGCTCTCAGAGACGCCGCCGGCCTGGGCAGCCACGCGCATGAGCTCGGCGTTGAGTCCTGCAGCGCTTGTGTGGTCCACAGGACACGACGCAGCGGCTGTGTGGTCCACTGGACAGCTGGAGGTCTTGGACGTCTTGGACGCTTTGGCGTGGGGCTGGTGCGGACAGCCTGCAGCCGCGGCGGCGTTCACGTCCGCCGTCATCACTCGAGTAACCGCTGGACGCGAAGGTTACGCAATGAGCGGCTACGATTTGAAGGATGGGGTACACGACACCGGTTACACCTCTCGAAACGCATGTCGAAGGGTTACACCACATTTGACTGGCGACCAGTCCACCATGAGCGTGCTCTTCGGCAAGCGTCGTCGTCCCGCTGCCTCCTCTCCATCCTCTCCAACGCCCACACCTCCCGTCAAGCCTCGCGTAACCTCGTTCCCCTCCTCTTCCCTTCTCTCGTTCCAGTCTCTCGGTCTGTCCCCATGGCTGGTTACGCGCTGTAACCTACTGGGTATGCGCCACCCCACCCCGGTCCAGACGCAGTGTATCCCTCAAGTGCTTTCGGGCCGCGACGTCATCGGCTGCGCACAGACAGGCAGCGGCAAGACGGCGGCCTTCGCGCTGCCCATCCTCCAGGCGCTCAGTCACGACCCGTACGGCCCGTTCGCGCTCGTCCTGACGCCCACTCGCGAATTGGCCTATCAGATCGGCGACCAGTTCAACGCCCTGGGCAGCGGCCTGGCCGTGCGCTGCGCCGTCATCGTGGGGGCGTCGACATGCTCGGCCAGGCGCTGACGCTGCAGCGTCGGCCGCACGTGATTGTGGCCACGCCCGGACGTTTACGGGACCATTTGCTACGAGCTGAGCCGCCCAACGTGTCGCTGGTCAAGTTCCTGGTGCTGGACGAGGCCGATCGACTGCTGGACGTTTCATTTGCCAAAGATTTGAGCTTCATCCTGGACAAATTGCCGGTGGAGAGGCAGACGCTGCTGTTCTCGGCCACCATGACGGCCAATTTAGACAAATTGGAGCACATGGCGCTCTTGGACGCCTTCCGGTTTGACGCCACGCCCAGTGTGAAGACTGTGAAGACGCTGAAACAGTTTTATTTATTCATCCCAGCACAGGTGAAGATGACGTACCTCATGTACCTCATGAAGCTTCTGGACCCGACGGAGGACGAGGACGAGGAAGAGAAGAAGGTCAAGAGCAAGGGAAAGAAGGACCGAGATATGGACAAACTACTTGATGCTGCAGCCTCCTCCAAGCGCCAACTGCGCTCCATGATGATCTTCGTGTCGACCTGCAAGATGTGCGAGCTCGTGGGCGAGATTGGCAACGAGCTCGGCACCAAGTGCGTGACGCTGCACTCGATGATGTCGCAGAACCGCCGGCTGGCGGCGCTAGGCAAGTTCAAGAGCGGGCTCAGTCACATCCTCGTGAGCACAGACGTTGCCAGTCGTGGCTTGGACATTCCGGAGGTCGACGTCGTGCTCAACTTTGACCTGCCGCGTGACGCAGACGACTACATTCATCGTGTCGGGCGTACCGCTCGTGCCGGACGTAGCGGCCAGGCGATCTCGCTCGTGACGCAGCACGACATCGAGCTGCTGCAGAACGTTGAGGCCAAGGTGGGCAAGAAGATGGACGACTACGAGCCGCAGGCACCCGAGAAAGAGGTTCTCAAGCTGCTCAATGATGTCACCACTGCCTCGCGGGTGTCCAAGATGCGACTGACAGAGCGCGGCTTTGACGACAAGGTGCACGCGCGCAAGGCTAAGCGTCAGGAGCAGCAGCACAAGCAAAACAAGAAACAAAAGCCGACCAACAAGTAGAATCGCAGCCTTCATCTCAAAACAATCTTTTTTCCTTTTAGCTTTCGCCTTCTCTACTCGCACAACTGCCGCTGAAGTCATCACGTCAAATGCGAAGTTGGTCTGTGGGGTTGATGCCACTCCAGCCTGTCATCTCGGTGTCTGCAAGGCGGAAGTCACCGTCCATTTCGACACAGTTGCGAACCGCATAAAGCAATCGCTCACGACAAATATCGTCGCTTGAGTACCGAGGCAATTGCAATGCAAAAAGCACGTGTGTGATTTGGGCATCTGCGAATCCATCCAACCTCCGGTGGTTGATGTCGTTCCTCCAGCGGAACTGCTGTCTCCTGTCCCTGAGGAAGCTAGTGCTTGGATTTTAAGTTTTTGCGTAAATTGTGCCGAGCCTTGAGGTAGACGCGATCGTGCCCATACGAAGCGTAGGAATGCACGCTTATCTTCGGACTCCAAACTCTCCAGCACCCGCCAAAATCTCTGGATGAACTCGTCATTTGGAGAGAGCTCTTCGTCGTACTCCGTGTTGGCCTGCAGAAGCTTTACGTCTACTTCTGCTACACCGCACATGCGCTTTTCAAGTTCACTCCACGTTAAAAGGGCAAGTGCAGAGACCGGCATAATGGAGTGCAGGCCCTGCTTGACAATGTTCATCACCTCTTGAGTTTCCTGCACTCGTGCCCGTAGCATTGTCTGTAAGTACATTTCCAAGTTGGTCAGTGTGACAGTCACATTGCTACCGTTTGGACACAGCTCGACAGTCCGTCCATCCGATAGCACCGTCGTGAAATCCAGGTCCATTGCGGCTAGCTGCTCTTCTAACTCTCGACGTCGAACGGATGCCATTTCAGATTTAATGTCTGCGGATTCGATACGATTGAGGTCATTCAGTATTCCTTTCAGCGTTTTCCAGAGCGAGTACGCAACGAAATCGATCTCCTTGAGCGTCTCCAGTGCATTCTCTGGGTTCGAGTCGTCTTCACCCACAAGTTGCTTCCACACTGCCATCGCAAGGTCAAGCCGTACGCAGACTCGAGTTCGCAGACAAATCCCGAACATTTGACCGAGGAAGTAAAACATCTCGCAGTAAAGCTGACGCTTTTCTTCAGCACTTTCACCTGAAGAACGTTGTTCACGTCCAACCTGCCCTTGGTTAGTCGCTTGTTTGGTGTTGCCGACATCTCCAATCTGAGTGCTGATGAGCGCACCGTTGAGTACGAATTTCTCGCGGTTTGCTCCGACACCGTTCCTCCAGTTCGGACTAGGTAAAAAGAACGGTAGCATGCAGGCCGAAACAGATACTCCCGGCTCCTTTGGTGATGAGGTGCTTGCAGTGTTGGTTAAATTGATTTCCGCTCCCGGTTCGTGTAGCATTTGAAGCTCAGCAAAAAATTGCGAGAAGAACTCGCGGTAGGGACCACCGTAGTCATCCACGCCCTCACCCTCGAATTTTACCTTAAAACTACGAAGTTGACCGTCGTCCATCGGGTGTGAGTAAACCATTCGCAGCGTCTTGAGTGGCAAGAAGTGAAGCTCTTCAAATGATTGCCCGAAGAGCGATAGAAAGAGACTGCTGGTAGTTCCCTGGTGGCATTTAGCTGCAGCAGCCTTCAATCGGTTCACTTGCATTTGCGGCAGATCATCAGGGTAGTCATATTCATCGTCGGCTCTCTTTGTCGAGTTTGCTGTTCTCTCCATTAGAGCTGTGAATAGTGCATTTTTCACGCAGACAAATAGGCTACCGCGGCATTGAGACACATATTGGCATGGCAAAGGACTCACCTCTGGCAAGAAGTAGTGCCATGTGAGGTCAAAAATTGGCAAAGCACGGCTAACGTACATGTTGCCAAAACGCAGTAGCGCAAACCGTGCGATTATCATTTTTTCGTTCTGCTCTTGAGGCAGCGCAAGTATACTGGCCAAAGGAGTGAGCTCCAAAATGGTGGTCTTTTCCTTAATGAGTTTCAGGAGTTGAGCTGGCGTCAGATTCCAGGGGTTGACGCGCGAGACCTCGCAGAAATCGTTGACGGCACTTAACAACTCACGATCGATAGCAATGTTCCACGATACATGCTCTCCAAATTCAGCAAGTTCTTCTTGCGATAATGTCAATGGTATGGACAGTTCATCGGAAGTTGTAGAGGGGATACTGCTCTTTACCATTCCATCATCACCGGAGCGAGAATCATTTCGAGCGGAAGGAATAACATTTCCAGGTGTAGAGTTTGATCCTGTGGGAGGAATCGGCAAAGTGGTCGCCGTAGTGTTTGCCATCGTCACCAAACGCAGCTTTGATGGATGAAAGAACCATGCACCAGCCTCACCATCAACTTCAACCCAAATTCGTCCAACTGCCACACCAATGACGACTCCATTGCCCCGAGGTGTTCGGACACGGTCGTCAGTGAAAAAGCCAAGGCTTCTACAGCTTTCACGCGTCACATCTACCCATAATGACTTTCCCGATCGAGTTGTCACAAATTTTGTAGACCCAGCGAGCCATGAAGATGCCATCTTAAATGCAGCAGTGTTTATTGCACCGCGCATCGATTTGTTCGTTATCCAGTTGGCCATTACTTCACATGCTACTAAACAATCTTCGATGCTTGCGTTACCATCTTCGCCCGTTGGAGATATCTCACTGTTTGAGGTACCGCTGCAGCTAACACAACTATCCTTTTCAAAGGAGATTTTCTGATGCCGAGAGTAGAAAGCAACGGCAGGGCACACTTCACCGACGATATTGTCAAAAGCTACTCCTAGATCAACACCATTCTTACTGAATGACAGCTCTCCTTTCTCGCAATCCAAACGCAAGCTAATGCAGTCACCTTCTGTGAAAGTTTCACCATACGCTCGAAGTCGATTCCGCTGATAGTAGAGTGCCTTGTCACCAATAAAGCCCCAAGACTGGTCGTCAGCCCCAAGAAACGAATCCAGGTTTGCTTGTCGGGTTGCCACGCCAACAAAGAGGTAGGGCGAGCTGGATTTCTCGATGCGAACCACCCAGGAATGTACTCCTGTGGAAAACCCCACCACTGCACATGCAGCTTTCCACATTTCATTTCCAGAATACGATACGCTCAAATCATCCTCCGCAAATGACAACAAACTGCTTCGGCTTCTTTTACGGTCAAAGTTTAGGCAACAGTTCCCAAACTTCGGATGGCTCGGTGCGGTTGGAGGAAGCAGAGATGCTGTATGCGGTAGTGAACACACACCATTTCCACCGCTACTGCCAACACCGTTTTGCAAACTTAAACTTTCTCCTGGTAAGCGGAAGTCCACGCTTATGTCAGCAAACTTTGTGAGACTCTGTAGGACATGGAGTAGCTCCACATAACTCTGGAGATACTGCGTGAAAAGAAGTCGGCCTTGTACCAACTCACGACCATGCCGCAAGTTGGCTGCCGTCAAGAATTCTCCAACCACAAGCTGCGATTCACGTAGTATCTCGTCAGTGTTGTGTGTGCTAGCTTTTAAGGTCGACAAAAGCCTACTGATTGCTCGAAGCACAACAAACTTTAGTGGTAGATTTGCCGTGCCGAGACAGCACCGAAGCCGATGAACGATACCCTTGCCGTAGTTGGTAGGATGAACAAACGAGATGTTTGTTGGTCCTGTCAGCAGAGAGTCAAGCATCCAGACAACAAGTTCAACACCAGGTTCTTTGACAACAGTCTTGTCTGTTCTTTGGAGCTCGCGTTGGGTCCACAAAATAGCTTCGTACGCTTTATTTGATGCCGCAGCTTCCAGTTCATCGAGACAAAAGTCAAACGCGGCTGTTGTAAAGACAATAGTGTCGCTTCTGGCAAAGTATTTAAACGCCCGCGAAAACACCTCATCGGTAGAGCATTCTTCGAGCTGCAGCTTCCCCCACATCCGGTCAAGCCACCTCTAACGGTTATTGTGAAATGATCACCTCGAAGCAAGGCGAGCTTCATCAGCTTAAAAACTGCTTGTACGGAATTATTGATCGTAATAGCAGTGGTGTACTTTCACTATCAACTCCATCAGCGATACGGATTTCATCGCATGCTGTCACTTGATGAATCAGCGCAACCATATACTGGCGAGCATAGAGAATTGATAACGTGTTTTCTAATGTCTTAAGCTGCTTGAGTAGGCTCCGAAGATCAAGCTGGTTGATGTTCTTCTGGAAAGTCTCCTGAAAAGGAGATGAATCAAACTCAGTTTTCACGATAGGCTCTGGTGCGGATGGTATGGTTTTCACTTTTGTCTCCATTGCATCGGTTCGCCACGACCTCATAAACCGTGATTTAGTGTTTGTGAGATATCCTCCCTCTTCAAAAGGAAAATACATCTCACCGAATAGTTTTCGACCCATCTCTTTGTCGTTCAGCGGCGGAACATCGACGCTGTTGCTTTTGCACGTCGTAGTACAAATTTTTGTATTATCTTTGCTTGGGTCGCAGTTGGCTCGGGGATCATCTTTTGCAACGCCTTCATCGATCTCTCTCCACGTAGTCGATTGAATCCAGCTATTAGATGAGTTCAATGACGAGGGCTGAGTACTTTCACTTCTTGGGTCGTCAGAAGGAATGACATCGTCTTCTTCCTCATCAAAGCGCGGTGAATCCCGATTTTTGTCACGCTCTTTGTCTAAGGTAGATTGAAGCTTACTGAGGTACTCCAGATTATCAACAATCCAGGCCGATGCACTCACGATATCATTTTCTGTTTGCTTCAGTGCCAGAACACACCAGTCCTCGGGAAAACCCATGAGCATAAGCTCTTCAACAAACTCGGCCCTAGTCTCTTCAGCCTCTGCTTCGTCGTCTTCTTCATCCTCGTCCTCCTCATTTTCTCCATCTTCTAAACTTTCGTCATCATCGTCTTCTGCTTCCTCTCCGACCTCGTCCTCTTCATCTTCACCTTCTTCACCAGTGTTGTTTGTCGGGTCGGGTTCGGTAGGATCCCGGTTTGGACTGTCGGGCCTACGCTCGTCTGGCACTGCGGCACTGGTCTCACTTACCCGAGCTGTAATTCCTTGGTGTTGGACCATACTGCGATGCTCGAGATCCGTCATAACTTTAAAGTCGAGCTCTTCATCACCTTCCGGACCGTGTGTTTGGGGAGTCTCCGTTTTGCTGGATAGATCGACATGCTTCGCATTCCCAGAATCGTAAATATTCGTCAGCTCTTCTTCTCCCTCCTCTTCAAGATCGATCAATGCAGCGTAAACTTCTCGTCGAAGTGCGCTAACCTTCCTCTCTACCTGTTGCAGACTTTCAAATTTGAGATTGGTGTCCTCGATAATGGCGAGTTGGCAAATAGCATCCATCAGTGTTGCTCTTGATAGTAGTTCATCAAGACTAGCGCCATTTCCGACAATTTGCACTAGGATCTTCAACAGCATACAACCAGAATGCATGGACAGCAGGTCACTTTCGGCACTGTTGGTAATATCAAGCCTACCAATTGCACCAGAGTCGAGGATTCTGCGATCGCCGCTGCATATAACAGGAATCACATTCTCTGCCTTCTGCAGCAGCACCTTCACCAATTCAATATGACCATCGTAAGTTGCCATTTCGTAGATGATGCCTGGGTGTGGTGTACCGCTTGGGTTCGGATTAGCTGGTGCAGTAGGATTCAGCTCATCGATTCTCACCGTAGAATAATCTGGCAGAATTTCTGTGTCTCGATCCGGACGAAATACTTTCTTGTACCATGCCGATACGTTAGCATTTTCGGGGCCCAAGCTGGATCCAGAAGTAGTATCCGCTGCATTGTTAGGGTTTTCAACGATGCGAATACATGCAGGTTGTGGTGAAGCCAAGGCACTACCGGTAGATGAGGTGTCCAAAGAATTTTTAGACGAAACAGCGGGAATTTGGTGCTCAAGCGAAATCACCTGCGCATAGTCTCTCGAGCTTCGCATTTCCACCGCAACACCGGGTCGCAAGAACTCAACTCCCCCACTAAGGGCGTATAGGCACCCTATTGTCTCCATGCGTTTGACTGTAGAAAGGTAAAGTGCGTGTTTGCCTATTCGAATAGCACGAGGTTTATCATCAGTGTGACTCTCCAAATCGTTTATACTCGAACAGCTTGTTGTGATCCTGGACATTACTCTCATGATAACTCGTCTCCACGAGTCGTTCGAGTATTTGATTAGATGTTTCAACATCTCGACAAGCTCGTTTGCAAGCATCAAGCACTGGCGCTTAGACGACTGGTACTGAGTCTCGATATCGTTAGGCAAATCTGTTTGTTGGTCTATTTGATTGAAGGCCTCCGGGGAGAATTGATTGGCATGTATGCCCTGTGCAAACATCAGGGTCCATGGCACTGCTACCATCTTGCTGGTTATTTCGACGGATTCATTGTGGGGACACTTATTAACGCAGAAACCAATCAGTCGGATTAACTGTTGTACGAAAACGCCCTCAGTGTCGTAGAACCCGAACATTTCCGCATCGGTTTGCGTTGAACTTTGCATGGTAACTTTCGATGCTTCTACAGGTCGTTGAGATGAAAGTAGAGTTCGCAATACACGCAATGTTGACTGCTGAATAACCGCGGAGTGGCTTCCAAGAAAGGTTTCCCAAAGCAGTCGCATCCATTTTGAAAATTGGACCGTAAAGTGGACAAGACCCTCGGACGATTCACTCAATAAGATGAGCAAAGCGTGAAGCTCCAAAACTTTGGATTGCTGGTCGAGACTATTGTCACAAGGTAATCCGGAGGAAGACTTTTCTCATCGAACACGATTCGAACATGAATCGGAGACAATGAACGGTTATGAAATCGAAAATGACTCAACCAGCCATCAAAGCATCGATAAGCTGCTTTCGCTTGCGACACCATCTCGGTACTCGATGGTGCGTTATTGGATGGCGGCATTACTGGATCCCAAATCGCTGTAGTTTTCATCATTCCAAGTGTTCTTGACAAGAACGTGCCAGCAGTAGAGACTGATGTCATCGTCGCAGATTCCGATGAGGCTTCATAATTTGACATCGGTGCCATTGGAAGGCGGCCGAAATGAAATGGAAGGTCTACATTGCCAGAGGACCATATCGGGATACTTTGCGCAGCAAGTGAGCGCTGACAGTCAAGCACGCCGTTTAAATACAAACGAATTTTGGATGCCTCCACGACAACAGCCACATGAATCCATTTACTACTCGCTACGACCTGCTTCGATAGCACTCGCTCCCAAATGCAATTTTTCAGAGACGAATCGCCGTGAGCTCCAGCGTCATTTGTACCTGGCGTTCTGTTCACGTCAATGAGAATCCCCACTTCCAGTTGCCAATTTCCGAAACTTTCCGGCACAAGCAACAAATACAGTGATATCTCACGCGCTGCGCCACGCAGGAACACAAGCTGACGGTCTCGTGTGATTGGAGCTGGTTCAAACAAGTCACCGGTTGTTGTCTGTGGGTGAGATAAGGGTGAATTATTGATGTACAACCATGTAGTGACACTGAATTCGTTCGGCTTGAGCAAAGGAGACATCGGAGTGCTGGCCTCGGTTGTTGTAGAGATCATATCACTGTAGCTGAAAGTGACTCCTTTAGTCTGGCTAGAGAACCTCTGAGGCAGTACTATGACTTCGTAGCTTCTTCGGACAGCTACAGGAACAGCAGGAGCAGCGATTGCCTGTTGATCGATGAATGATTGATCCAGCGCAAGTAATGGAAGAAACCCGCGAGAAATTGAGACTGCCTCATCATAAAGAAGATCAATCACGCCAGACAACACAGGAAATGTAGGCACATAAGCTTCTCGCTTAGTGACGATACCATTGATACGTTGTTCGTGGACGTTTTCCACTGCAAGGTGCACAAAAATGTAGCGAAATAGCACCCAGAGCGAATTCTTCAACCGAGTCTTCTGCTTCTGGGCAGTAAATTGTGCGAGAGTCGACTGCGCCCCACTCCTGCCTAGGACACTGTCTGCAGAAGGAATTTGCAAGAGAGAGTCTCCGCTTGGCTGAGACCCACGTTTGGAAAGTGATTGCATCATTTCTTGAACTACACCTAGGATGCCGATATCACTGACGAATTCAAAGTGGTCGACGCCGAAGTGAACACCCCAGGCGCTAAGTAAATCAATTATGATCCAGAAGGTAGAAGAGTTTTCCATCTCTCCAGCGCTACTCTCGAATAGTGAAGATGCTTTGTATGTCATCATCTCGGTTAATTGACCCACGAGCTCGAAAAACACATCGTTTTGTAGGTTTGAAAAAATACCCAGCACTTTTAGACCCTAGTGATCGACAAAAATCAAGTGCTCAGGAGCCTGAAACACAAGTACTTGCGACAATTGGTGAACGATGTCAGCTTGGATCGAGTCAAAGGAGACCAATGTAAGAAGTTCCCACAAAGTTTCTAGTCCACGGACGGAACAGCTCACACGTCGGCAAGGATCCACAAGAAGAGCCTGAATTCCGTCGCTCGAAGATAAATCATCGTCAGATGTGACATAGGCTAATATTTCCTGGGAAGTGTTAGCAGAGGTGTCTTGTCCGTTCGAAGCGGTTATGGCCTTCCACCGGATCATTGTATGCAATACCATACGTACCTTTTTCCATCTTGACTCTGGGAATGCAACCAAGAAAGGAAGTTTATCTTCTGTGTACGTTGTCTGCAAGTGTTTTTGGCTGAGGTTGAGAAAAATTTGAATGCCGAACTTGCCGATACCAAAAATGCAGGATTATACGGCGCAATGAAGCCCCTATCCAACTGGAGATTGAGGTGTTCCTGCTCATCATACACATTAACAAGCAGCAGAAGTTTGCATCGATCCAAAATCGTTTGCTGAAGAGCAATAATTCGGTCGAGTGATTTCATCCGGGGAGTGCTAGCCGCTTGGCTAAAAGTTTCACTTGACGAGTTCTTGATTTCAGTCTTCTTCGCAGCAATTCGGCGCCGCAACTGAGCCACACTGTGCCACAAGCTTTGCAATGCGCGTGGAGGTGATCGATGTTCAGAAGGCGATACACCAAGACCAAGAGCAAAGTGATACGCTTGAGAGCCAAGCACGTTGTGGTGAAGAAGCGACGCAAAGTAAGCAGACTCGATCTGGGTATCGTTCAAGTGGATCTGTCGGTCGACAGTATTTGCTGAGGCCTTTAAGTTCATGGAGAGCTGAGACTGCCGTATGATCATTCGGTACGATGGATCTTTCTCGCGTAGCTGTCCCGCACCCATTCACATAACTTTCGAGCTGCCTTTTGCATGTCGTTGAAAGACTCAGCGTCCTCTTCACGCTGTAACATGATCAGAAATTCCCAAACCGATTCAGGACAAATTCTTCTTGCATATGTGGCTTGGGTAGGTAGCTCCCAGAGATGGTTCAGGTCTTGCTTTGGAGGTGATGGAGGCAGGATTAACGAGAATGGCATACAGTCTATCCCCAATGCAACGGGCAATGCTATAGCTGCAGTTGGAAAAGGTGTGTGCTGAATGACGCGATATTGTTGAGAGGGGTCCGAATCACGTTGACTTCTGGTCTGCTTAATACTCTGGGCAAACAGCTTTAAATTCAACCCCCTCTTAACAATCTGCTCGATAGCCAACGCTCATATATTCCGACGTTTTTGACATCATATTTCCCACTAGCAACACCACGTTCAAATTCACAAGTGAAACAGGCGTCTCCTAGAACTAGTGTCACAGCCATTTCGCTGGACAGCACTGCCAGTTCTTTTTCCAGCCGATAATGCCAGGGGAGTGCCATTGCATCGGACGTAGTAAATCCTCTTCTATTCACGTCCTTTAAATTCTCACCGCGAGCTGACCCGACCGAGAGCGCATTACTATCACTCTTTCGCCGAAAACTTCCATTGCTTCCCTTTTGTGATGGCCGAGCGGAAACTGAAGACGCAATGGTTTCCACAAAATTCCGTTCTGCAGCCTCGACAGTGTTATCGCGCTGATTAAAGGTGTCAAGCAACCGTAGCAGCACTTTTGTCTTCGGCAACAGCGCTGCAGCAAAAGAGGGTTATTGCTGAACTCGAACAAGCTTACCATCAATGATGGCAACAATTGACCGACGACTGAGTGCTCCATAGCTTGCAGCATTTTCGTATGCATCTGCTCGTCACAAGTGCTGGCTTCCAAATTAATGTGGTGGCTGTAGCCATGCGTTGGGCTGGGAATAGGCTCCATTGTAATCGCTTGTGCGAGCACTTCGCAGCACAGACCTACAATAGCCAACGCAAACTCGATGAAACAGCGCCATGCAATCGGCACATGATCCAAGTCTCGCTCATCCACATGAAAGGTACGCTTAATCACATTAACGATACGTGATTCGATGTCACTATTAAGCGCAGGCACTTCTTCGATACATTTCATCGACCATTCATGAACACTTGAAGCCCAACTGGAAAGGTGTTTCTGCAGCCCAGCCAACATGTCAAAGAACGCATGAGTTGTGTCATCCTGTTGTGACTGGGAACCTGAAGGTGGCCGAACAATAGCTATTTTACACAGTCTTCGAGTAAAATCAGCTGCCACACGCTCGAGCAGCATTTGGTAAATTTCTATCATCAATGACGCCGACGAAAGTTGCTCTCCTGGAAGAGTAGAACTCGCTAGCATATCTGTTGACGCTAACGGCAGGAACCGAACAATCAGTGAATCTTCAGTTATCCTACGCAAAAGAGGACGCAGCAAAAGTGATTTGGACTTAGGCATAACATCGGTCGACCAAAGATCACGCCGACATAATGCACCACACGACGAAATTTGAGCCTCATCGTTGGAAACATCTTGGATCGTATGCAGACAAAATTGTCGTTGAAGACATTGGCACGGAAAGAACAACTCAAACCCTTGCATAAGTGTGCCAATTGCTTCATCCGCAATTTTAGCGGTATTCTCGCCTTCGTTGGGGGCTCCATCCAGAGTGCAGCAAACATTTTTGCGATGTTTGATATCAATCAATGATAGCAGTACACCCCGGATTTGTAGAACTGATACCCGCATAAGGTCCAGCTCCTTTTCCCAAGGTTGTGTCTTGGCCTTACGTGCACTCAGTCCACAGGATAAAGAGTCACCGTTTTTCCAAGTCCAGACCGATGGAGTTGCGAGAGGTTCGCCTGGAGGATATGAAGACACGCGAACAACATATACACCTGGACCTGGCCACTCGGACTTGGTGTCGCCCTTCGCCTAGGAGTGGACCCCACCTCATGGGTGGGTATTTGATGAAAGAGAGAAGAGAGATGCGGAGATGCCTCTATTTTTCTCGTGCTAAGGTGCTTTAGCAGAGCGGCGAGACTTTCGAATGTGGAGCTGCACACGTGAATTCCAAACGACTCAAAGCTTCCTTCAAACGCCCCGCTGAGATCAAACCAAGATGCTGGTAAGGAGGACGAGGAGTTTGTTCGAAGGGAGTCGATAATGGCCATTGTTGGATTCTGAAGCGTGGGGTAGTTCCCTTGTTTCGGAATATATGGTTGGCAGAGTCTGTCAAGCTGAGCGATGATAGCTACAGCAAATATGAGAGGATCTACAGAATCGATTGGAGTTCGACTAGCACTTGTGGGTAGCGTCCTTGGACTTGGACTTTTCTAAAGTGATTGTCCTCGTCCCGGAAATCGTCATCAGTCGGATCAATCGCTGGCACTTCAACAGCTTCGTTATCACGAAAAGATACATTCCTTGATTGTTCTGCGTAGCTTTGGAGTTTAGTGCTCTGACTGGGATCGAAAAGTTCTTGAATAGCTGGAACACCAAGGATTATCGCATGAGTAATTCCATTCGGCACAGATTCAGCCACGGTTTCTCCTTTATCATTGCTCCCGATGTCTTGCTCATTTTTGTCTTTTTCATTGCCTCCGGTGAGCACCACGGTGTGGTAAAAGCCCGCAGCAACCAACGCTACACGTTTCCCAACAAAGTCATCAATTGGAAAAGGATAAACTCGTTCATTTGTGTCACCTGTTCCGAGTTGGCCATGATTATTCCGACCAAATACGTACATAATCCCGTTATCGGATACTGCAACAGTATGATAGCAGCCGCAAGCAAAGCGGACGATGTCTTTCCCTTCTAGTTCCTCAATCAGCCTTGCATAGGAGAATCGCTGTTGCTGAAGTTGGAGGTTAGCAGTTGAACTTGCATTTACTCTGCCTAGTCCAAGCTGTCCGTAGTCATTGCGACCAAATCCAAACATGTGCGCCCCACTGCACAGCACGATAGTGTGATAGTATCCACATCGGATTTCCAGACACTCGTGCTTTTCTAAACCAGCTCTTACTTGTACGGGAACAAGTTGATTTTCCATCGAGTCAACTCCTAGCTGACCATAATCGTTTTTGCCGAATGCATACGCTTTACCTGAAGCCGTCACCACCATCGTGTGATACTGACCACAAGCCACAGACACCACGTGCTGATCATTTAAAGCTTCAACATGTTGCGGGACTTTGCGATCGATAGAGTCATTATGTCCCAGCTGTCCATAGTCATTCCGCCCGAACGTGTACAGGTAGTGCTGTCCACTTCCGTCCTCTTCGCAAGCCATTACAGTGTGATAATAACTGCACGACACCAATCGCACGATTTTGTTCTCCAAACTCCGGACGAGCTTCGGTACATTTTCGCTTGCGGTGTTCCCGTGACCGAGTTGTCCGCGATAGTTGTAGCCGCAGGTTGCTGCTCGGCCTTCCATCGTGACCAGAATGGTGTGCTCACAGCCGTTGTAAGCGTGGACTTGCGTAATAAGGGTTTCTCCCATCTTTGGTACTTCGCTTAAGTGGCTGACACGAGCTGTTCCTCCATGACCGCATTGTCCGTTGTCGTTGTAGCCGCAAGTGAGAACTTTTCCATCAGACATCAAGGCAATAGTATGTTCGTTACCCGCACCAATCTGAACAATGTCTTTTTGCTGCAAGGATTCAATTCTCTCGAACGATTTACGAGATGTGGTATCCCCATGACCAAGCTCTCCATACGAATTTTGTCCACAGCTCCACACTTCGCGGTCTTCCACCTCGTCATCTCCGGTGAAAACGTCGGAATCGTTATTGTAGCAAGTCGTTCGAGAAGAAGAGCTGCCCATACTTTTCGTCTCGAAATCTGTGTTGGTACCGAGGGCTTTGCCCGATCCAGCTCGCTAAGTACTTGCTGAATATCGAGGGCCTTAAACTTTGGACATCTTGCGGTCATTACAGGTGTTTCGCCTCGGTTGGTCAGCAATGAAGAAGTATCTCGAGCTAACGTCTCTTTCATCTTCGATATATCCAGCGAAAGGCTGGCATTCCCAAGGAGGATTGGATCCTTGATTTCACCTTTTGCTCTCTGTTTGCTTACCAGATTGTTACCAGAGGTGCTATACAGTCGGTGGTGCTGAGACCCCAAGTTCGACATTGCAAAGTTGACCGTCGTTGTACTGGCATTTGAGCTCGGGATGATAGCATTAATACCTTTCGTCAGCGTCTTTCGTTTCAGCAAGTCAGCGCTGCCCCCAATGATGTCGATCTCGCGCTTCGTTGCTGGGATCTCCCTCTGTGACTTTGGAGTGTAATCGGCCCCGATTTCCCTGGTTATATTTTTGAGGTGTTCATGCTGTCGTCATCCCGACTAGAATTCAGCGGCGATTGCATTAAGTCTTCAGAAAGCACCGTTGAGAGCGATGGAACCGAGGCGGTTAAAGGTAGAGTGCGAGATGACGAGAGCGAGGCTCGCAATTCTTTCCCCTCAGGTTCAGAGACGTAATCATTAGCACCTAGAAGCACCCTCAGCACCACGAGGAAGTCCCGTACGGAGCTGGTAGCTGCCGCAAGATGAATCAATCCGTTAACAGCATTAGTACGGTCACGAACATCCAGTTCACCACTAGTTGATGCAATTGCCAGCAGCTTTGGCGACGAAGAGGGCATGTTCTTGGTTACAGGCCGAGGACACATATCCAGAAGAAATCGCTGGATCTTGTCAGTGAAGTCCGCAATCTCTGTAGCTCCAGGATAAGTTGACGTCGATCCTAAGCACCGCGATGATGACCCTCTAGTTGTAGGCGAACAAAGTCCTTGCGAATTGGAACCGAGCCCACGCTTCGGAGATAGTGCCATAAATCCCATGTTTTGAAGAAGCGGGAGCAAGTCGGTAAGGAATTCACGTCGTTGAATCAGGGTTGCGATACCTGGGTCATGCAGATCGCTCAGTAAGGACGCAAGAACTTGAATTCCAACGGCAGATTCTCTGGCAGCTTTTTCCCTGGGTTTGGTCGACAGCGCACTTAAAAAAGATCAGCTGCGTCAACGCGAGGAGATCCATTCGACAGCCGTGGGTTTGTCTCCATGGACTCGATGATGGACAAGTTCATTTGGACTGCTGCTTTTCGCTGTCGGTGCTGGGCAGCAACCACCTCGTGCATGTTTTTCATCAACTGTCGTCGCAATGCAATCAATTGGTACACTGGATTGGGAAACTTGCAGAGTCGCCGCAGCTTGTCCTTCAACTTCTTGATCATCAACGCAGCCAGCTCTGACTGCTGCAAACCTCCTAAAATACAGAGAGCATTCAGTAGCTCCCTCTCACTCTTGTCCTCCACATCACCGTCCAGTGACAGAACTCCTGGCGTTGTTGCCAGTTCTGTCTCCTCCTTCATCTCGATCTCTTCGTCCTCCGACGAACCACGTGCCGCCTTAATCTGCGCCGCCAGCAAACGCTGTCGGATTGTTTTCTGTGGAGACGTCCCGGTTGAATTTAAACTGTCTCCATGTCCTAAAGCAATTGATCTGCCGACACGACGGGCACTTTGCATAATCTCAATGCGACGCAATTGTTTGGCCAGAAATTCCTCGTTTCGAAGCTGTGCGAAGGTCAAACGACCCCATCGCAGATCCGGTCGACGTCCTGGCGTGGATGTAATTAATCCAGAAGACGTGGAAACAAGCGATCGCGATGAATGTGGCTCGTAACCAGTAGAGCTCGCTGTCCACGACTCGTCCTGCATGACGCTTTTTCGAACTGAGACTACTCAACAGACGGTCGCTAAGATACTTTTTTCCGGAATGGTCTCTTTGACAATCACCTCGAACAAAATATCCGCTAGGCCCGACAAATATAGCATAGGAGACCAAGATTCGACGTTCCAGATACGTAAAGTAAAGGGAAATGTTGTTTGCTCGTGCCGTTTAATTGACGGATAAGGCGTGAAAGGCCCTCCAAACAGTTCAGGGACAGGATGAAATATTGATGTTATTTTGTGTAGGTGTTCGTAGCAAAACCACCGGATGTACACTTCTTCAACCTCGATCTGGAGACCATTTTGGCTTTCGCTTTTGATCGCTAGATTTTGATATGTCAAACCCCGATGAGTTAGTGATTCACCTCCCTATCAATGTACCTACCTCGTCGTCGCTGTTCCGTAGTACTGTACTTTGTTGTCAAAATGACTTGTTGTATAGGACACCTGTGTAAACAATGTGGTAATGTTTACAAAACATCACCAGATGTGTTCTAAGTACTCGGGTATGCCCAGGCCTCTGCAGATTAGGCAGTGCCTAAAAGCCTAACTGACTTGGACTATTAAAAGGAGGCTCCGGGCCATCAGATCAGGCTCTGGTGATAGAAATGTTTGGGGCCGGGGCCCTAGATTAGCATCACATTTATACTTGGTTTCAGTATGGGTGCCTCTCAGATGTGAGCAGGGCTCGCAAAGCGGACCAGATCAAACTCTCTCACTGTGCAGTCTACATACGATGAATAACCTTCTCTGCATTGAGATACACACCCCTCAACCGTGTGTGCCAAGTCGATAACGAACAAAAACACTACAGCCTCAAGGTATCCTCGCGATCCATCGTACCTTGACACTCCGACGAGCTGCTTGCGAAAGGTGCTGCCATGCGAGGAGATGCGAATGAGCTCGCAGTGCTGGGCCGAGGTGTCCATACTCGACGAATTGCCAAACCAATGCTTTGATTTTACAGAAGTGTTGGCGTTGCAATTTTCGAATACAGCGCCATTACATCCAGGCAGCAAGCTCGTCATACCTCTGTCGAAGGCCGAGAAGCCGCGCTTTTTGCCGGCCTGCCACGCGGATGGCGGCTCGGGCGTAGAGAATTAGCACCACCAAGAGCATGCTGTCGCCGAGCTTTATCATATGCTTTTCAAGGTTTCGACTCCAGCTATCAGAATTTAGATTAACCCAGAACCGCTTTACTTCCCAGCACGATCATACGGAGCAAGTAAGTTCACGGCTGCATAGCGGACAGGGCCTCGTTGCCGGCACATGCACTTCCAGGCGTCCAGGACGCGTATTGACTTCTATTTACAAGAGAAAACGAAGGATTTGAGGTTCATCAAGTGCTATTTCGTATGAATTTTCAAATTTTCGCATGTGACATTTTGATTTTAGACCTGTATTTTGGATTTTCGACTGTCTGATTAGGTATTTTTTTATCGCTTGGATTTGGCAATTGGGTTTTCTCGTAGCACAATGCCTACTTACTTAACCCCTTGAACCGAGAGCCTGTATAATACAGCCTAATATAATATATGACGCTTATCCTGTATAATACAGGATAAGCATTTTAAGACTTGGCTTTTGTATTGGAGCATACAAAAAATAAGTCAAGTAGCGCATGGTTTATATCCCTATCCCTCCCAGGAGTGGTACCGCTTGAGTACAACGACGGTCGCTTCTAGACTTTCAAAAAATTAGAAGCTAGAGGTAACGAGAGGGTGCCGACACATCCTTGATTTACTATTACGGGTTCGTGCCTCTACGCCATTCATTGTGTTCATTTCAGAAGACGTCGCGTGTTCGAGCATGGCGTTCCGAACTCGCTGGCGCGAGCTCAAGCAGGTAGGCTGGACGTCCAAGAGGCCCACTGAGCTGTCAAACGATTTCATCTATATTCGACCGGGCAAGTCGAACAAGGATATGCGGGGACAAGACTTCTTTGTCGGAGAGGAGGAGCTCATGGCGTACTTGGACCAGATCGATCTCGGTAAGCTGAAATGAATAATGTGTTGTCGTACGCCGCTAAATATCGTTGTCTGTAGCGGAGCTTGACGCAGAAAAGCAGGCAGAGAGCAATGCGCAGAAACAGCAAGCACGCGATGGCACGGACCAGAACAGTACAACTGACGCTGGGTCGGGTACGATAATATTATCCTGTATGATACATGCGGCCATATGTGCTTAGCCTGTATTGGTATGTGTATGGTGTATAGTTTTGGAGGCGATACAGCAGACCCCAGTTCAGCCCACAGCAGATCCAGGAGTCAGTCAGAGGCGCCAACACGAGCGCGTCATTGAAGGCGTGTCACCCCACGACACTACTGTCAACGTCAGTCCTGATGCTTCCAACGAGAGCTCGCACGGTACGAGCTGTGTCATACAGCATAGCACATTGTGAATTGTCTAACCTTTATGACTGTACAGCTCTCTGTCCACCAAGCCGGCGGAACCTGGACCCTGATTTTGTTGAGGCCGATGAACCTGACAGCAGCTTGGATGATACGTCACTAGTAGTGCAGAGCGGCCCAGATGAAGAGTCAAAGGAAGAAGATGACAGCGTTGCAAATGCTTCTGGTTCGTGAAACCTGTACATAACACGTTTAGAGCTGACATGAATACAGGTTAACCTCTCTAACCTGTATGCTACCGATGCAGAGGACGCGAATATCCTGACAGCCTCTGATGACCCGCATGAGTTTTCCGTTCTCGACTCAGATGGAGAAAACGACGACGGTTCCGCTCGTGCGGATGATGATTTCGTAGAAGTGAACGAGGAAGAAGAGACCATGTCACCTCCAGAATTGCGCTTTGATGAACGCTTAGGAATGTCTGTCGGAGGCTTGGAGAGCGTTATATCTGGACAAATATCGACAGATTTCTGGCCGGAAATGGCAGCGCATGGATGGTCTGCGTTGGAGACTCAAACTCCATACCCCTACTTGATGGAGCCCTATGAAACACGTCCACCTGATTCAATGCAGGAGGACTATCCTCACCTGTATACAGGAAACTATGGACCGACTCCTGCTGCTCTAAAGGCTGCTGCTCCGGCCTCGGGTTCGTTCTTTTACTTTGCGCAGCCGGCGCTTTGGGACGATATTGCTGCTGCAAGCGAAGAGTACTTCCAGGAGAAGATTGATGAACGAGTTGAAGGGCAGTACGAGAAGCAAGTCGCTCGAGAGCGCAAACACCCTGGTTATACAAAAAAACTCGTGATCAGTTCAAGATCGACTTGCAAAAAACGCCTGAGATCACGGGAGGGAGCTGTGCATCTTTATCGGCCTGCTGATCGCGCGCACGGTGGTGCCAAACAAAGAAAAATGGAAAATCACTGGCGGACGACTGATGAGGGGCTATCCCTCGTGGATGTTTCGGTCAGTTCATGTTGCGCGATAGATTCATGCACATCTCGCGCAACCTGCACTTCAGCAGCAACAGTGACGAGCAGGCTGTTGTTGATCGCGCTTGGAAACTACGACCTGTAATTGATGCTTTGCAGTCCCGCTTTCAAGCAGGTTACATCCCTCCCCCACCATGGCTTTCGACGAAGCCATGCTTCCGTCCAGGTTATCATTCAATCGGATGAGAGTTTATCTCAAAGATAAACCCCACAAGTGGGGCACGAAGCTCTTTATGCTGTGCTGCTCGTCAACGGCGTATTGCATTCGGTAAGGCGAGGTTGTGCCTTCGGGCACAGCCTTTTTTTTGCTCTGAAATTTCTTTATCCTGTATGGTACAAGCTAAACCAGTTATTAACCTGTCTTCTCCAGGTTTGAAGTGTACTGCGGCAAGCAAGAGCAAGGAGATTTGTCTCTCTACCAGTGACACTGGCAGTCCCAGTCGGTTTGTCATTATAGTGCCTATAGAATAGAAACCCATCGACAGCAGCTCAAGTGCCATCGGAATTGCCGTGTAAAATCTATTCCATGACGATAAGTCTCATCTCGACCGTCCACACCCTAGTAGGCCCAATAACTGGCGTAGATTCCGTAAAACTGCAGCAGGTCCAGACTTGTAGTCAAGCAAAAAAAAGTGAGAAGAAGAAGAAAGTTCCCAAGAAAAAAACAGCCAGCATTGAGCGAGGCACGTACGAGGTAGCAGAAGCCGTGCAGCTATCTGGGCTATGGGCACTGCGCTGGTGGGATAGTCAAGCGGTGTACATGCTGTGCTGTGGCGGAAGCGTTCAGCTGGACCGCGTCGTGCGTCGCAACAAAGCTACAGGTCAACAGAGGGAAGTCGCGTGCCCCGAGTTCTGAAAGACTATCAGACTTTCATGGGTGGAGTTGATGTTCATGATCAACTCCGCCTTCAAAAAGAGAGCTAATCCTGTATCTACTGCTTAAGCATGATGCTAATCCTGTATTGTACACGTTTGGCTAGGTATTCGTTGCAGCTTTCAATAAAGTACAAGAAGTATTACAAGTCGCTGTTTCTCGGATTGCTGGACCTGGCCATTGTAAACGCGTACATTGTCCACAACGCTGATAGGGCTGCTGAAGGAAAAGGCAAGCTTAGCCATGTAAAGTTCAAGAAGCAGCTTCATGTAGAGCTATGCCAGCTACGTGGTGAGGATTGGGACGAGTTAGTGCGCAACGAGTACCAAGGGACCCCGTCAAAAACATCGTCATCGACCACTGCCCGACGGGTGCGGCATCTCCCACTCAAGAACGAAAAAATGCGACCTGGGAACGACAAGAAAGGCAAAAAGAGATGCGTAAGAGCTTGTAAAGTCTGCTCGCTGTTGAAGGGGGTGAATGGTGAAGCCAAGCATGACACGTCGATCTACTGCAGCCACTGCAAGCTCAAGGTGAGCGACGCCGAAAAGGCAAAGAACCCCCAGGCGACGCGTGTATTTCTTTGTGACAAAGTGCGGCGAGCGTACAATGGTGCCGCCATGTCATGCTTTGAGATCTGGCACAAGGGGTGGCGCAATGGAAAGGAGAAGCCCAACGCTGCGAGCAAGCGAAAGATCCGTGCCCGCGCGCCGGTTGAGGAGATCAACGAGGAGTCCAAGTCGTCGAGTGACGAGGCGACAGTGGTGGTCCAGTGCAGCTGAAGAGAGTGCGTCGGGCAAGTGCCTGAGCAGATGCTTTTGTTTCTTGACTTCAGTATAGCGCTCTTTCACCATCTTTCTTGTCAACTTGATTGCTAACCGCCTTTTCCGAAAATTAGACTTTTTTACAAACGGCCTTGTCTCGGTCACCTAAAGACTTGGCTCTGCAATCTTCAGTACCGTCTTTGTGATGCCCCTTACAGGATAGCTCTCGGTAGCTTGTACCGTGTGAAGTCAAAGGCTGTAGATACAGGATAACAGCGGTAGTCATGATTAAGGCGAGGAATTTCCGTAATACAGTTCATATGTACTGGTTTGTCCCACGAATGTGGAAGGGTAATGTAAAATGTGTATGTACTGGGTCAGTATTTAATAAGTTCGCTATATGTACTTAGTCCCTTTCACCGCTCAATCGCGTCTGGTACTTCGCCGTGCCGGCACTTGAGTCGTCCTTGAGCGTCTGCGTCGTCCTCGTCGACTGATACAACCAGACGAAGTCGATGGTTTCTCTTTCAAAGGCAACTTTCAGTTGCCACGGTAAATTGCGGGCGGGTTCCCAGATAAGATCGTGATATCCCGCCCACTGCACTAAATAAAACTCGAACTCATTGACCCACCGCTTTGCATATATTTTTTCGACATCATAGAGGCCGTCACTTCGTCCCCGACGGCCTCTTGTGCCAGCAAAGATGCCGCCACCTCGCCGAGCCGGTTCGACACTATTGTGTCTGATAGAAAGTTGAGAATTCGTCCGCAGTCGATAAAACGATACATCTAAATGGCGCTGGAAGTTTCGGGCATGGCGTTGTCGGGATGTTAGCGGCGGCATCTTGAGAATTCGACAATGGGCATGCGTAGTGCTATCGATTTCCGCCGCATCGATTCATATTTATAGCTAAAGAATTATTTATACTCACGCTCAATTAGAAAATAACTTCAAATTGTTATTAATTTCTATATTATATGAAGTAAAACTTTTGGAAGAGGAGAAATGATCGAGATCTATCTCCTTCGCCAGTTGCACGGCTAGACTAACACTATTAAGGGACAATACGTATCACATACAGCCAATCATTTCTATCGCATTGGATTTTATTCAACTGTAGCCTGTTATGCCCCTTGAGGCACATGGAAAAAGTAACAATTGTATCGAAATTAGAGTTTATTTTGAAAATTATATGGCATTATGCAGCTTGTGCATTTCCTGTCATCTACTTTTTCCACTATGGGGACTAAAGAGCATTCTTTGCCTGCTTGCGCTTGTTTTTAGGCTTCGGGCCAGGTTTTAATCCACGCTTACCAACCCGATCAATAGCAATTTCAGCTGTCGGCAATTGCAATGTCAAATCCTGTGTCAACGTGACATTAGTCGGCCACGGTCGAAATGCAAAAGTGTACGTGTTTTGGAAATGACGGATCGATAGACGCAGTGGGTCATATAAATCTTCCAATCTCTTGCCATCCTTCACAGCAGCACATATTGCGCGAATGCAGGGAAATTCTTGGTCCTTCCAGTTTCCACAGGTACAATCCAACTCTGGAAGAGTAACTAAACGCCAAGTGTGCATGTGAACTTGTGTTGATTGAGGGCCGATATGTTGAATGGAGTACGCACCTTCCATAAGCGGGACATGAGAGCACATTCCTGCAGCAGCCGTTCGGTCTAAGCGCTGTTTCAACCAAACCGGCACCAATTCAGAAATATCACGCTGATGCGACCAGTTAGCTGCCATTTGACGCTTTTCTGAGGTGAGCTCGCTCAGTTTGCGGAAGTACATGTTGAATGCGTCGAGGGGCTTCGCACTCCGTAGCTCCGTACCCATCCAGTTGTTTGCTTGCTCCGACAAGTTCGATGTAATCTCGTTGTAGGTGGGTAAACCGTACTCCTCCAAATACTGGTATCTTACCCAGTGCTTCTTATCGATATTATCCAAATATTGCGCCGCCTTTAAATTCGAATCGGCAAGTTCTCCTCGGAAAAGCTTATAGTCACTTTCACAATCGCTTCGAGCCAACTGACAAATGCTCCGTCTATTGTCATTGGACAACTTAGCTCCCGAGCGATTGATGTTGTCCATAATGTGGCGAAGACAGAATCGGTGTCCTGCTTGAGGAAACACAGAAGCCACTGCTGTGATTAGACCTTTCTGGCGATCCGAAATCACTGTGAACCGCTCGATCTCTGTTGCAAATCTCACGATGCTCAGGAACCAGTGCCAGTTGTCGTATTTTCCACGGATACTAAAGCAAGAGCAACCGGGACGACATGGTTGTTGTAATCTGTCGTGTCGCAACCAGAAAAACTCCTTTATGGTTCATTTTTCCCTTCAAATGGCGCCATCAAAACCAATCAGACGTTTGCACATTTTCACGATGTGAATCCCAATATTTGGCATAAAAAAGCTCGAACGAATGTATTATCGAGCTTCTTGTTGATTTGCCAGACGGAACCCGGATTTTTTTCCGTCATGAGGGCGAAGTAGGCTTCCAGCTTCTGGTAACTTTCCACAAGATCGCCATGTAGCCTCTCATCAACTTCTCCTTAATTCGCGATACTTCGCTTCGATTTGCGTCAAAAGCCTTAGACTTCAAAAAACTCTGAATGGCTTTGCCGGATATAAAAGATGTAGATCCATTGTGCAAAGGCAACATTTCTGTCTCCACCAGAACAACCATCCTTTCGAACTGCTGGGTTGTGTTTCGCATAGCCTTCAGTGGCACCGGAATCGAACCTTCCACGCACGGGGCAGCCGTAAATCCAACGTGTTTTGCGTGATTGTGAGCGAGGTTGGCCTTCGTGATTTTCCATTGTCCATTTCTGCCGAAAACGTTGATGTAGAACGGGCACTCAAATTTATCTGCAGGAGTCTTCCGGTCAAAAAACTGACCACCGTTAAGTTTCTTGCACTGATATTTTGCGTTTCCGGAATTGTTCGCTTTGACACTGGTATGTTTCACGAAAATTTGAAAGCCGCACTTGATTGCGAACGCCTTGCATGCCAGTCGAACCATTTCTGACTGGAAAACTCGTTGTCTCCGATATTATCTTGACGGTGGTAAGCAATCCCGTATTTTGGATCCGACGAGTCTTCGGTGGCGATATTGACATCGGCGCGCAGAATACCCAGGTCCTGTGCGGCTTTGATATCCGAAACCTCCAACACAAAGCGAGCAGAGCCGAACTTGGAAACCGGATCTGTTGACGACTTTGACATTGTGGTAATGAGCAGCTCTGAGATTGCTTTTCAGCAATGGCGGGTTAACCTATGTATATTTATCCTCTACGTAAAGGCACAGAGAGTATATCATAGTTTCTTTAAAATCGTTTAGAAATCAATACGCAAATAGAGCGCTTGACAGCTATGAGAATATTGGTACAAACGTTCAGCGATGGCGGTCTGGCCTATATATACGTATCCTGTACGTTAAGGCAAAGGGAGTATGTCATAGTTACATTAAGATCATTTAGAAATTGCTTCGCAAATAGAGTGTTTGACACCTATGGGATGGTGCACCAACAGTTACTTTATTCCTTCTTATGCTGAAATTTCTATATTTGTATATTCTATCTGTGTTTTGCGGTTTCTGCAACATCTATTTTGGTTGATGCTAAGTACGACTTCCGGTGCGCAATCTCCAGGGTAGCGCACTTAACAACAATGTACTGCTCGCAGTCAGTTGTTGTCCCGCTCCTCCACCTTCGTGGGACAAACCAGTACATATGAACTGTAGTATGGAAAGTTTTATGATTAAGGCTTAGGGAAAAGTTGAGGCTATCCACTTTACATGATACAGAAATGTATGCACTTCTCTATTGAAACCCTTACCGCGACATATATGTTAAGGTTAACGGATGGGGAGCAAGAAACGCCTCGCGCTCAAGGGTTAAGTAAGTAATTTGCCGAGGCTTGGATATGCGACAGGGTAGAATAGAGATAGTATGGAAAATCTTGTACCCCGTCCAAATGACTTTTTGGGAGTTAGTTGGAATGCAGCCTTCATCGAAATAAGCTTTGATGTCTTCTGAATGCGTTGATACCCTCCTGGGCCGCAGCCAAGAAAGGCAACGCAACGAAATCGCAACGACAAAAAACAGCAGCTTACTAGAGTTACTATAAAAACGGTAAATTTACACCATCTTTTTACCCGTCAAATGTCGACTTCATTTGAAGTGAGCAGGCTTCGCCTGAATGATACTGAAGATCGATGACTTCTGAATGCTTTGGTGCCCTCCCGGGTTGCAGATAAGAAAGGCAACGCAACGAAATGGCGACGACCATATTTTTAGCTTAATAGAGTTACTATCGGAAAATGGTGTCCCGTAACCCTGGCGTCCCGTAACCATGCCCGAACAGATAGGTCAATGCTCAAGAGCAGGATTGAACGTTGTTGTGCCCTCGTGGTCACAATCTGAAGTTGGTTCACAGTGAATAAACTAGTATTGGTAGCTAGCATTTCGAATTCTAAATCGCGTCGTAATGTGTCTGCCACATGCTACCAGGATTTCCATGTTCGAGAAGAGCTTCTCAATATGCAGCTTCGCCTCGAGAAGGCAACTTTACTGTAAAAGAAATGCGTTCCCGCGAAACGAGGCGTCTGCATACCTTCGGCTCACGATTCACGGTCTGCCGCGCGGGATTTTCCATCCTGGGCACAAGAGGCACTGGATGTATCGAAGGCTTGTGATTATATCACCGACACACTGTACGCTGTTTACCACTAAACTTTAAAATCGCCTCGATAGTGCGAATCGTGGCCCACGATTCTTGGCTAACATAGTGCATGTATCGTCGTAGCTGCAGTGGCTAGCGGTAGGACCGAGGTGTGTAAATTGCAGAGCTCACAAGCTTGGCACGTGCCGTTTTGGCGATTCGGGGTTAAATAAAAATAAAAATAAAAAAATAAAGGTACCGATCAATAGTGCGTCTACGGCGGCGTGGGCTCACGCAGGCGCTTTAACCTTTTTCAATTTGAATGGCGAGTGAATTGTTTCGTCACTTCCGAACGTCGTCGTATTCAGGCAACGCGCATCCACCAGAATCGATAGACCTGTCCGTAATCAAGCCGGAAGGGATCGTCGTGCTCTCGTTTATTACAGACTTGCCGTCGAGTCATCCAAGGTGGCGGGCAGATCCAAACGAATAATCAAAAACCGTAATCATTCCAATCCAACGAGTGCTTGGGGGCCCCAGTTCAACTGGGGATTCGTTGGAGTTAATACCAGGATTGTCGCACACCGGAAAATGAAAATTGCACGTGAATTGTGCGGACGCCGCGTGAGCTGTAAATCATCAAATGCCATGCCCCACGGACTCGCCTTCAAGCCTCTGGTTGCCTTTTGCCTATCATTTCGCCAGAATACGTGGTGTAGCGAATGCTATTAGGAGTGTGAGTGGACGTTTTGGCGTTTGAATCACCGAGTCCAGTTCATTGCAAAATTTGAACTTCAAATCGAGAGCACAAAGGCCTGTTCGTTGTTCAGCAGGTGGGGCTTCCTCTTGCGAAGATCGTATGCAAAGTACACCGAGCTTTTTCTGTCCGCAGGGACTGGGTCGCCAACGCCGACTTCATTTTTCAAATAGCTCATCAAAACACTAAGTGACCTCGGAAGCCCGTCCATTCAAGAACTTTCTACTGCTCATGCGTCTCTCCTACTTTCTACTGGTGGCCATTGCAGCCATCTCCCTTTCAACTGGCGACGCGATCTCCGTGGCTACGGATTCCGACCAGACCATGACTTCGAAGGGAGCATCGCCAGATTCGGTTCACTCGATCGATGTCAGGCAGAGTAAAAGGTTTTTACGGACCCATGGCAATGCTAAAAAGACGAACAATAACGACGGCCAAGAGGAAGAGCGAAGTACTTTCGCTTGGAAGAACCTGCTGCTAGGAGGAGGAGCTAATAAGAAGGTGACTTCCGCGGCGACAACAGCAGCTAAGCAGGCCACAGCCGCTGCAAAAGCCGCAAGAGCTGCGGTAAACAGGAAGGAGGGACTTCAGAAGGTGCTGAACAAGATGTTGGCGGACAGCGACGTCGCTGAGGACACGTTCAAGATTTGGAAGGCGCAAAACATTCCAGCTAACAAGATCTTCGGGAAGTTTAGAGGGAACAAACCTCTCAACGACAAGTATGCAAACCTTAACAAACGTTATGAGAAGTTTTTCGATAGGAGCCCTTTTGAATTCGGTGCTGCAAACTAGTTAAAACAAAAATACGTTGGCTGACTATACAAACTCGGTTTTACTCATGCGCGTCCGGCATGTGAGGGAAGGAGTGCAACGCGACCGCTGTGGTGTTGAGCGGGAGCAAGCTCTCATATCGATTTATAGCGGCGTCGATATTCGGTAGATCTTCAAAGTCATTAAAAAGTCATAAAATAGGACAAGTCTTATGCTGGCGTTAGTTGCGAGATGTGCGAGGAAATCGAGATCGGTAGACCGGGTCGCAACATGCTGAGTCATGCACTGCAGCTTGTAGCCGTTCAGGACGGCCACCTGCATCGTGGCGCCAAATTGTCGCGGACTCATCCACTTCAACACCATTTTGACTACGGTAAATTGTTTTTTAGTGGTCGCACTTGTGTTATGAGAGATTCCGTACCGAGACCCGCTCCTACGCAGAGTTGGAGGGTGCGTACTGTAAGAACGACATTGCAAAGATGTAGTCAAGCAGCTGCAGACGCTCGATTGAAAGTGGAATACGAAGGGGTGGTGCTTACTTTACTACACCAGGGCCTGAGGTCAGAGCTGGTTATCTTGCGAGGGGTTCAATAATTGACCGTCTAGAAGCCATGTTAGGCGATGGCGTTGATACATTGCACACTCAGCGAATGAAAAACATTACCGTGTCGGCATCGCTGGAATGCTGGCATGGGCCTAACGTCCCAAACAGCACGATGTCGGTACACTTTCCACTACTATGTCTTTTGTGTGTCGCTGAACATCGTTCGTGAAGATGCTTGCAGTGCAACATATCTTAGAGCATCCTGGGGTTTCGACCAAAAATGGTTGCGTCTCCTCAATCGAACGACATCCCTCTGATCTGACGAGTCCGTCGAGGTCACCGATATATTGAGCCGGGGCGATACACCGGATTTGTCCCCCAATTGCTGCGCTACCTGGGTCCGGACGTGCCTAGCTACTTGTCCTTATCGATCGTTTAACTGGCTGGCATTGCTTTAGGAGTTGGACACCAAATCGTTCTGTTGTCACCGTAGGCCGCACCATGCGTTCATGCCAGTAGATGCCTGTATTTGCCTGTCCAAGACGCGAAATCTGCGATCCATGTCGTCACATTACAATTTGCCGCCGAGCCGGCAGAAGTTCTATCCCGACCTTCGCTCTCCTCGCGCTGTCACGCACGATGACGCTTCTCCATCAGTTTAAGGCGATTCTCGCCTTGTTCGGCCTTGTTGCCATACTTCTCCAAGCGACCGAGCTGTCTCTAGCAGGAGCAATTGAGTACACCACTGACGGTATCGCCATCGTGGGCACGACCGAGTCGCTCAACATCACGGTTACAGCTGGCACCTCTCGTGAAGACCTCATTTCGTATGAGTTTGCGTCCTACATCGCCGTTCACTTTGCAGACTTCAACTTGCCCGATGGCGACTCTGTGGTGATCACCTCGCCCGACGACAATGACACCGTCTCGCACACGTACACCGGACGGGGTCGCGATCAAGCTGGCACGTTCATCGCGAGTTTCATTGCCGGCAACTCCGTCACGGTCACGTACAATTCCGTCGGGACCGCAAGTGCAGGGCAAGGCTACCGCATCACTGGGTACTCGCGTGGGTACCCGTCGAAGCAAGAGGAGACGATCTGCGGCGATGGAGATCAGTCACTACCCGCCAAGTGCTACGCGCCAGGCACAAACTTGTCCGAGGAGTTGCCGCTGGCTTACAAGAGGTCGCAAGCTGTAGCACGTTTGCTTATCAACGGTTCCTATCTCTGCACGGGCTGGCTCGGAGGCAGCGAAGGGCATTTGTTCACGAACCAGCACTGCTTCGAGCAAGAGGATTGGGCACTCTCGACCGACATTGAATTCGGCGCGGAGAGTTCGTCATGTAGCGAGGAGTGCGAGACTCAGCTCGGGTGTCCAGGCACAATCGTGGCGACAACTTCGACGTTTATCACAAGCAGCGAAGACATCGACTATGCAGTTGTGAAGCTGCCTGATTGTGTCGATCTCTCTTCGTACGGATATCTTCAACTACGCGAATCTGGTCCAGTAGTGAACGAGTCGATCTACGTGCCGCAACACCCGGTTGGATACGCAAAGCGCATTGTGAGCACAGTCGATGACGGTAGTAACACGACGATTCGCAGCGTCGGAGAGGATGGAGATTGTGGTGAAGACCAAGTGGGCCACGACGCAGACACGGAGGGTGGGTCCTCGGGATCACCACTTATGGCAAACAGTGACAATCTGGTTGTCGCCATTCATCACTGCGGTGGGTGCACCAATACAGCGATCGATGTGCGGACGGTGCTGTCGGACTTGGCGGCAAAGAACATTTCGATCCAAAACCTCGTCGCGACGTCGGGAGATGATCAAAAGAGCCAGCCTGCCTACGCTCAGACGCCCTGCACGGCTCAAGTTTCGGCAAACGCTACCAAGGTTGCTCAGAACAGGACAATGCCGGGCGGAAATTTGACAGCCCCAAAGTCCAGCAAAACTAATTCTACGACACAGGATGCGACGCCGATTCCTGCCGCAAACTCTTCAAAATCGTCACCATGCGCAACATCTCAAACGGTCCTGTCCAGCTCGACCACGCCGGCTCCAACACCAGCGATTACGTCGATGAAGGGGGAGTTAGTACACGCACGACAGCTTCGTCAAGTAAGAAGCACCCTCGCCGACATCAGCCACAACGAGCATTTCGGGTACTGCTACTAAGGCAATATCGACTCCAACTCCTGCACTAACCCCTGATACAACAGTGACGGCTTCATCTACTGCGACGAAAAGCGCATTGTCTTCCGGAACCAGCACGTCCACAAAAGCGACGAAAAGTCTCTCTAGTGCAACTTCGACTGCGGGATCGAGTGTCGCGCCTTCACCGTCAGCGATGAAAATGTCACTGCCCTCAACCGCAACAGCGAAGAGCGGACTATCGCAAACGCCAGACACAATTTCATCATCAAAGTACTCGTCAAAGGAGATACCAACTCCAGCACCTACAAGCGTGCTACCAACTTCGAGCAAAACTGTCACCTCGGAGTGCACACCAACCCCATCAACTGCAGCAACCCCATTACCTACGCCTTCATCACATCCATGCTCTACTCCTGCTACAACCTCAACCGGTTCACCGACAAGTAGCTCCAAAGGCTCACAGTCAACACCGACAACAACGACACCTGGGTCGAAGACCTTAACTCCGAGTCCGACGCCAGTTGCAACGACATCAACTGCCCCAAAGTCCACTCCAGCTACAACGACGGTCGATACAAGCATTATTGTTGCGAAGCTCAAGGCCGCGGTCGAAAGTCCGTCACCAACACCAGTCCACACGACGACATCAAATTCCTCGCCTGTGGCAACGCCAGCCGCAACGTCGACAGCATCCAAGTCGTCGGCTACTCCGGAACCAACAATATTGACAGCCACATCAGCTCCCACCCCGGCGGCATCCGGCAGTATGGGCGACGACAATGTGGAACAGAACTGACGAAGATAGCGCGGGTCGTCTCACAGCGTTTTACATAACCTAGGTCTAACTTTGAGGAACGAACTCATTCTAATGACCATGCATACAGCACTTTCATTCGACAAGGACGGTTGATGCCACCTCAAATAAAGTTTAGTACTAGTACATGCATGCTACGGAAATGTCATGTGCCTCGTTCGATGAGAAAATATATTCGACCACTAATAGCAGATTTGGTTGGAGGAAAGCTGTCCCAACCTCCATAGCTTGCAGAGCAATGGAAAGTCCCCGGTTGCAACTTGCAACCGCGCAGCGACATGGGGTCCTCCAAGCTTCGAAGTCACGACGTTGATTCGTCGCTTCATTTGTGCACGCATCTACAGAACACAAGTGATACTACAGTCGACAGCTGACGTGGGCTCGAGCCACATAGGTGCGAAAGGATTCACCAGCGCGCGCCCGTCATCTGCGATGCTTACCTGGGGCGAACGTGTCGTCAACAAGGGCTCGTTCCCATGAACGAGACCTTATTACTGTAGCATCGAGTGTTCTAGAATGGACGACGGAGCAACACGATTTTGGCCAGTGTATCCCAGGAGGCAGACAGATGTGACTGCACGAAGCCTTTCAGCGATACTTACTGTAAATCTGCTTTGCTTTGCATCGCTGAGGCAAATCGATTACAGGCCGACTGCGCAAGTCAGACACCCAACGCCGTTGGCAATTCGAGATGAGTGGCGTTAGATCGGATCGAGTGCTTGCAGAGCAACTGCATCATGCATCATGCAGCTGCTCCTACCTACCTCTGAGCAACGCAACAGACCGACGCCTTTCGTAAACGTGGCTCACGTAAGCTGGTGAGCTCTCTTTAACGAGAAGAAATCTTTCGCGACAAGTAGTGCGAACCAAGTCGGACGCCCCTTGACTATTATATTATGCGTCCGCTTTTAATACAAACGTCATGTACTCTGGGGGATCGTCACTTCAACATGTCACCATCCTATTAGCAATAAGAGGTTTTGAGTGACGCTTTGTATATCGTCCAGCTTTGCGCGCACAGTGGAGGTCCTCGCTGACCATCACCGAATATTCGAGAGAGCATGCAACAGTGCCTCGTGGTCCACGAGTCGTGGACCATACTCTGCGACACCCCACTGCAGTTCGCACGGAGCAGGGCTGCTCCTCTACAATCGTGTTCGAGGACGACAGAAGTCCACTAGCGTCGCTCCGCTTTGCAAACTGCGTTATGCGCGACAGCAAATTCTAACACGTCGACAGGGTCTCACTGCAGTGAGATCGATCAGCACTGACCATGGCGTCCCCTGTCGGTGCCATCGCGACAGCCAAATCTGCGACACGATGCAGACCACCCACGCACGGGCCACATCGGCAAACCGCGATTCCGAGAGATTAAATTGACAATACGCATGATCCTCTCAAAGAAGGATGAGTACCATGGCATGATCAGGAGAACGTTTCCGCCACTACGACGCTTCTTGCTGTAGGGATACTTTTCAGCGCATTTCGTCTTCAGATTGTTTTGACATCGATCACCTTCGGGTTTAAACGTCGTGGTACCTTCATACTGCGCTTCGGCGAGGTCTGCGACAGCTACACGCAATTGGAGGCCACATATTTACGGCTGCGCGCATCAAATTGACTTCGTGGTGAGACTCGCCGGTGGTCTAGTGTTGCACCGTTAAATGACCTAGCCGTCAACGTATTGGAAATACGATATTGCTCGTCAAAAGGTAGTATTGGCCGATCTTCGACGCGTCGCCGCCATGCTTGGCCGTGCAGTTTGCCTTCATTAAAAAGTGGTTAGGCAACAAGGGGGCACATTTCGGAGGTGGTGCTCATGCGGCATAGCTATCCAGAGAGGCCATACAGTATGTTGGAGTCACTCCGACTGTCGGGATTGGCATGTGATGGGTAAGTTACACAGTGTCACAAGGTGGCGTTGAAAACATCTCGAACCAAGCAACAAGCGACCATTTTTAGTGTGCGCTAATTGGCATGTTGTGCCATCAGTAAAATGACAAACTTGCCGTCCTTGCCCAACGTGCTGTGCTCAAGAGAAGACTCGCACATCAAAACCAACTTGAATTCGTCTGCTTCTGGAGACCCTCAAGTTTAATAAATAGTTGTTCCCCGACGAAATCGAGCCTTGCTTTGTATGCTGCGTGCTTGCTGATAAGCTGCGCGTTTCTGTAATCAGGAGCACAATCTTTAGGGGCGCCATCTCAAAATCCTTGTGACCAGCGTCATGGGCATGGCTGTCAAAAGTGCGGTCATTCAGTGTTCATTCCTCAATTTGCTCTTTCGCAGCAACAAGCACCACACCAACCTACATCGGTTTACATCTGCGTGACTTAAGACTACTCCGACAAGTATTATTCATGGCCGCCGAACCAAGACCGAGTGTGAGCGTCAACAATATTCCCGATGCTTCCACTACTGAGGGCAACCACACTTACGCCATCATCGTCTGCGTGTTCGCGTCGCTAGGTGGCTTCTTCTTCGGCTATGACCAGGGCGTCACCTCCGGTGTCCTCATCATGGACTCGTTCCTGAACGACTATTGTGTCGGATGGCACAACTTCACCTACGACGACTGCACGCGGTCGTCATCGAACCTGCCCGGTGAATGGACGACGTTCACGGTGTGGTACAACATGGTGTACAACCTGGGCTGCCTCGTCGGAGCCCTGATCGGTGGATTCGTGGCAGACCGCTGGGGTCGTCGCGCCACGATTTTCTCCGCTGGTGTGCTATTCTGCATCGGCACATGCTGGGTGTGCCTCAACCCGTCCCAGGACCACACGTTGATGTACTTGGCGCGTATCGTCCAGGGCTTCGGCGTCGGTAACTCGTCGTTCTCGCTGCCACTGTTCGGCTCGGAGATGGCGCCGAAGGAGCTTCGTGGTCGTCTTTCGGGGCTGATGTGCCTCCCTGTCACATTTGGGCAGTGGTTGGCCAATCTGGTCAACATCCTGGTCAACAACACCGACCAGGGTTGGCGTACCAGTAACGCGGTGTCAATGATCCCCCGGTTATTGTTATGTGCGGCATCTTCTGCGTTCCCGAGAGTCCTCGCTGGGTTTACCAACACAAGGGACGAGACCAAGCTTACTCTGTACTCAAGCGTCTGCGCCGAACGGAAAACGTGCGCGACGAACTTGATGCGATCGGAGACCAAATTGTTGCGGAAGAGACCGGCAACAAGGGCATGCGAGGTCTGCTGGAGCCCTCCATTCGGAGACGTTTGTTCATCGCCATGGCTTTCCAACTGGGCCAGCAAGCTACAGGCATCAACCCGATCATGACGTATGGCGCCCTCATTTTCAAGGATATCACTGGCGCTGGTGTCTACGCGTCCCTACTGCTGAGTGGCGTCAACTGCTTGAGTACAACCCCCGGTTTGATCTGGCTGGACAAGTATGGACGTCGCTACATGTCATTGATCGGTGCGGTTGGTATGGTCATTGGTCACCTCTTCGCTGCTATCCTGTTCACTGCTATCTGCGACGGCGATGTCGACAACGCTGGTTGTCCTACCGTTGGTGGCTGGTTCATTTGCCTCGGTACTGCTTTCTTCGTTTTCAGCTACGCCACGTCATGGGGTGCTGTGCCGTGGATCTACTGCTCGGAGATCTTCCCGTTGAACGTTCGTGCGTCTGCTGTGTCGGTGTCAACGGCAGCCAACTGGGTCGGCGGTGCCATCATGACGGAGGTGGTGAAGCTGTTCCCGTACTTGAACATCAACGGTGTGTTCTTTATGTTCGCCGGCCTCGCTCTCCTTTGCGGTATCTTCATCTACTTCTGCTGTCCGGAGACCAAGGGCATCATGCTGGAGGAGATCGAGGGGCTATTCTATCGTCGTTCCAGTGATGTCACGGATACTTCTTTCGTCGAGGTGAAAACTCCTATTTCAGTTAAAAGTAAGACCCCGTCACCATGGCATAAGCATGCCCGAGGCGACGGACGATCCCTGGATATGCGAGGCAATACGTTTTCTGTTTTCAGTCATGGGCGGAAGTTTTGTATAGTGGTCAAATTGATTCCGCTCATTTTAATGTGCGCGTCCTCGGAGTGGTTGTGGGTAAATCTAACTCTATAAGTACCAATACACGGTGATCAATCTCATTCTCATATTTTCTTCGTGCCAACATCTGTCTGCGGTTCTTCGAGTCCGTTTCATCGCTCTAGTCGAACTTCAGATGTCGACCCCAGGGACGTGGTGATGGACAGAAGCTCATGCCACACTGTAGTTGGAGCATGTCCTTCACCGACGCCGTTTCCTCCGTCACAATGGTGCTATCGCTTGAGAATTCCAAGCTTCCAGACGCGATCAGTCGATAAAGTTGAAGTTTTCCCACAGCCTAATTCTGCTCGACAACGCTGCACACGCGTCTCTACGAATTCATACTGCATTGACTCAGGCGTTGCCTGTACTACGCATTTATCACCCCACCGGTGGTCTGGTGCGTTAAATCCTGGTTGAGCACGAGCTCTAGTGGCCGCTAGTTGACACGATGCATCCTCGCAGTGAACAGGACGAGTCTGCCGATGCTCTTCAGCCATTGCAGTGGAAAGGGGGAGCGCAGACAGATCGTGCTGGAGCATGCCACTCGTAGTGCAAGCCATATGGTGAGCGGGTTGCTCCCTCGGACAAGGGCTTCAAGCCCCACCATGGTCTCAAGACAGGACTCGACTGTCGGGAGCGCCATCAGCTGGGCTGGCGGCGTAATGCTGCTAAATAGCTATGCTGGCTGTCACAATCTGGCTCGACGCAGCCACTCGAGAAAAGTACACCTGGGGGCATCGAGATTTGGCACCGCCTTGCTCGTCAGCCGTGCATCATCGGACATTTCTCGATCATGCACGCCGCGTCGGCGCATCCCCGCGTCTGTAGCCACTTGAGATCCTCGCGGACTAACGCTCCTCGCCAGCGAGTGCAACAAGGCCAAAACACACAAGACAACGCTTCCATGGCACATCGCAGCCTTCGCCGCCCAGCTGCCGCAACTCCAAACTCTCGCTCGGCTTGCATGCTCGTGGCTTGAGCTGGCCGTCCTCGCCGTGCGCGTTTCTCCATTGCAGCGCAACCCAAGGTTCTAAACTCCGCAAGCAAACGACGTGCTGGAGCAACGACGTCCATGGTCTCCGCTCACTGCCCGATGGCCACGGCGCCTAGCCTTGCGCGTAGAATCAAGCCTCGCAGGTCGATCGCAAACATTCCGCTACAGCGCCGCGGTGCCGAGCTGCAGATGTGCCCGTTTCTGAAGTTTACCATGCGGAATCGCAGGAAGTGTCTATTTTGCACGCGTACCGTGACCCAGATGGCTTCCAGCGCCAGGGCGGACGATCCGTGACAGGTGTGGAAGAGCCCGCCCGACGGATCACGATGCAAGGGAGTCGAGACTATGCGCAGGAGCGCCGACGATGCCGGAGCACTCACGGCAGCGCGCTTGATTCCAGTCTCGTTTCATTCCAGAATTCGCTCCCCCGACAAGAAGAACCTCCAGCCTCGGCTGACATCTCTCGCGACGCACCATGACCGCGCCTAGCCTGAGTGTGAGCGTCAACCACGCCCATGAAGCACCCACGGAGGGCACGCGTACCTACGCCATCATCGTCTGCACGTTCGCGTCGCTAGGAGGGTTCTTCTTCGGCTATGACCAGGGTGTCACCTCCGGTGTCCTTATCATGGACTCGTTCCTGAACGACTATTGTGTCGGATGGCACAACTTCACCTACGATGACTGCACGCGGTCGTCGTCAGACCTGCCCGGTGAATGGACGACGTTCACGGTGTGGTACAACATGGTGTACAACCTGGGCTGCCTCGTCGGAGCCCTGATCGGTGGATTCGTGGCAGACCGCTGGGGTCGTCGCGCCACGATTTTCTCCGCTGGTGTGCTATTCTGCATCGGCACATGCTGGGTGTGCCTCAACCCGTCCCAGGACCACACGTTGATGTACTTGGCGCGTATCGTCCAGGGCTTCGGCGTCGGTAACTCGTCGTTCTCGCTGCCGCTGTTCGGTTCGGAGATGGCGCCGAAGGAGCTTCGTGGTCGTCTTTCAGGACTCATGGTGCTCCCTGTCACGTTCGGCCAGTGGCTCGCTAACCTCATCAATATTCTGGTCATGAACGACAGCAACGGATGGCGTATCAGTAACGCGGTGTCGATGATCCCTCCGATTATTGTCATGTGCGGCATCTTCTGCGTCCCTGAGAGTCCTCGCTGGGAGTTCCAGCACAAGGGAAGAGAAAAAGCTGAAGGTGTGCTCAAGCGTCTGCGCCAGACCGAGAACGTTGGTGTTGAATTGGATGCGATCGAAGACCAAATTACGGAGGAACTCGCTGGAAACAATGGGTTCCGTGGGCTGATGGAGCCCTCCATTCGGAGACGTCTGTTCATCGCCATGGCACTGCAGCTGGGCCAGCAAGCTACAGGCATCAACCCCATCATGACGTATGGCGCCCTCATTTTCAAGGATATCACTGGTGCCGGTATTTACGCTTCCTTGTTGCTGAGTGGCGTCAACTGCTTGAGTACCACACCGGGCCTCATCTGGCTGGACAAGTATGGTCGCCGCTACATGGCTATGATCGGCGCCGTGGGTATGGTCATTGGTCACCTCTTCGCTGCTATCCTGTTCACTGCTATCTGCGACGGCGATGTCGACAACGCTGGTTGTCCTACCGTTGGTGGCTGGTTCATATGCTTCGGCACAGCTTTCTTCGTCTTCAGCTACGCCACGTCGTGGGGTGCTGTGCCATGGATCTACTGCTCGGAGATCTTCCCGTTGAACGTTCGTGCGTCTGCTGTGTCGGTGTCAACGGCAGCAAACTGGGTCGGCGGTGCCGTCATGACGGAGGTGGTGAAGCTGTTCCCGTACTTGAACATCAACGGCGTGTTCTTTATGTTCGCCGGCCTCGCTCTCCTTTGCGGTATCTTCATCTACTTCTGCTGTCCGGAGACCAAGGGCATCTTGCTGGAGGACATCGAGGAGCTCTTCAACCGTAGCAACAACACGATCACGTCGCCATCTTTTGTGGAGGTCAAGACCCCGACTCCGGCGGGGCAGAGGAGTCCCGTCGCCATGGCATAAATAAGTGGTGGCTGGAGTTAGTTTAATGGTCACAGTGAGTCGGTGTTGTGATCGTAGTTTTTGGCTCAAGTAGCGGGTAAAACCACGGTAAAGTAGTAATACATGGCGGGGCATCGAGTCCTTCCTGCTGGCTAAGTTCAAGGAGCCATTTCTTCAGTGTTCAAGTGTTTCGACTGCTGGTTTTCTCGGAAAACCAGTTTTATCACGTGAGTTTTACTGAAACCTAGTGAAACGATTTTCATCATTCAAAATGTATAATTGACGAATTCGCGCCATGAGCATTTTCAAAAACAAACAAAAAGTTGGACGAATAACATGCAGGAGCCTGCTTGGCGGCCGTCGGAGGTGCCGCCGCCACTGGACACGGAGCCGCTGGTGCAGCTGAACTTGAGCACGCGCGCGGAGCTGGAGGCATGGGTGGAGGCGCAGAAGAAACACATCCTGGAGGAGAGGCGCGCCGACCAGCTGCAGGCGCAGGAGCACGCGCGGGCCACCGACGACGCGCAGCGCCAGCGAGAAGCGCTGCAGCATAAGCACCAGGAGCTGTCGACCGGTGCGGCTTGAAAAGCGAGAGAGAAAAACGTTTTTTTCAATTCTGAAATTTAATGCTGACGACTAGTATAATGTTGCTGAAGAGAACCACGCCAAGGAGCGCGAGCTGAATGCCAGCGAGGTGGAGATCGAGGTGCTGCAGGCGGAGAAGAGCAAGAGAGAGCCCGTGGTCAAGGAGCTGTTTGAGAAGATCGTCAAGGAGGACTCCAAGCTGAAACAACTGGTGGAAGGTGAGGATGCTCGTGGTGGAGTGAGTATTGGACGGGGGCTGACTTGCTTGACGTGACAGAGTCTCAAAGGCAGCGGACGACGCAAAAGCAGCAGTTAGAAGAACTCAAGCAAGGGCTCTCAACGTACCAGCGCCTAGGACTCTTCTTTGAGCTCACAGAAGGTGACTGCATTGCATGTGAATCCAGTAAAAAGGTGTGGTATGCTCTGAGTGGACTAACGCGGACTTGTTGGATGTTATTCAGTGGATCGAATCGTGGTTCGGCTCACGCAAATCGACGCACAATTCCCCAGTCGAGAGTTTTCCTTCCGAATCACCATCGACCCGATCACCGATCAGTATATAGGTAAGCAAGCGCGATTTATTCTGTTCTCCTACCAAGCCTGAAAGTGTTCACTTCAACGCGTGATATTTTGTGCGTCTCTGCAGTTGACGATTGCAATGTGGACGTGGTGGCGCTGGAAGAGCTCGTGAAGAATCTCAACGAGAACGGTGACCTTGCGCTGTTCATTCGCTCCATGCGTCGCCAGTTCAAGCAACTCGTGTAGATGTGTCTAATTTTGCTGCCCTTGTCACTACTACGTAGTAGGCAATTCATTCCGCCATCATCTCAAATCCGCCGTCGTTTTGTCGGTTGCTTTGTTGGCGCTGCTTGCATTGATAGGGAATGGGGTTGTGGTGATGGTGGAGGTCTTGGGAACTTAGACGAAAGTCTTGGACCGATGAAACCAGTCCCACCTTCCGCCGCCGCAGCGATACTGGACTCTACTTCTTTCTTCACTCTGTGTTCTGCTGCTGCAGGTTCTGGTCTCTTCCTGTCCGAACGGAAGCCTGGTCGGGCACGACGCAGCAGCAGCTCGCGTCTCTTGGCGAGCTTGTCCGCCGTGTCCTCGCGCGACTCGAACTGCGGCGCGTACGAGATCTGCAGCTTGCTCCCGAAGAACGGCTTCTGCACGCCGCGGTTCTTGGCGTGGCGCGCGTTGTTCACCGTCTCGTACTTGACCCAGACCGTGTCCGTGAACTCGCCATCGTCGTCGGCCGACGCCTCGAACTGCAGCGCCTCCTGCCGGTCGTCCGCGTGGTCCAGCAGGCGGTACTCGCATACCTTGCCGTACAGACTCAAGCGCTTCAGCAGGTCCTCGATGACGCCTAGCGCAGGCACGTTGCGCACCACCACGTAGCGAGACTCGCTGGCCACGGTGAACACGCGCACATTCCTGCCAGCCATAGAGACGTGATCGACCAATCAGTGGACGATAACAATGGAGCGGCTGCCTGGGTGATGCCAACGGATACACTGCAAGTTGCAGTCTGCAGTTAACTCCGAGTTGTCATTCCGACGGCGATGCGTTAGCGACATACACAATGGCGAAGGGATGCACTGGGATAGGATGAAAGAAGAATAGATAACCATTATGCACTGTGCTAATAACTTACGGACGAGCGCCTTCCGCTTGTCTGCGCCTCTCCTACTCTCGGTCGCTCCCTTGTCCACACGCTCGCCAGCCAAAACGGACCCACGCAACACGTCGACTCAAACACACCAAAGTCCACATTCGACAGTGGGCTTGCGTTCCACCGCCGTCACAAGCACTCCGTCCATTGGTTTCGCGAATATATACACACCCTTTCAATCGTCGAACGGGTTCCAGCGCGGAGTGCTTGATCGCGGCGGGGTGTGCCGCTGTGAAGCGCCACTGGCAGCGCAGAGTCGAAAGGGTTTGAATAACGCACCGCACCGGTCGTGCTGACGTTAATCTGGGACGCGCTCAACGGCTGCACGTCGCCGTCGTAGTCGGTATCGCTGCTATCGTCGTCAGGGTCTTCGCCGCTGCCGCGGGTAGGTCGCTGACTGCTTTGCGAGCCAGCTCTCTCGTCGCCATCCTTCCCAGCATGGAGATCCTGCATAGACCGACGAATAGCCTCCAACAGCATCAGCTCCTCCAGTCGGGCTGCATCCGCCGGTGTCGCGAGGTAGTGCGACGCGTCGCTGAGCGCCGCGATGGAGTTCGGGTGCGGGCTGTTTCTCACGGGCTTGTCGCTGATACTGAGCTGCGAGCGGAGCGAGTCGCGGAGGCGATGGCGCTCTTCGACCGAGGCATAGTGCAGGTGCTCGGAGCTCGGCGCTGGCTGCGGCTCCGCGCGCTTGGGGATGCCGATGGCGCTGCTGGGCCGACGAGGGAGCTCGCCCTCTAGCGTAACATAGAACAGAAGAACGAAGTCAGGCCGCATAAATCCACCACAAGGAGGGGGACTGCAACCCCTGGCTAGAAGCAGCCTCTGCGCACCTTCATGGAGCGGATAGTCGCGAGCTCGACGGCGGACGGCGCAGTGTAGCGCACGCTCAGGGCTTCGTGGTTGCAGAACGGGCAAGGAATGGTCTTCTGTGGGGGCCGGATCTGCAGGTAGCACTCGGAGCAAATGGGCTTGTTGCAGCAGCTGGACATGTTGAGACTGCTGGGGTAGAACTGGAAGTCACAGCCACGAGCAGAGAGAGAGAGAGAGAATCCGTCAGACACTGAACTCAACGACCGACTTGTTCTTCGCCCCCTCACCATGAAGCAAATCGGACACTCCAGCGCGAAGCAGCCGTCCTTGACCTCGCGGCCGGGGAAGCGCGGCGCCAGCTTGCGCTCCACGATGAGTCTGCGCGCGGTCTTGAGCTCCCACGGACAGCTCGGGTACAGTCTGGATTGAGTCACACACAGGCGTCTGGTTAGACTGGCGTTGATTAATTCGTTACCAGGACTTGGCTATCTACGCGACGCACCCCGTAGGCTGCGTGAACTTCTCCAGCTCGCGCGTGGAGACCGAGTGGCGCTTGGACGGCGAGTTGCCCATGGCGTTCCTGCTGCTGGTCCTTCTTGGGTTGTGTGTGGCTGTCTGTGGAGACCAAGGACTGGTTCAACATTCTCAGAACGAGGAGGAGCTATAGGCCACCGCTCATTGGCTGAAAGCAGCTCAAGCGATGTGCCGTTTATGCCATCCGCCCGGCTTTTCTCGATCTAGGGGAATTTTCGCGCGCTGGGATTGGCGGAAAGGAGGTTTCGCGAATCAGCGCGCCGCGTTTATGGAAAGTTTGCTTGAAGTGTGTCGCAGACAGGGATTGATAGTAACTCGCCCTGGTAGTACCTTGTTCAGTAATAATAGTACAAAATTGTACTATACAGTAGCAGTACATTATTGTAGCAGACTCGGTGTACTACTACTACTACAGAAATCAAGGGCACGCAAAGTATAACGAACAGAATACGTAAACCGTGTCAAATCATAATCCATACCATAAACTTGCCGACAGCGGCCGACACCGGCTGACACGGCCATGATTGGTGGAAATGCAAAATTGTGATCGGACTGTCGTATTTGTGAAAAGTGTATTTCGATTGGCTTTGGCATCAGAGCCAGATCGACCAAGTCACCCAAGCATCGCGCCGCCGGAGCGCAAGCCGGAGCTCTCGCCGCCCCTGCCCAGCATCCCGTGCGCGCCAGACCCGCGCCAGCAACCCGGTCGCCACCCCGCTCGCCACAACCAGCACACGCGGCCAGCGTGCTGCTGACGCGCAGCGAAGACCAGCTCCTGCGGCCCCAGACCAGCCCCCCAGGTGCTCTCAGGGCGCAGACGAAGCAAGGACGTCGCTGGCCAGTCCCTGCACTTCCGCGCCGACAGCAGCGACGCGCCATCGTGGAGGGAGAGGTGTGCACCAGGATAGCGGCGAGCACAAGGAAAGCGGCGCGAGGAGGGCATCGCGAGGAGGACGGTGCGACGAGAGCGGCGTGACGAGGGCGGCGTGGGGTGAGCGGTGACGACGGCAGCGTGAAGAGGGCAGTAGCGTTGCTTGGTGATGCTGGTGATGTTTCACTACTAGAGGTAGCACTAGAGGACACTAAGTGCGAGGAAGAAGTTGCTGTATTATATTAATGAAATGCCATAGATGAATTGTTTCTTCTGCTGCTTCTTCGCGTCTTAAATACCTTAGTGCTTCGTCGTATTCAGCATGTTAACATGAATGCACGTCGCAGGAGTTGACCTCATGAAAGGGCGTTGCCCAGGAAACTCAGTTGAGTTGGTGATAGCAGCGGAGGCGACAATACAAAATGCAAAGTAGCAGCCTACAGCAGCAATACAAACTCCAAGTGAGTGTCGGCAGAGGCCTTGATATTCATATCATATCTGAATTACTTGCTTTCACTAAACGTGGCAAACATATTTCGGCCGTCCTGCCGACATTATACGTCGGCAAGTTGTCGGCAGCCTAAACACCTACCCCTATTAATGTTCATTGGCTGAAATGGGGTTCGGCAGGCTCCTCATTCGCTAATAAGCAGAAGTCGACATTTGATTGGCCAACGGCCGCTATACAGTAGCTAAGTAAAAGTATTTGTGTTTCGGCAAGGTCCCGATATTCATCCGTGTCACCGTCTCAACGCAGAACCAAGTCAAACAAACAAAACTAATACTTTATTGCAAAGCGTCTGTTCAATATCAAAAGGGAGCTAAGACGTGCTAACGTTCTTGTGCGAGTGGTTTGTGCAGGCACAGCAGGTCGTCAGCACTAAGGCGTTTGCAGAGGCGATGAAGAAGGAGGACGAAGACGGCGTTGCCAGGCAGAATGCCGTGGCGGGAACAACCAAGGCAGTGCTCACCAGCAGGTGAGTTTGGAAGTGAGTGTGGAGCTGCGCTGCAGCTCAGCACCACCTTGGGCCCTTGCTGTATTGAGTGGTTTCCTAACTGCTATGTTGTGTATTTGTGTAGTTGCTGCTACTCAGTCGGCGGTTAGCAACCGCCGCCGCTATACGTGCGCAGCACGGCGACAAGAGGCAGCAACCTCTTGTCAAGCGGTTTCCCGAGCTGGGATGAGACAGCTACGCATCCGAGAAGCCAGCGTGCTTCCGGGTCGGCACCCTCCGTCTACGATGGAGCGGCGACTCGCGATCCAGTCGTCACTGGGTGCAAGGCTGGCTCTGCGACGCCAGCCACTGCAAGCTGCTGCGAGTGCTCCGGCAGCTGCCGTGAGCCTCCAGTGTCTATGACACCTGACACTCCCACTCGCTCGTGACGCGCGTCAAGGTGGCTGGGCTGGGACCAGCATCACCAGCGAAAATGGTGTCGAGGCCGCAACTGGAGCAACACCACGCAAGCGCCACGAGCGCACGCACACACGTAGCAGTAGAAACCGCTAGTGGCTTCTGTGCAGTGCAAGGAAAAACGTACACGCACTAGTTTAGGTTCATCAAGTAATAAATTGCAGCATGCAATCAAAAATACTTAGCTGGATGGCTTCTCATCTTGCTGGTTGTTGTGATCCGACGTCGAATTGTTAGGTAACACCTTGAGTTGCTTACGAAACTTCGTAAACTTCACGTTAGCCAATGCTTTGGTCATGATGTCGGCCGTTGTCGTTGGTCGACACATGTTGTGTCCGAAGTGCACCTTCCTCCACGAGATGGCGAATCAAGTGGAATTTGTTCTTTATGTGCTTGGTGGCGGAGTGTTTGCCTGGTTTCTCTGTCAGATAGAGTGCAGCTTGATTATCACCCCACAGCAGTGGTGTGTCCGCAGACCATCGTAGTTCTTCTAGTAACCCGTCCATCCACAGAATGTCCTTTACGCCTTCATTCATGGCGATATACTCAGCCTCTGTGCTGGACTGTGCGTTGATGCCCTGCTTTCGGGATCCATACGAGACGACGTTGCCATCCAGGAACGTAATATAGCCAGATATCGATTTCGAATCATCGGGGTCGTTCGCATAATCGCTGTCCGTAAAGACCGTTATCTCAACATGTTCACCAGGCACGATGTCCATATGTAGTGCATGATCACGTGTCTGTTTCAGGTAGCGCAGTACCCGCTGCGCTTCACGGTAATGGCTTTGCTCGAAGCACGATAGATATTTGACAAGATGATGCACAGCATGTGCGATGTCTGGCCGCGAGCCAGACACCAGGTATTGCAGGGATCCAACGATCTCGCGGTACGGCAGCTTTTCACCAGGTGCAAGGGGCTTCAAGTTGGCCTTCGACTCGCTGGTCGCTTGTGCGGTCCAACACCCATACGCGTCCTGCATGCCATAGGTTTTCAGGATCTTATCGATGTGCGCGCTGGCAGTACACAATCTTGTTATGCGTTCTGTCAATCGTGATCTCGATACCCAGCAGGAACTTCACCTCGCCCATGCTCGCGAGCATGAACACACTCTTCAGCTGTCCAGCAACATTAGTGCACAGGGCTGGCGGCCCCATCAACAGCAAGTCGTCGACGTAGACCGTGAGAAGCATCGTTACTTCACCATCAGCTCCATACATTGCATATAGACAGTAGTCGCTGTCTAGTCGAGTGAGGCCAATCTTTGTTAGCAGGTTGTGAAGCGTCTTGTTCCACACAGCAGGTGCTTGCTTTAAGCCGTAGAGTGACTTGATCAGCTGGCAAATGTACTGTCCTGAATTTTCTTCAAAGCCGACAGGCTGCTCCATGAAGATGCACTCCATCAGAAGGCCGTACAAGAACGCGGTCTTGACGTCGTATTGTAGAACCAGCCATCCACGTTTCACAGCGTACAGGATGACCGCTCTGATAGTTTCAAACCGGATGACAGGTGCATAGGTCTCGATGTAATCGACTCCATATTCTTGCTTAAAGCCGTGAATAACCAGACGGGCTTTGAACCGCTGGATTCGTCCTTTAGCATCGCGCTTGACCGCAAACACCCATCGATTGGTGATTACGGCTTGGCGTTTTGCTTTGGCTCGAGCTACAAGATTCCAAGTACCGTGCTCACGCAATGAAGTCAGCTCCTCTTCCATGGCTGCTTTCCACTCAAGCCAATATTCGCTTGCCTTAGCTTGCTTGTACGTGTTTGGTATTGGAACGTCCACCGTAGTGTTCAGCACAGAGCCAACGACATACTCCCGCAGATGAGCAGGTAGCTTCCTGTGCCTACGGGAATTTGCACTGCGCGCTTGCACAGGCGTTGCTTGAGAGTGTGGCGGCTCATACTCAGATCCAGAGTCACCGTCGGACTCCAGGTTGTTGTTACTCTTGCGCTTTCGCTACTTCTGTGCTCGTGTTCCAGCCGCTGGCTGGGTAGCGAGGTTCCCAACAGCTTCTTCAGCACAAACTCCCACTGGCTCAAAGCTTGCGTCGAGCTCCTTCTCTACTGGAAGATTGGTTGATTTTAGTGCTGCAGGTATGACTGGTGCTTCTCCAGCCTCAGGAAATAAGCGCGCTTCCAGAGTGGAGATGATCGGCACCACAGGAATAGTCTCCACGAGATCATGACTCCCGTTCTGGTACGTGTTTGGCAATAGACGCCGAACGTAGGATTTCGTAGCCGTAAACTTCTCGTGGAAATATACGTTCCCACTTCGCCGTGTACAGCTCCTGTTCGCAGGTCCAGTAGCTTGTAGCCTGTAGTTTCCGTACTATAGCCCAGCATCAACGACAGCTCTGACCGCGGGTCGAGCTTTGCTTTTGTTGTGCGTGTCTCGGGCGGCACATGGGCATGTACCAGGCAGCCCCAGGTACGTAAGTGTCGCAGCACAGGCTTGGATCCAAACAGTGCTTCATGGGGCGACATTCCTTTCAGCGGAGCAGTCGGCAGGAGGTTCAACGTGTCGACAATGTGAAGAGCAGCCTCTCCCCACAGCAGGTTCGTCATATTTGTTGCATGTAGAACAGCCCGCAGGCGCGGAAGAACTATTCCATTTCCTCTCTCAACTAAGGCGTTTTCTTCAGGCGAGCACGCGTTCGTCGTCTCAGTGATGATGCCAAGGCTCGAGCAGAACTCACGCAATTCGCTGCTCAAGAATTCTCCGCCTTGGTCCGAGTGTAATGTCACCACCGAATGACCAGCTCGCTTGAATTGGTTGTTGAGTCGCAGTATTAATTCTTGTACCAGCTTGGCAGCTTCACTCTTCAGCTTCAACAGGTAACACCACTTGTAGCGGGTAGCTTCATCTACCATAGCATAAACATCTTCTCACCAGTTGCTGTATCTTGATTGATGCTACACAGGTCGACGGACAGCTTTTCCAACGGGTGCTGGCGTCTGCGAGGACCGCGCTTATAAGTCGTACGCTTGAACTTAGCCGATAGACAAGGAACACACTCATAGTTTTTCAGCGACTGCATGTTTAGGTTAATGCCGAAATCAACCTTGCTCGCCGCCAACTCCTTAATGAACTTCATGTTCACGTGGCCGAGGCGGTTGTGCAACAACCCCATGGCGTTCTTGCGTTCCTCAACCGCACCAACGAGGCGCAGGGATCGCTTGGTGCGCAGATGGTATCGCATATCGTAGCAGTCGAAGCGCAGCATCAACCCCTCTTTGCACAGCCACACAGTACTCTGGTCCTTGTTGAACACCAGCTTGAACCCACAGGCACGCATGTAGCCCATGCTTATCAGGTTCACGTGCGCATTGGGTGAGTAGTGAACCCAATCCAGACGACGGGGCTCCCATTTGCCCGTAGCTTCATTTCCAACACGAAAGACTACACTGCCACTTGCTTGCATTAACACCGACTGTCCACATGCCATCAGCAGATTGCATGTAGATCCACGCTCAATGTAAGAGAAACAGGACAAATCACCACACAAGTTCACTTGGGATCCACTGTCAAGCAGCCACTCCATCTCGTCAGCTTGAAGAGCAGGAGCACGTTGGTCTTCGTGTACCACCGAGACCATGTTGACGTTCCTCTCGGGAGACGCCGGAGTAGTAGGCGAGTATTAGCCGGGGTCGGGCTCACGGTGGGGTAGTCAGGGAGTACGAGGGCGAGGCTGGTGCAGTACGACGAGCGCCATCAATGCGACTGGCACGATCTTGCAACTGCTTGGCCGCTTGCGGCCCAAGCACCGACAGCACATCGTCAATCGTAAAGGCTTCCCTGCGTTCTCCAGGCGGCCACGAGCATCACGCAATGTGAACTCATACGTCGGATCACGCCTCAGCCTTTCAGTCAGTTCATCAGAGATGACAGGATATACCATGTGCGCCTTGGTCAACATGATTTTAGCCAGACGAGAGTCAGATATAGGATCGTTGTTTTCAGCTAGGTCTCGCTGCAGCTGCAGCAAGTCATCGATGTACTCTCGTACAGGCTCGTCAAGGTGAAGCACTCGACCGTATAGTCTCTCTCTGATCAGCACCGTGTTTACCCCACGGCCTTGACCGAAATTCTCGGCCAGAACATTCCACAGTTTGATGGGGTCGGCTAGGTTCACGATGTCCTGGTAGCGCAGCAGCACTTCATCCGAGAGGGCAGAGACCAGCATGCCGTTGGCCTTACGGTAGCGGCTCCACCGGCAGTTCTTCGGCCAAGGTTCGTACTTCTCCTTCCTCCAGCGATGCAGCAGTTGGGCTCATAACCTAAGACGTGCTAACGTTCTTGTGCGAGTGGTTTGTGCAGGCACAGCAGGTCGTCAGCACTAAGGCGTTTGCAGAGGCGATGAAGAAGGAGGACGAAGACGGCGTTGCCAGGCAGAATGCCGTGGCGGGAACAACCAAGGCCGTGCTCACCAGCAGGTGAGTTTGGAAGTGAGTGTGGAGCTGCGCTGCAGCTCAGCACCACCTTGGGATCCTTGCTGTATTGAGTGGTTTCCTAACTGCTATGTTGTGTATTTGTGTAGCTGCTGTTACTCAGTCGGCGGTTAGCAACCGCCGCCGCTATACGTGCGCAGCACGGCGACAAGAGGCAGCAACCTCTTGTCAAGCGGTTTCCCGAGCTGGGGTGAGACAGCTACGCATCCGAGAAGCCAGCGTGCTTCCGGGTCGGCACGCTCCGTCTGCGATGGAGCGGCGACTCGCGATCCAGTCGTCACTGGGTGCAAGGCTGGCTCTGCGACGCCAGCCACTGCAAGCTGCTGCGAGTGCTCCGGCAGCTGCCGTGAGCCTCCAGTGTCTATGACACCTCACAGGAGCAAATATAAATTACTAGTATTGGTATAAATGGAGGGAACCCCGTTGGCAATCTGTGTGTCGAGAAATAAACTATTCAAGTAGATTGCACCCGGAATTTTAAAACATAAGTAGTCGGTTGCATCTACTTATACATATAAGTAGTTGAGACGTACGAAAATAGCACTAAGCCAAATCGAAACGTCGTAATTTTTTGCTAGCATTTATTAAGCTATTGGCTTCCAAGGTTTGCAGGAAACCACTTCATGGGAGCTCATAGCGGAATCTGCTACCCTGTAAACGCGATCTCATACGAAAAGAGCGCCATGTCAAATCGAAGGGTCGTAAGTTTTTGCTCGTATTTATGAAACTCCTGAATGTCAACGTTTGTAGGAAACCACTTCCTGGGATCTTACAGCGGGAAGCTGCTACCCTGCAAATACGATCTCATCTCCTCCACGAAGTTGCATACGGTCTTCATTCATCGATTTCTCTCATCACCAATACATCGCTGGCGTCCTCGACCGGTGAGTTTCACTCCAACTTTCACATCTCGACCTCTTCAATGGCAAGCGATCGATTTTCAACAAGAAGTGTTGATATAGCTGATGTCGACTATCTGAGGGATACAGGACTCCTCCACACAGATATAGATATCGGCATGGATCGTGGACAGCCAGACAGTTTTGGCCAAGCATACGATAGTGGAGGAAAAGTCGCTTCCACTTCCTTCGAGTCGAGAACGGCGTTGCAACAGCGGTGTCGAGAGCTCACCCGCAATCGTGGTTTTCGCTCCGCGTGGAAAGCAATAGTTGGCGAAAGCAGACGAAAGAGGGTAACGCCAAATACGTTTGTAAGAAGCAGAAGGGTCAACAGCAACTTGTTCCGGGAGGTTTAGAGCGTTGTCCGTTCTTCATAACGGTGTACGGCTTACGAGGCGAGTGGAAGATCACACGGATGTGTCTAGCACATGGTCACTACAGACACACAGGGTGTCACGGTAATACCTTCGTTGAGAGCAACTTAGCCAACGATGAGACCAGACAGCGACAGCGGGACGTTTCTTTTAACACACTTCAAAACGTATTGGAACGCGAAATGCTTCATGCATACAGCGGAGCCTGGTGAGGCGAGGCGGTGAAACCTTGATCGCCCTAGGTGTACAGTGCAGGTTCCTTCCGGTAGAGGTCGAAGTACTCCACGTACGAGACGTGGAACACCGACGGTCAGAAGTACCCCTGGAACAGTTGTTCCAGGGTGGCGTGTGCTCCTTGTGTCAATCCCCGTTAGGTACGTTTACCTTTGCGGCTTCCACCCACCTGGTTCCTGGTCTGTTCAGTGAGAAATATACGATGCCGATACCCCCTTTCCTGGGTTGTCTGTGTCAACGAGGTTAGATAACCACCAACCATAATATAAAATGAAATAAAACGATATACAAGTCTCTTATTGTTTAATCAATGCCCAGAGACACGGGCAGAGAGTGCCAAGCGCAATTGAGCATTTGATCCTAGGCCACTTGACAAATTGTCCCTAGGCGCTCAGACGTAGTAATACGTGCACCACCCCTTTGAAGCAGGGGGACTTTTTCGAGTGAATAGCCGCCTGCTATTTACTACGATTTTGTACGCAGTTCAAAATGGTTGACGTGCCTTCGCCATTATATCGACCTTCGCATAGTCGAACAAGAAGCTGCGCATCACGCCGTTCATATTCAATGCCAAACGCATCAAAGTGGTCAAACGGGGAAGATGGGCATCTATACACTGTATTTACTAACGAATCTGAGGTGGCGCGATGAGCACTGACCAGTCGTTGATGTCATATAGTATGGCGTCTTGCTGTCCAGTCTGTGCGGCAGACTGTGACCTTGAAATCCGACATGCCGTTGTTGGCCATAGCCGGTGCGGTGAAATTCTGGAGAAGACGCCGTCAAAGATGGTGACCTCAATTGCGTTCGCAGTGCCCATCTCGACCCGCAAGTTTGCATCCAGCGCTTTGATTTTTGTTCAAGATGGCCACCAAGGGCAATGACAATGAGTGCCCGGGGTTTGAATTACATGCTACTGCTACCGATCACTCTCAAACAAACGCCCCTATCTGTCGTCATGCATCAATTTGCCTGCACCACCACATCCACCTTTAACAAATACAAGAGCCCCGCGTTCAAGTACAAGAGCAACGCGAACCGAGCAGAGCGCATGCCAGCCCAGTTCGTGGCCGCAGTCGTACACCGCAACAACACATCTCGCCGTAACCAGGTGACAACCCGCCGAGGTGTCTATCAATTCCAGTTCATGAGTCGCTGGGGTGATCTCCACACGCTCCTCCAGCTTCGGCTCCACCTCCACACCCCAGAGGACATTGTGTCCAAGTTCGGGGTATCAGAAGAGCATGGCATCCGGTTCCGTATGGATCGCATCGCGCATAACGCCAACTACGGATCCCTTATAAACGGCGGTGCCACCCGGCGTCAAGGCGAGCCCCCGCATGGCCGCTTTCCGGAGCGTCCAAGTTGGCTTTTCCGGAGCTCCCTAGTTGGCTACCGGCCAGACTAGAATCCGTCGCTCGAGGCCGAACTCGGTTGCCTGCCCGGCCTGCCGGGGGTGGCTGAACATGGTAGTCTCCCACGAGAGCTACGAAAGATTCTAGTCCATAGCGCTGCCCAACGGTTGGACATTAACGACGTCTTCCACGAGTTGTGTCTCATGGTAAACCGCCGGGAGCTCCATCGTCAGGAGGAGTATGCGACCTGTACCGCACCACTGCGCGACGATCCATGCGTGGCTATATCGTCCTTCTGGACACGATCAATGCCTGTCTGACTGATGTCCAATCGGAGACGGAGAGGTCAGCTCTTATGGCAACGAAGCACCCCCATGCGAGCCCACACGTTCGCAGCGCGACGCAAGTGTGTGGCGTCGGCCAGGGTGACAAGCGCAGAAACGCTCATCGCTGCGTAGGTCCCTTCATCGCCGCCACTAGAAAGACCCTAACGTTCGCAGAAGGGACGAGCGTGTATAAGAGGCCGAACGCGCTGGCTGAAGCCCGCTCTCTCCTTCCAGGAGGCGCGGGCGTGTTAGCGCTGCATGGATAGTAATGTTTCCATCATCTCACCACGTATAATAGTACGACAGTGGTATCGATACAGTTGTGCTAATAGTAGCTGGGGATGTCTAAAGCGTCATCTGCACATTCGTCTAGTGATATTGCACAAGTATGATGTGATAGTACTTGTTGTATGCTGTTTTTGATTCTACCTCCAATCCCTTCACATATCGGTATGATCTTATAAGATAGTAAATACCGCTACCTCGCACTTAGCAAGAAGGCTAAGATACGTCACAAATGGACGAACACTACTACACACAGACAAGAGGATGACTCGACGCGGTGCTTGCGCACCTATTCTCGCAGGTGGGGCTGTCTACAGATCTGAACTATCGCCCTGATCTTCATGGGGATCGTTGCTAGCGCAATTTACCAGACGATTCTTCCAGCGCGCCGTGTTTATAGAAAGTTTGCTTGAAGTGTGTCGCAGACAGAGATAGACAGTAGCTCGACCTGGTAGTACCTTGGTGTACAAAATTGTACTGTATTAGTAGTACACGTACTGTAGTAATCTGTAGTTTGCCCAAGTGGTGTGTTACTACTACTACAGTAATCAAAGACACTCACAGTCAACGAACAGTACTTCTAATTTTGACACCGGAGATCTTCGCTTGCTGGCCGACGTGTTGTCAGCTTTCGACAGTGCAATGCTCTTCTAGCGGCGCATAAACTTGATTTTATGATTCGTGCGGTTCCCCGTCTAGTGGGAGGAAACGTTGTCGACTGGAAGCAATATATGACGGCCGCATCTGCGCAAATTTTGGTCAAAGCCGCGCACCCACCCCCTCGCCAATCAAGCCTTCTCATTGACTCGGTAGTTTAACCCCAGCTGCTCCGTCAACTGCTTGCTGTAGCAGCGTGATGTTTTTGCGCACCCGAGATAGAGGATAGACAGAGCGCCCGACCAGTCTGCGTCAGCCGTCATTGCCAGCATGATTCTCGTCTTCCCTATTTTTATGCCACGCACCTTCTTTATAGAACGCGTTGGGGCCATATCATAGCACTGCCCAGTTGCGTCCATGTTGTGAATATTGTAAGTATGGTACAGGTCTGTTACCTTTTGGGCCGCTGGCGAGAGGAGGTGACGTGCGCCCTTTTAAAACGGCGAGCATTTACGGGTGCTGAGCGTCCTGCGATGCGTTCCTGGCTTGAGTCCGAGGAGGTGGATTCTTAAATGATTCATGGCAAAACCGGTTCTGGAGACCCTGGAGCTATTAGAGAAAAACGACATAGAGCACCTTAAGTGTCGTGTGCGAGCGTTGCCAGGGTGTCGTCTAGGGTTCTCGCAAGTTGTAATTTGTGTCTTGAATGGGTTTGATAGGCGTATGCATGGCTAAAATGAGTCTTTAGGCTAGGATGGAAGCATGCGTTTAACGCGTTCACGCAGCGTCACAGCGAAGACAGGAACATAGGCCCCCGCTGGAGCAGAAAGCGTGAGGGCAAATCACAAAGCCTTACGTATTTTTTTCGCAAGCGTAGCCAGTGCCCACACCTACCCGAACCGTCTCAATGTACTAGTTCATAGTGTCATCGCGGGGTCGCTCACTAACTATACATTAACTTAAAGTATTGTGGTACACATGCATTAATCCGATATAAATAGTTCTTTGCGTGCTGACTCCCAAGATGGAGACCTCTAGTTCGCAAAATATGTGTCCTACTTAAAGTTTGTATACATATATGACATTCACTCATGTGAGCGCTTCTTCTTTACGCAGCACATGTCGGGTTTGGATTATACAGATTTCGCTTCCCTTTCCTTGGACTGTCTAAAGGACGGCCATTTCAACCGAGGGCCATTTACAAAGAAAGATCACCTTTGAGCATTGCTATGAGCTCTATCTGCTAAACGTGACTTCGATAAGACCTCATACAAAAGGCAAGACGTTGTCAGTTCTTTTCCGTCCAAAACCTCTTTTTCGTTTCAAAATATCCTTTCCGTTTTTACTGACATTAAGGCTTAGAGTGTTTCCGTCTCACTTGAGCATGTTTTCATTGGCGTCCAGCCACACCCAAACCTGCTATAATAGTCTATCTCGGTCAACATGACACTGTGCGTGTGTGTGTGAATAATGTTATTTAGGTTACTTACACTACGCTGGTAAATTTCCTACCACGCCGTGCTCAACCCAATCTACATGACACTGTGCTCTCAGCTCTTCTTCTGGTGGCCGAAGTACGTGAGTACTAGTACGTGTCTGTTGAAAGTAAGCGATAAAAACGTTGATAACTTAAGGGGGCGCAACGACGCGTGATTCCTCAAAGCCCAAACCAAGAACACAAAAATGTCATTTCTTTGTAAATGGCCCTCGATTAGATTGTTCCTCCTTAGACACTCCTCCATTCCAATGCCGGTTACTACTCAGTATTTACCATATGATTTTTTACGTATTAGGGGTTACCCCTTCTTTAGACCTCGGGATCAGTGAGGAGCACCGGAAGCTTAGAAGTGTATTTGCATTATGACCTCCTCGACTCACAAGCGCCGCAGGTGCTGGCTTTAGCATCTTGCTTACCACTTTTAAAGCAGATGTCAGTGTGCCCGAAGCAATGCTTGGTTGTGCGCGCCGCCTGGAGTTCGTTCCAGACCTCGCGGCTCCACTGCATCGCCAGCAGTTAGTTGACGTCGTACGATGAGGCGTTATCTAGCATCAACAAGACGTGGTGTCCTGCCGCCCGCATATATTGGTATTGTTAGCTTGTTCGTTTGTCGTCCGTTTCCAGAGTGGGGAGGCTCAAACGCGAGGCGTGGCCTCCCTTCACTCATTCTCATCCCTTGGTGAATGTTGTGTGTGTGGTCCTTTCATTGGTAGAATATGTTGCTTACTACCTTATCTGACTACCTTATCTGACTACCAGGTTGGTCTCTCTCATAACACTCCCACTAAAAGGTTTCACACATCTCCTAATCTTATCAGTTTGCTTCAGGAATTGACTTCTTATGTATTTCTTTTAGTCTTACGATGTCCTTTCGTCTTTCAACTTCCTTTAGTCTTATGACATCCTTTATTCTTATGACGTAATTCAGGCTATGGCATCCTTTTACCTTTGTGACGTTAAGTTGGTCTTATCTGTACCATTGATCTTATCTGTATTCATTTAGTATAATCTGTATGTTCAGTCGTATTAAATACAAATTTTGTGCTCGTCATTATGTCTTATGATGCTTTTTCATCCAATGGCGACCTTCCATCTTATGACGACCTATGACGACTTCTCATCTTTTAAAGTTCTTTTCGCCTTATACTTAGTACGATATTACCACACATCGTCTAACAGCGTTCTACTGAAGGGATCATTTCCGCAATAAACTCTGCAAGAGTGTGCGGTACTGTCACTATGGACGGCTCTTTGCCACTTTCTTCTCTCACATCCAAATTTGCCTAGACGGGTTTTGGTTCGACTTAGCGCCTTTGGCCGCTATCAAACCTTTGGGGGCTAGCACAAACGCAGTTACAACGCCCAGGGTCACCCCTGCGGTAGCTTCTTCCTGAGGCTGGGGAGCGGCGGTCCAAAGCTGGCATACGCCATGGTTGGGGTAACACCCATCCTTCCTAGCTGCGGCCAAAGGAGGCCTCTTGCTGCGCTTGACTGGACATAATCGCAAGCTGTGCTAATCTAGTCTACAACCATCAAGCCTTAAGCAAGATGGGTGTCTTAACCAATATGATTGAGACAAGAATTAAAAGAGAAGTTGTTTTGGGAGCACATGAGACTTATGCAAACAAGACTTGAGACAAGAATTAAAGAGAAGTTGTTTTGGGAGCACATAAGTCTTATGTGCCAACATAAGACTTATGTGCTCCCAAAACAACTTATCGTTTAATTCTTACCTCAAGTCTTGTTTATATCACACTTTGCAACTTCAACGTTGCAACTTCAAAGAATCTTCAGTCTTATCCTAACCCCTGTGACGGGCACCTTCCCTGTGGCGTGCTAGCCAATCTTGTCGTAGTGCTGAGATGGACAGCAACTCCTTATGGCTGACGAACGGGTCACTGTCCGTGTAATTCGTCACTCGCATCTGTCACCCCTAAGCCTTCTGACTAAGGTTGGGCTAGGTCCTTAACCCCATCAGCCAACGAAGTTTCTCAAACTGGGCTTGAGGTAACGCCTTTGTTAAGGCATCAGCCACCATATCGTTTGTGTTGCAGTAATTAAACGCAATCCTCCCCTTTCATGCACCCTCTCGCATACAGTCCTTCGGTCTCGATATGTTTTGTGGATGAGTGATTAGCCGGATCCCTAATGAAACTAATGGCTCCTTTGTTGTCACGCCAGCACTGAATAGGTTGCGTCTCTTCGAAATCCCTATTCCCTTAACAGAAACCACAACCATTCACTTTCCTTAACCGCTTCACTTGCTGCTATTAATTCGGCTTGTGCTGTGTGGAGACCTACTGTATATTGTCTTGAACTTTTCCATGTAATACATGCGTCTGCCATTATTGAGACATATCCAGCTACTAACTTTCTGTCTTCATTAACATTCTCGAAGCTGGCATCTGTGTATAGCTCATATGTTATCTCTTTATTTTTTCCATCGAATATAAGTCCATACGTCAGTTCCTTTCAGATACTTCAGTACTCTCTGGGCTGCCCTGTGGTGGCCCTTATTATAGCATGATAGGAATTGGCTTAGTTCCCTTACTGCATTGGTAACATCCGGACGGGTTCCTCTTACTAGGTGCATTAGCGAGCCTACCAGTCCTCTAAAGTCAAATCGATGGGCTGATATCTGTTCCGGACTTAGATTTGGTTCCTTTTCAAGTACTATACTTTTGGCTTGAGGTGTAGGCTCTGGGCTGCACCCATTTATTTCGAACTTTTGTAGTAAATCCATAATATTTTTTTGCTGAGACAGGCGTAATATCTTGTAGCCCTGTCTCAGTTGATTTCCATTTTGAGAAGGTAATGGATATCCCCCAAAGCATTCATTTTAAAGCGTGAAGCTAACTGGGTCTTCACTTTTGCTAGCAGCTTCATGCTCAACGCAGCAATAGTGATGTCATCGACATACACACAGATAAGAACTATGTGCGTCATTCCTTGAATATCCCACTTTTGACGGTACAAAACGTACTCCTTTTGCACCGAGAAAACCCTAACATAACCAGAAACTTATTGAAGAGGGCATACCAAATCCGCGAGGCTTGCTTTAACCCGTAGAGTCTTTTGTTAAGTTTACACACAGTAGACAGGCTACCGTGACGAAATCCGTGTGGTTGCTGCATGTAGATCACTTCGATGAGATCCCCATTGAAAAGGCAGTTGATACATCCATCTGGTGGACGTGCAAGTCTTTATTGTGGCAATAGCCAAAAGAAGTCTCAACGATTCGTATCTTGCAACCGGAGAGAATATCTCATTGTAGTCCACACCATGAATTTGAGTGTTCCCCCTTACTACATGTCGTGCCTTAAATATGTCTACTGTACCATCAGGGTTGTACTTAACATCAAACACCCAGTGACAACCTAGTAATTTTCGTCCTGGTGGTAGGGGCACTAGTTCGCACGTGTCATTGGATACCTGTGCTTGGTACTCTACTTGAAGAGCTGCCTCCTACTGTTTCGCATATGGCCCATTGCGGGCCTCTTTGATTGAGCGCGGGATAGGGCTAATCTTAATAGTCACACGACGGCATTAATCGAGATAACATAGTCTCTGAGCCGCGTACAAGGTGGTCTTTTTTCGCTTAGGTCGAGGTATCGGTGGAACCGACACCAAGTCCCCCACTGTCTCGGTAGCCTTTGTAGCTGTGAGACAGTCCTAACAGCTTGCACTCAATTGCACGGTCCCTGAACTTTGGGCTTGCCTTTTTGTTTTTGGAACATGCGCGAACATTTGCTCCCCATATGTGCAACACTAGTCTACTTGGTTTCTTACCATAAAAGGCCTCGTACAGGCTTATTCCGTTGCGACGGGCTGTTGGTAGTCTATTTGAGAAATCCGTCATGTACAGAAGGGCTTCCGGCCACCACTTGGCAGCCATTCCTGACCCGAGTAGACCACACCTCACATTGCCCATTATGGTCTAGTGAGCCCTCTCAGCAGTCCCATTTCTTCTTGTGATTCAACATTTGATCTCTGGAGAACTATTCCTTTATTTGGGCAGTACTGTACGAGTGATGCATTACCAAATTCAGTACCGCCATCGGTGCGTATCCTTTTAACCTTATACGGGAATTGTCTCTCCAATTAAGTGATAAGAGTCGTTATTTTGGTCCTAACTTCTTAGAGCGACTTAAGAACAAAATACCTCTTGCACGCGGTTCTGTCGTTGACTACGCCTAGAGCGTACCGATGGCCTGCCGAACCGTACAGTCCTTTGACTTTCATCTTCCCTAATGAGTCCATATGTAGTGTGTGAAGCGGTTCGGATCCTTTCCCACCTATCCTATTCCGGTAGGGCATGCGCTTTGACTTGGCCAGTTCGCACGTCTGACATACAAATGGAACTCTGCTCAGTATTTTACGAAGAATATTTGGCATGTCATCAAGGATCTTGTTGGACAGAATGTCCGTTAATTTTTCCTTACCAACATGCCCCAGCCTCAGGTGCCATTCTTTTAATACCTCCTCAACTCTTGGATAGCTTACATTCCCAATTGTGAGTGCTTTGGGTCGTACGTTGAGTCTTTTACTCAGAAGGTAATATACCTCATTTATTTCGACAGCCGCAAACACAAATGAGTTGTTCTTATCGATGAAGTACAAGTACTTCGGTGTCTTTGACTGGATGTGGCGGTAGCCTTGCCGACCTAGATAGTAAGCACTTAGAAGATTACTTCCACACTTCTTATCAGCGACGTTGTCTATTGAGATGTTCTGATACCGACCTTTTGGACTAGCTACACCAAATCTCACAGACCCATTAACGCACTAGATGATGTACTCTGTTCCCGTACCCAGACGTCTGACTCAGCCCCTTGCCCAGGTGAGTGAACCACCCCTGTTATGGCATGGCCAGCTCCTGTATCATCAACCCACATTCTTTCACTTGCCTGTAGTCGATCCAGGGTTGCTAGATACTGTCCAAACCTATGTCTTACCTCATCATCGATGTCCGTCGGGTTTCCGATTGACTGCGTCCCATCATCCTAGCTGAGTGGGATATTCTCTTGGAACTCAAGTGAATCCGCATCTTCTATTTCCTTCTCGAGCATGAGGTCATCGAGCGGCGACCCAGCCATGACTTCCTCGGGCAGTAGGTTTCGCTGCAGCTGGCTTGGCATTCTTGACCGTCATCACTTCCTTCCTCTTCTTGTTAGCCCCACGTGCCGTACGGACGTTAGTCCGGAACAGTTGGCCTCCCACATGGTTTGGGTCACGATCTTGCGCCATGGTGGGGCACTCTCTCTTCGTGTGTCGGGGTTGAAGCAGTAGAAGCACGATCCCGTGGCTGGTGTGTCAGCATGTTGATGCTTCTTCCCAGCATACTTCTTGACGGCGGTAATCGGCACAGGGTGTCTCTTCTCAGTCAGCATTCCAATCTCCCTCTTCGATCGGTCGCCGAACACTCGACAGAGACTTGTCTCGACGTTCTCAATCGTAAACCATTCCTTGGTCATGATGATTACTAGTCCAGAACTCGCTTGGTAGTAGGGCTAGTACCTCCATGCACCACCACGCCTCAGTCACCATGTCCTGATCCACCAACCCTTCATATTCCGGTTAATGTCGTTGCGCAGCTTCTTCAGCTGGGCAAGCAGGGTGACTAGGTCGTTCCAGTCGACCGCGGTTAGACGTTCCAACTGACGCCTTAGCTCGATCACTTCACCGGTATCCCCCAACCTGTATCTTTGCTTGCGCAACTTCCATATCTCGCACGGGTCCATCTTGGACACCTGATCCGGCAGCGCGGATAAAAACACATTCGGTAGGGCTTGGTGAAGAGGTTTAGCATCGCTGAACGGGCTCTCGTCCAGTGTTGCAGCATCCACTTCAGCTCCATAGTCACCTCCTGGGACTTATCTTTTAGGTCCAGAACCTGGCTTCACCGGACTACCTTCCAGGAAGTCGACCATGAGTACTTCCACATCCGGGGTTTCCTTTTCCTACATAATGCGTTGGTATTCTTGGTCAGTCTGGTTGATGTGGGGCAGCAACTTATCTTTCCACATTGTGTACTCCCCTTGCTTTCCCGTAAACTTCTCCAGGCCGAGAGTAGGTGCACTCCGATTGTGTCCATTACTCATCCAGCCTGTGTTCTTAGTACATATCTGAAATGTTAGCATGTTCGTTTGCCGTCAGTTTCCAGAGTGAAGAGGCTCAAACGCGTGGCGTGGCCTCCCTTCACTCATTAACATCCCTCGGCGAATATTGTGGGTGGGGCCTTTTCATTGGTAGAATCTGTTGCTTACTACCTGGTATGACTACATTATCTGACTACCAGGTTTGTCTCTCTCATAACAGGTATAGATTCAGAAACCATTGTTGGAAGATGGCGCTTCTCATTCATGCTTTTGCTGTTTCGATAGAGAAACTTGGGCAAAAGCCGTCTGTTTTCGAAGCACGTTGGCTGCTTCTCCCGAACCAAGTAACGCGACGGCAGCGCATCGAGCTATCTGCGTTTGCTATAAGTGCCAACGTGATTATTGTATTTTTCTTTCTTTGTCTCCGCTCTTCCTCTTGGTGCAAATTGACCTGGCTGGTGTTATGGCAAAGCACAGCCCGGGATTACTAGATGCCATGTGGTTCATAGAGTTCTGTGATTTGCTGGAGTCGCTCGCGCCCCTTCGAACGGACTCTAGATCGGCAGATGTCGCCACGCCGTACTGCATCCGTAGACGTAGACCATGGCACATCTCAAAACGCAGTTATCCGACCGCCCGAGAAGGACACGTCCAATGCCTCTCACAGCTCGGACTGGAGATCTCAGGCTTGTAACCTGGGTGTCCCTCGCGAGATGAACACGTGACAACTTTCCATCTTCTACTTCCAGTTTCGCCAGCGACCGCTCAAGCCGACTCCCGGACTTCGAGCTGCCGACGGAGAAGAGTTGTGGGGGTGGCTACTGTAAGAGCCGCGAAACCCCTCTGCATACAAGGTCTAAGTATATTGGGTGAAGGGTCGGAGAGGAAGATCGCGACGCCCCAGAGAAGCAAGATGAAGCACTGCTACGCGGGCGAAAAGACGGCTGGAGGGAGGGCTGGTCAACGCGCAGCGGCCAGTGCAAGTGGTGCGCAAAACGACGAGAGGTGGAAGGAGGTCAACAATCACAAGCGCAAAGGCGCAGTGGGGACGAGATCGCAGTAAGCAACAGGAGAACAGCTAAACAGTACCTGAGTACGGCAGCTTATTCGTTTTACGTGTGGAGACCACGCTTCGATTGAAGGAGGCCGCAGCAGAGCTACGCTACGAGGCCTACGCGGAATCAAGAAAGCCAAGTAGCAAGCCGAGCAAGGAAATACGTGCGGGGTATCAAGATGAGATCCCGGCGGAACAACATGCCTTTAGAAGGATTTAAACAGCTACTGCGATGAGGCCAACGCAGAGCACCAGGCCAGACATGAGATGGCACGGGGTTCATCCTACCTAACAAGCTGCTATTCAAGATCTCGTTCAAGGGCAAACAGAAGGCTGGTAAATGGGCAGGCTGGGATCTCCCGCTAGCGGGCAAACTGCTGCCTCTAATTGATTACCAGGAACAGCGGCCACAGTTCCCGAACAAGTATCTGCGCAAGGACATTTACTACTTCATGGCGGAGGTACTATTGGCTACTCGCCAACAAGATGTCCTTGAAATCCTGGGGATGGAACACCCACAGCAAGACGACCAGGATACAAAATGACAAGCAATGGATCATCTGAATCAAAGTGGAGCAATAGACGGACAAGCTGCGTGCTTTATCTGCGATTAAGTGCGGTACAGTCGAGGTAGGAATTTATCATCACGAGGTCCACGTGAATTGCCCGTGCCGACTTTGGCTTGCGCCAGGGCATTCCACCAGAGTGTGCACTGTGATCCAGAAATAATGAGAAGATACCTAGAAGAGACATGCTGTGCTGGTACAGGAAATATGCCGACGGAGGCAGGAAGAAGTGTAGCCAAAGCACTCGGCGAAGAACAGCCAGAAACGGTTGAGCAGTTGTTGGAATTTATCAAGCGTGTTGAGCTGCGCCAGGCGCCATGGTACAGCAAGGGCTGGCAATAAAGAAAAGCCGGCAGACCAAAGGGGAGATGTGTCGAATGAGGCCGAGGAAGCGGCAGCACACGGACCGTCGATGCCAGACTACTTCCAGCTACAAAGGATGCAGACAACGGACAATGAGGACAGCTCGGCGGCGTATGCATGGACGCAGAAGCTCATAAGCAGGAGGAAGACATGGAGGTCGACGAGGTACAGGAGGATGAAGGAGACATGAAGGAGGGAACCAGTGAAGACATCACTGACGGAAGGCTACGGCCGTGGAAGTAGCCGAAGCACACGTGGAAATTACTCAAACTGGACACGGACAGCAGGGAAATACAAGTGGCGAAATCGCAAACATGGTGGAAGCGGACTCTGCTATAAGGTTGGAAACTCCAGCGAGATTCAAGGAGGAGGACAGCAAGCGCGGTACGACGAAAATGATTGCGGCGGACACAGCCACACAGAAGGGGGGTCGGACCGCCACACAGCCAAGCAAGGGCGGGGCTGATGACGAGGTGGCTAAGTCAGATAAATCGCCGAAGCGACAGCTCGCCACAACGTGGGAGGGGCAACACAGCCAGGTTGAGAAGGACTTAATGCACGACGATAAGGCTGCGCGAAAAGCTTCTATCACCAAGGACGCGGAGGCGCGTCAGGATCCAGAAGACAGGTGCCATCAAACCCCTGCAGTGTGCACAGACATTGACCAGCAGAGGCTGACCCCCAAGCACGGCCTATCAAGCACAGTCTGCTGCGATGGAGGAAGGTGATGGTGAGCCAGCCGGCAGCAGCAACGAACAGGAGTGTGAGAAGGCCGAGACGGAAGATGATGATTGTGGAAGGCAAAGTCCGATGGCAGTCCAGCCTCAAGCCGCTACTATGAAGGCGGTGGACCCAACGAACTAATCGACAGCGGTGAAAGGCGACATGGTCAACGACACTAGAGAGATCCAAGGCAGTCTCGAATCCACGGGCTTCGGAGATAACTCTACGAAAACAGGTGAAGCAGCTACAGTATGGGGAGGACCGAGCAAACCGACAGCTATCTTCCTACTGGGACGACAAGCGGGGCCAGATGGAAGGTGATCTGATGCGTGACGATAAAGTGGCGAAGCTGGAGCTGATGCTGGAAATACGTGACAAGGCACCATGGCAGGTGAAATCCGACAGGGCAGTAAGCAAGTTGGCTACACAGCAATCCATCCAGCAGTATCTCTCACCGCCTAAACCCGGACCACAACATGCGGAGACGCACGTGCAGGACATAGAGATGAAGGAAGAGAGCACATAGACCGAAGAAGGGCATGGATTAACAATTCAGCAGGCGAAATCGAGCAGCTTTACAACCACAGACAGCGACGACGCTGCAGGTAACGGACCGCCGGGTTTTGAGTACCTGTGGGTGACCCAATCGTCTGATCCAGGGGTGCATGTACCCATATGGCTGGGAGTGCTGAGAGCTGTCATTGCGGAGGTGGCGGCTACGGGAAAGTGTGGGTGGCTAGCATTCTTCACAGCACACACCAACTCGCTGGCGGATATGATCAAGATGAGCACGCCACTCGCAGAAAAAATCTTTGGCATCAAGAAGATCGTCATGAATGGTTTAATTACTTTTCTGCCAGTTGCAGCGACGATTCATCCCCAAGATGTCAAGGTAGAGGCGGTGGCTATGGGATGGAAGCCTGGAGCAGCTGCTTCGCTGACGGAACACATCGAAGTGCCAGCGATACATTACACAAGTCAAAAGGACAAGTTAGTTCGGGTATCGGTGCTGTCAACCTACTGGGTCAGGCCGGCGCACATCAAAGCGATGGCCCAATATACTGGAGAGGAAATATACGTGATCCAAGTTCACCCTGATGGGAGAGCATATATGCAAGTGTACGCTTACGCGACAGCAACACGAGGCAAGAAGCAAATCACTGACGGTGTTGAGATGGAAGTGGGGGAGGCAGTCACTGTTGAAACTGGAAGCATGACGCCCATGGTTACGGAAAAGAGTCTGGCGCTATTCACTGAGTTGACGGAAGTCGGCATCCTGCCAGTAGTAATGGTGCTGAAACACAACCACTTTGAAGCCGCAGTGTGTGCTGAGGAGCGGTACGCCACATACAAAGCTAATAAGGAGGCGTTGAATCCATTGAGAGCAAACATTCTGAGCCGGTATGGACAGGAGATGGTGTTTCGGAAGCCACCCGCCACTGACGAACATAATCAGGCAGCGGCCAACCAGTTGCGGACCAATACGCGAGCAGCAAAGAAGAGAGCCAAGGAGGCTGAATTGGCCAAGGCTACCAGCACAGAGAAACGGGAAAGGCATTTCCTGCAGTCGCGCGAGCCCTGACCACAGAAGAGCAACACCCTCGGGTGAGTCCTATGGTAGCGGTAACGACACCTTGCGGCAGCAGGATCACAGACCATGTCGCCACTCTCCCTAAGGAGAAAGAAGTGGGTGGGTCGACTGACCCAACGCAGGTGTAAGACGGTGGCGATGACCGACTCGACGACACCGGGAAGGAACGCCGCTGTGAGGCCAGCAGAGTGCATCAAAGAAGATGCTGCACTATTACAAGAAAAGTACAAAAACGCAACACTACATGACGACCAGGAAGGAGTTGAGAACACTGGGTCGCAGACGGAAGAGAGATAAACGTAAGGAGAGCCGAAAACAACAAAGTGACACGAACAAGCATGACAAAACAATTGGAGTGCAGACGGTGAATATAAGAGGTGTTGCGATGCATCTCAAGGAGCTCAGGGGCCATCTCCAGGGCATCAGGGAGAGACATGAGAGGGGTGGGAGATATCACCTTCCTTCAAGAGACCCACCTACATGACGATGAGCATGGGCGGGCGGCCGCGCATCAAACTGCGATGTGGGGCTTCCGCCACACAGAGAAAACTATCCTTCTGGGCTTCGGGGAGCGCCGGAAGTGCAGGAGTCGCCATCCTGATTAACCCTTACGGGGAAATGCAGCGCCAAGAACCGTGGAGGAAGGACCCCTGGGCGCAACACCTAGTGATGGTAGCCGGGGAGCTTCGTGGCCGGCAAGTCCTGCTGATCAATGTCTACGTACCGACGGTACCTGCACGCATGATAAAATTTCTGAGAGAACCATGGAGCTGCCGGATGACACGACGATGGTGTGCGGTGGAGAATTCAATTGTGTATTGGATCAAGAATGGGACCGGTCTCGGGAGCTACAATCCACGGACGCAGGACATGTAGAGCTCAGGAATCTCCTGGATACCTGGGGGCTAACGGATACGGTGGCGAAGAACAGAGCGAGCATGCCAAGTGAAATAGAAAAGCGTCGATTCGCCAATGAGCAACATACGTACAGACATACCACCAAAGAAAGGAAGGTCACCACATCGAGGCCAGATCGTTTCTACGTGTCAAAAAAGCGCTACAATGGGTCAGAAGCGCATCCACGCCGGACCAGCCCTACCACACTGCTCACAGGGCGGTGATGCTCGAAATTCACGAGCCGAACGGCGGAATACGTCTACGCAAACGGCCCAAGCTATACCCAGCGCCGGCGTACGTGCAGACGGCTATGCACAGCATTATAGCCTACAAGTTGGCAGAGTTCCAGGAGACTTTAGCCACGGTGGACAAGACAGACTCAGCCAAGGCCTGGGAAGCGTTTAAGTCGGCACTAAAGGCGGAGATGTGCACGTTAAAGAAAAAGGTGAGCCACAAAATGACCAAAGGGTATAGGCAGCAAATTAAGCGGGTGGTGAAGAAGTTAGAAAAGCTGGGCTACGCGGAACAAAGGGGAACGGAAGAACGCAAGAGGCTAGAGACAAAGCTGGAGAGCATCCAGGCCAAGCGGCGCGCTGGCCGCAAACGAGCTCTCAGACAGCAGATGGTATGGAACACTACAACGACCACAAAACAGTTCTTTCGACGGATTCGCACCAAATTCGGTGACAATATCATACCTACCTTGCGGGTGGCGGATGGTAAGCCCAAGCGAGCTCGCCACGACAAGGCCGGCATCCTTGCTGATGCGTGGGCTCCGATCTTCAGGAAGGCGGAAACAAATAAGGAAACGATGAATGCCTTTGTGGCCAAGCACAGCTCAAGTGAACGAAGGTGAATCTGTCGTCGTTGGATGGGCATGTGACGGAGGACGAGGTGATGAACTCCATACTGCAAGGCAAAGGAGGTAAAGCGTGTGGGCCAGACGATCTCTCAAACGACTGGTACCGTGATGACGCGGCTCGAGTGGCACCGATCCTTACACGATTGTACATCGATTGTATGGAGCTAGGATCTACACCGGACAGCTTCCGCGAGGTCTTTATCTTCAGTATCGGCAAAGGGGGGAGCAATGACCCGCTTAACTACAGGCCGATCGCGCTGTTAAACTCAGACTACAAGTTTTTCACGAGGATCCTGGCACAGCGACTGAGGGAGTTTATTCCGCTGCTCGTACAGAAAAACCAGAGTGACTTTGTACACGGTCGTCCGATTCATGAGGCCATAGACCTTTTGAAGCTACACAAGTGCGATGCATCGAAGGTGAGGAACTGGATACAGACCAAGTGCTGTTCCTGGACTTTGCTAAAGCATACGATTCGCTTGATCGGGAATACCTGGACGAGGTCTTACGGGCCAAAGGATTTCCGGACAGATTCAGAGCGGTCGTGAGAGTGACCCACACGTCTACCTCAGTCAAGTTCGTGGCAAATGGCCAGATCTCCGAGAACGTGGACGTCACTAGAGGCATCCGACAAGGATGCCCTCTGGTGCCTCTACTGTTCATTCTGTCAGTCGAGTTGATCTACGACGAGGTGGAGAGCTGGTAGGAGCTTAAGGAAATACCGTTACGAGACGCCGAAGGAATGATTGAGTTGCGAGTTGCTGGATACGCCGATGACACGGCTCTGTACCTGGCTAGTGCAAGCATGCAGAAGACGGCGATAGCAGCGGTCGCCCGATTCCAGGCCGCATCCGGGCTGCAGCTCAATGTAAACAAATCCAAGGCAGTGAGGCTAAGGCGAAGGAAGTTGGGTACTACCGAGCCACTCAGGGACAGCAGGAGTGTAGGGCAAATGACATCAAGGTGGTGACAAAGGCTCGATACCTAGGCCATATAGCGAGCTCAAACTTTGTGGCTACGGATAGATGGAAGAAGGTAATTGCTGCCATTCGAGTACGGCTGGCTTTGGCCGAAGTCAAACCACAACAGTCGGGCAATGAGCTGCGATAGCGGCAGCCATGTTCGCGGCCGGACACGAATAACCATCGAAACATACTATCCGGAAATTGAATAAAAGAATTCGGCATTACGTATGGAAGACCAGTTTCGCCAAGCCAAGCCAGCGAACGGTGGGCTGGATGAAGGCTCGTCTAACCGAGCAGAAAGTTTTAAAGGCGGACTAGGAGTGTCAAACCTGACCAAAGAGCTCGTTGCCATTAGCGCGGCAGCAGTGGAGCAGTGGGCCGCCACGGAGGACCGGCAGCAGCAGCTAGTCGGAACAATACTGTTACGCAGGGATGGCGCCAACACCCATCATTTGATGCCCAAGACAGCAACCCCACCAAGTGGAGTCAAGGCGACAATGCGGAGAACACGCAGACCATGGGCAGAACAACAGATGGAGATGGACTCAGACCAGTTAATTCGGAAGATGATCCCAAGAAACTACGACAAGCAATGAAGAGGACTAACGGGCTCCGGTCGTGATGGGACGCAGAAGGCCTGTACGTCAAGTGCGAAGGAGAACTTCGAAATCGAGTTGCTGTGATGATGCACCACAGAAGACGCGACAGGGGTATATGCCTCACTGAGGAAGTCGGGCAACAGCGACTCGCGGAGCTAAATTTGTGGAATGCGAGTGGTGAGCAGGACACGTGGGAAGACTATCGGGCGTTCACAGGGAACGTCAAAACAAACGGCTGCAGGATCTGGTCCGGCTGGGATACAAGGCTGGGAAAGAATTGGCAGTGCTTCCCGCGGCACAACAGCTGCCGCTGACTAAAAGAATGCGCTTTTTGTCGAGATCTGGCGTTATCGCTTTTGGCGGAGTTTCCAGAGCTTATTTCTAAGCCACCCGATAAGATAATCTTGCGTGGCTCATTCACTGGATGATCATCATCACGAGTTCAGAATACTCGATCACTCGGGTAAGATTATTATGCACTCATGGGGCTCAGTGATCAATACGATTGACAGATCCAGCACAGCTGTGCCGCTGAAGCAGCAAGTCGCCGAAATACTCGAAGTGAATGCCCCACGATCAGCATGTGACCACACCCCTGGCTGCATAAAAGAGGCCGCTGTGGGTGGGCAGACGGTGGCGGACACCTAAGCGAAAACATTATAAGTTTCTCCATGATCTGAAAGAGGAGACAAAAGTCAAGGCTGAATGGGGCCAGCCCGACAAGCGCTGGCGGAAGGAAGATCCGGCACTGGCGGCAGCCCTGGAGACGTTAGCCTGGGAGGAGATCCACTGGATGACAGGAGTAACACCATACCAAATGCAGAACGTCGTACGATTAAAACACGGAAATCTGAAGGTATGGGTGGGGACAGATAAGATATTCCAGTGTGAAGCGGATACATGTCGAGGCAGCAAGTGCTGTGGGTCTCTGCACCTTGTCTGGAGGTGCCCAGAAGCACAACGCATGTGGAAGGCAGTGCTCTCTGGCTGGAGAATACACAAAGAGCACGAATACGACTGGAACTGGGGATTGAAGGAGATATTCAGATTTACGTTGGGCAACGTGCCGGATTAGCTCACCGAACGAGCAAACTCCGATCATTATCAGGAATGGGATAACATGATCCCACTAGCGACGGAGTTATGGAGGATAACATGCGCGGTTGCGATATCAGTCATTTGGAGAAGGAACGTCCGTCGGGCGCACCCGGATGGCCAACACGAGGCGACTATGGAAGAAGAGGTGGCGGGGTTAAGAAAGGCGATATTGGCGGCTTTCAGAGTCCACCAACTAGGGATATACCCGCTGACGGAGAGGACAGCACCACGGTTGACGGTGATGGGTTACGTTGCATAGCACTGGAAGGAGCAGCACTGCGGTAGCAAGCCTAACCAGGGCGACGTCATAGAGCGAGTGTCTTTTTACGGCGGCTCTCGGGGCAACCCGGGACCGGGTGGCAGCGACAGCGTGATCGTGGAGTTGGCTCAAGACAGAACCCCTAGGTTGTGTAGGCTGCGGCCACGGCACTGGGTGGAAAGACCACCACTAACAATCAGGCGGAGTTTATTGGACTCCACAGGTTGCTAGTGCACGCGGCCGCGAAAGGATGGACAAAGATGCATGTGGTGGGTGACAGTGCTCTCGTCCTGGGGATGATGAAGGAGCACAAGCCACCGAAAGCCAAGAAGCTGCAATACTGGTATAGGCGGACAAGTCGGTTGGCAGACCTGGTTGGGGTGGTGACATGGACGCACTACTACCGACGCTTTATCAAGGCCGTGGACGGTTTAGCCACCGTGCCCCTGGTTCATGATTGTCGTGGCGTTCTTGAGGATATCAGAGATCGTGGTTTATGCCGACGGCCTGCGCAACTTGAACGCTCTTGTCGCCCACGCAGCTAGTTCCCGCTGCATGAGCTCTGGATGCGCCGCATGCTCCTGGGTAATACTTCGCTTGACCTCAATAATATTACGCGTCCGCCCCCCTTTTGCGTCTGAGCAGGTGAATGCGGTTTCGCGCCTAACTTTGAAAACAAGTCTGGATCGCTCCCCGACCTGCTATATCAAATATTATAAATCCGACAAAGGTTATATATACCCAAGTGACTTGCTTTTGTAAGTGGGGCTAATGAAACGCTTTAGTAAAAGAACAATTACGACCAATGGGTGAGAGTTACACGGGAGATTGACCAATCAGCACGCCGTCAATCGAAGATCTTCAAGCGGTGCAACCATGGCGACGCCGGACGCCAAGCTCTTCACGTCGGCGGCCGTCGTACGTCCTAACGTATCATGGCACCTTCTACCTCTCAATCAACTGATTGTATCAGTGTATCGCAGACCGAGGCGACGGGCGAGAGCGAGCACGCGCAGCTCCAGGAGGTTGAAGTGATCTTCGGCGCCTTTGAGCGCATCGAGCCCGGCGCGCTGCTAAAGTGCCGGAACCTGCGCCGTCTCGCGAGTAAGAAGCTGTAGTGGAAGTGGCAGCAAGCGTCAAAAAGTTGGGTTTAAAGTTGTGACGACATTCTGCCGTCTGCGAGCAGTGATCAACTGCGGCCTCACCGAGATCTCCGGCGTCGAGTCTGTGGGCGCGTCGCTCGTGCACTTGTGCTTGAGCAGCCAGAACATCGTGAGCATGAGTGGGCTCTCGGCGTTGCCCCAGCTGCGCCATCTCTATCTGCAGCAGAACCGCATCAGTCGGATCGAGGGGCTCGAGAGGTACCTTTCCTTCCCTTGCATCGGATCAGGGAGTGATGTTCAAGTCGATGCGAGCAACTGACGCGGTCGTGCTTTAGTTGTCGAAAGCTGAGGACACTATGGTTGTTTGACAACTGTCTTACCCAAGTCGAGAATCTGGGGTTCTGCACTGATCTTCGTGAGTTGTGCCTTCAGGTGAGTGAGTCGTCATTTGCCGCAGATCTATCAGCGCGGAACGGACAGCAAGCCTAATATTTGCTGAGATGTGTCCGACAGAGCAACAACATTCGGAGTTTGAAGGCGTCGGACGGTAGCATCTCGGAGCTGGTAAACTTGCAAAGGCTGAACCTAGCCAACAATCGAATTCGAGACGTGGACGAGTTCGAGCACCTACGCAAGCTGATTGTCCTGCGCGAGCTGATGCTGAAAGACGAGCACTTCGGATCAAACTTGATTGTAGACCATCCCGACTATCGGACCCTCGCCATCACCACGTTGAAGCAAGTACGCAATTGTGTCTTTAATTTATGATGTGTCCGTCCGTGTGATAAGCTGATTGTGTTATACTCCTGGGAGATAATAGTTGCACCAGCTAGATGGAGTCCCAATTGAAGCCGACGAGCGCACGACTGCGGAAGACGAGTTCTTTGCTCAGGTATGATATCTGGATGCGAGTCGCTCCACGCAAAGTTATCTGTCCTAAACTTGTGTCGTTATGTATTGTGGTTAGTCGATGGAATTCAACGACCAAATAGCGGAGCTAACACTGGCATATCAGCAGGAACTGCGTTCAATAGCGACGAGAAAGGAACGTGGCACCTCAAACGCGCAAATGCTGCAGCAGGAGCTCATAGAGGCCCTAAACGACGTGGAGTCTTGCGTTACTGCGGGACAGTCTCAAATCGAAGATGAAAAGAGGCGGCAGCTCCAACTACGCGAGCAAAATTTACAGATGCTGCGAGACAACATTGCGAGGCTCCAGGAAGACTTTAGTGCCTCGATACGAGGGTATCACGAGCGCGAAGAGAGGACACTGTTGGAGGAAGAGCGCGGCTACGAGATCATGGAGCTGGAGGCGTTGGCCGAACAGAACCAAGCACTGACGATTGCTGCACTGCAGAATGCTTTTCCTAACAAGATCGCATTTCAGCAATTACTACAGCACATGCCAGACTATCGATATATAGCGGAGAGTTTTCGGAGACCAACAAATCAGCAGCAAGAGGCCGTCTACGGAGCAGGAGACCTTGATGATCGTGAAGTGCACATTTTACAGATCTATCGCTTTCTCAACGATGATCTCACATCGGCATATAAAACGACCACGAGGAGAATAGAGATGGAAGGAGGCGCTAGTGGAACACAAGGCAGCGAACTATATCTTTACATGGTTGCAGATGACGACGAAGTGATATCGTTGTTGCAGAACGGATTGGTATCTCCAACCTCTATTATACGCGGTGACAGTAGCAGCAGCTCAATGGACACTTGGGTTTACCTCTTCTCAAATCCAGTAGTTGCTTTACAGTTATACAATGGCACAGTTGGCGAGTTGGAGCCGATCAGCGACAACGAGAGAAATGATGAGACTCCTAGTGGAAAATCTTTTCTGCGTCGCCTGAGGCAGACTGCCAAGATAAGACAAATTCAGCACCGCTGGTCGAGAGCTTCAATCTGCTGTTGTGCCAAGTGCGAATGCAGCAGACGTTTGAATTGTTCCGCCCCGAGAAGTTCTCTTTGACTTCACTTGAAGCTCTTCACAGCATCGCAAGTCCGCGTGGAGGCATCCTTCAGCCCCCGCCGACAGCTTTTCTGCAGCTGGATCTTGGAGACCGAGACTCGTGGTCTGCTTTATCGTCAGGCGGACATATTTATATGGCTCGGAGGGCTGCCGTTCGCTCTCAGGTGCTACCGCAATTTGTGGTCCTGTGCTCGAAGCGTGGCGAGGTTGCAAGCGGTCATCCCATCCCTGTGGTGCCCAACAACGGTGCCGACAAACACAGCTATGGAGGAACTCCGAGCTGTGACTTGCTGCTGACCCAGTTCCAGCAGCAGCTTCGCGCTGAGGTGGACGCTCATCTCTCTCGTCTGTATCGTGAAGTGGACCCTGCAACAGTTCGTGTCCGAGCACAGTTCTTGCACGAGCAGAAGCAGCTCCGCACTCGGTTGCATGACAGCGAAGATCAAATTGAGCAGCAGAAACTGGAGCAGGAGCGGCTGCTGCAGTCCCTTCGAGGCGGAGACCGAGCTGAGCGAGGGACTCACAGGCGGTGATCACTCGTCACACAATGTTTGACGTGTGATGTCATGCACATCCCAATCTGATCAGCCGGCAACTCCGGTTAACAACTTCGATCCCAATTCGCTCCAGCAGACTAAAGAGCTTAATATGCTCATCAGACTGTCCACAACTTCGACGACCAAGAAAAGCTTTACCACGAGCAGACAAACCACAAGTTCTCTCATGCGAAGGAAGAGCGGACTTTGTGCATAAAAATACACTCTGTCCGCTGAGACGGACAGAGGTGCAAGAGCCAATCTCAATGCAACCTGAAATTGGTTCCACGATTAAAATCGACGAAACTATGAGTGCTCAGCTTTCTTTCCGCATAATAAAACTCCATCTTCTCCGCCAACGACATGCCCTCGGACCAAAAAAGAGTCTTGAAACTCGTCTTCGTCATGCTTAATCCACTTTTCCTCATTGCTTTCATCCGCGCTAATCGGGCCTACAAGTTCAAACAACGCTTGAAGGGACCCGCTCAACAGACCGGAAGTAAAGTGCATGACCTTCAAGATCACCAAAAGTCATCTGGATGTCATAGTCTGTCCCGGGTGCAAGTCTTCGACCTCGCGATTCCAGTTTTTCGGCAACGCTTGGCCTTGAAGTAGTATCGCACACTGCGTTTTGTCTAGTTTTCCAAAGAATCGCTGCCGTCTCACGGATCGATCGAAAATCTTCAAACAAAACTCGTTGCTGCTCTGGTCGTATATAAAGCTGATTTGATAATAGTCGAACCCATGCTTCAAAGGCTTGGAAAGCAACATACCGTTTCTCATATCGTTGATATCCGAGATTCCCATCAATTTCTAGAGATAATTCGTTGCTTCGATGAAACAAATGGGACGCAATGACCAACTCCGACAGGAGAGCGAGCTATGTCCAGCAGCATGCAGCGCAATTTGCCACTCCCCATGTTGCAATCGTATGTTGCGCAACTAGCCTTAAAATGATTGCTTCGCGCAGACGTCAAAGTTGGAACTTCCAGCAATACGTGATGCAAGAGTAATTCCTGAAGTTCAATCAACTGAGGATCAGCATGCTCGCGCTTTGGAAGTTCCACCAAAATGTGAATCTCTTTGCGTCCAGGCTGGAAATCCGGCCCAAGCAACTCTGGCTTCGTCATCTTCCACGAAGACAGCATCTTTTTAAACGCGGTGTCAATCTTTCCTTGCAGCAAGTCCTCGACACTTTAGTCGTGCTTGAGCCACGCTTCATCCTTCCGCCCCAAGTACAGCGTCGCCGTAGCTGGATTAACTATGAAACGTTCATTGACATATTTCTTCTTATTCACGATAGCCTTCTGTAGCGCTTCTACTCTGCATTGCGCTCAACGACGGAGACACACCACAGATTGAACTTCTCCGAGCGTGAGAAACGAAGTTATTAGTTTCGCTCAATTCTCAATTCATAGCTTCATTTTTTTTGAAATTCGTTCAAATTTGATACCTTAATAAACTCGATGATGATAAACTCTAAAATGAGACACCCACTGAGACGGCTCTTAATTGACCGGTGTGTTTACAATTGATCGTTCTGCATAAAATATTGTTATGTAGCGCGTGTAAATCTGACACAAAACATCGGCCGCACCGCGAACTTTATATCAATACCCTATTTGTAGTTTTTTGTGGGGGCGGATCGAAATTTACAACAGAAAATGTGCTTTGCAAAATCGACGGCCCAAATGATTTTTGTTGTTGCGAGAGACGAAGATCCACTACAGATGAACCCCTCATTGTTATCCCCAGACTTGGAATATCCACTCAAATGGAATAAAATGTATTTTTCCACTGACCAACTAGGTAAACTTGGATAACAAATCTAAGCAGGTATTGATAAAGGCACGCGTTAGAACACCCGAATGGGATAAAAGGTGACGAGACACGCGAACCCGAATGTGCCCGAATGTGCCCTTTAACGCCCGAATGAAAGAAAGTCAGCGCAGTGTCATCATTTGATGAGTCTCCGGAGATATACGAACAGGTCGCGTATAGCTGGTTAATGTCGAAGAGTAAGTTTGTGTTTCGTACTTCAGAGTTAGATTATGCCAGCTTGGCGTCGTGACGACGGACGATATCATCGAGTAGGCTAACCCGACGGCGCGGTCTTTGTCGAACAAGCAACGCCAAGTGATGAGCGCTGATGCCTGTACTGCCGTGACAGGGAGGTGGGGTAGACTGGTGCACTGAGAGGTGGAAATAAAAGCGAGGACCTGCTGAGGCCGCATGAAGCGAGCTTAACGCATTTACTAGTATCACAACTAGCGGCGAGCAAGGATATACGAAATATGCTGTATTGGAATGTAGAGGAACTCAGGCCGTCAAACACATGTAGCAACACGCTAGTCGGGACACGACACATAAGTAACATGTAAAATTCACCACCACAAGAACTTTACCATACCTTTGCCTGCATATCCTCGACGAATATACGTCTGACGTTTCCTGGGGCACCACAGAACTCTTGCATCCATTTCTTGAGTCGCTGCTTACTGCTCAGCAAACCACGTCCCTGTTCGCCCTGCTTCAGACTTTCTACGAGGTTCCGCACTTCTAGGATCGACGGCTTCACGTCTGCATTCTCAACAATAAACTTCATGATGTTCTTGCTCTTGGTTCCCGCCTTGCGTAACATGTTGACCGACCCCACGACATCATCATCTAAATCCTTGCGAATCAGACTGAAGCGATGTAATGTTCGCTGGTTGACACTGTGGTATGGACAGGACTGCACTTGGTGATGAAAACAGCGACGGTTGACTTCGTTTTATCAACAGGACGCACACAGGCGTTGATCGGTATCACATTCATTGATCAGTGCCCGTATTGTTAACGGTTATTCCCGAATGTGCCCGAGCAATACCGAACGGGCCCGAATAGACCGTGCCCAAATAGACCCGAACGCACGCCACACCTCAACACTGCACGTCATATACCTGTGCTTTGCAACCCGAGAGCCGCGTCTCCTGCCGCGGCCGCTTGCCTTGACCTCTGGACTTTTATTTACCGAAGCACGTAAATACAAGGGTCTTTGCGTAATACTTCCACTCGGACGGGATTTCAAGTGCTTTTGAGCCCTTCTTCCTGATTCCAGCGCTCCGACACTCCACTGTTGTGTTGGTGCGAACGCGAAGCACCTTCTCGAAATCTTGTACGCATACATATCGGTTATTACGAACGACAAGTGGGGAAGCTTTGACAATCAGACTGACCTGGTAGAATTCAGCGAAGTAGCGTTCCAAATGCGGGTCAAATGCCTCCCAAGAGGGAAACTGGTGCTTGTCTGGTACCGCTAGCGTCATTGATATAGACCCAGAGTCATCTGTAGTAGCCTATTCGCTGGAGTGACAGCTGTGGTCTCCATTAACACAGTCGCTCGAGTTGCTGCTGTCGTCTGGTGACTCTATCGGGATCAACGCATCGGAGAAATCATCATCGCTGGTCTCCATCGAGCCTGCAGAGTCAGCATCATCGATTCGTGTTCCTGGGCCCCGACGCTTGTGGCACGTCCGCTCTCTCGCCATGTATGGCGCTCGTCCTGCAGATCGATGGTCGGGGTGTCCGTCGAGCAGTATTCGAAAATGAGTGGCCCGAGAATCCCCCTATACAGGTATACGAATACGCAGTCCGGAAGACAGCCACCCTAGTCCTCGTCAGAGTTGGTCTAGAAAGGGTTAGGGAAGAAGGTGAATGTAATTTCCATTCGGGTGTTCTAATCACTCTCATTGATAAATCTCCTCCCACGTACTATGAGATACAGACACTACCCACAAAATTTCCCCCCTTCAACGATTTACAATCTACAGGTACATGCGACAAGCCGACCAGTTATCTAGGTATTTGTATAGACACTGCATATATCAGTAACATTAAAGCAAAGGTTACTATTTCTCAGGAGGGGAAATTTTGTGGGTACTGTCTGTAGATATTTGACAAATATTCCTCCAAAAGGGTGCTTAGCTATGGAAAAGTCACCTTCGTCCAGGCTGATTTATGTGTCTGCATAGACACCGGCATTTTCCATCCTTGTGAATTTCCCAATCCCCCGGAATTATCGCTCGATTTCTCACCGATCCGTCTGTCACTTCAACAGTGGTAGTCAGACTTGGATACACAAAGTATCGGCACGAGCTAAAATTACTCCAATCCATCCCAGAGAAAATGTTATAGAACTCCACAAAGCTAGGTTGAATTAGCCATGGATATTACATATAGCACTTACAAATGTGCAGCTTGAAAGCGTTGGTGAGTGATATTCGAGATGTTTTAGAGGGCGACGGCATTGAGAGGCTCCTTGCAACAAAACAAAGCAGGAGCTCAGTTTAGAGCTTTTGACAGAAATAATTGTGGTGCCCCTAAAACGGTACTTTAGTCCACCCTGAGATAGGAAATACCCTGACATTGGTTCATCTGTGCCACAACCTCGCACTTATCCGCAATCCACCAATCAAAACGTCGCTTGTTCGCTTTTCTGCCCGTCGGATCATTCCACGTTTTCCACTACATGATCCAGCCCATGGAGCTGCTGGGCAACGGGCGTCGGAGCTCGGACGCGCCGCCTCGCGTCCCCAGCTCGGGCGCGCTGAGCGAGCGCTCTCCACTGCTGCGCGTGCTTGGCGCAGACGACGCACCGGCCGCCGCGGGCTCCTACATGTCGATGCCGGCGCCCGACAGCGACGCCGGCCGCCTCTCAGACAGCGGCCAGTTCCAGCCGCTGGTGTTCGCTGAGAAGGCGCTGGCCGCGCTGCTCCACGGCGTGCTGCTGTACGCACTTTGCTGCATCGTAGGCGTGGCGCTGGTGTCGCTCAACTTCGAGGGCGTGCTGGGCGCGCGCTTCGTCAACTGGTGGCTGGTCTTCCTGCCCTTCTGGCTGGCCAACGTCGCCATGTTGTACGCGCACGTGGCGTCCGTGCGCCACGCCAAGACACTGCGGCGCTGGGCCGACGTGGAGGCCACGAGCAACGAGCCGCTGCTGCCGTTGCTGAGGCGCATCGTACTCGTGTACGCCATCAGCTTCCCGCTGACGGGGCTGCTGCTCTGGAGCGAGTTGGCCTTCTGCGCCAGTTTGCAGAACTCGGCGGGCACCAGCCTGTACATCTGCTACGCGCCGCTCATGGTCATCCAGGTCGCCTTCGTCGTGCGCTACCTGCTGTGCAGATCCGACAGCACGCTGCCGGTACGGTAGAACAAGAGATGGGTGGATGTGATTGCTTTTTAACCGTTTTGTTGTTATTGTTGGCATTGTTGCTGTTGCTGTTGCTGCTGCAGGGTGTGTGCTGGGTGTTGATGTTCGTGTTCACGCTGCTGCTGGCCTACCAGACCGACACAGAGCGACGGTTCGCGTCGTCAGAGATGACGCAGCCGCCGCTGTCGTGGTGGATCGTGTTCGCGCCGCTGTTCGCGTTCGAGCTCATCATGACGGGTGCCTTGTTGCTGGTGCTCTACAATGAGTTCTCCGGGATCTACCGTCTCACGAGGTGGCAGCTGGCGGCCAGCGTGCTGTACTCGCTGGCACTAGTGTCGGGAGCCAGTGGTGAAGTCATGCTGCTGGAGCAAGTCGACTACCACTGGGGCACCTTCACCTTCCCGTCGGGCTTGGTGTTCTTCGGACTGGTGTGTGCGTGTGTGGCCATGTACATTGTGGGTCGCCACCACGTTGAGGAATTGATGGCGTCGAAGGGCGGCGCTGTCCCCGTGCCATTGACTAGAACAGCAGACGGCTGGATTACCAACCACGCCGTCGTGGAGCAGTGGGTGCTCTTCGGTGATATTTACCTGACGCCGCAGGGTCTGCAACTGCGAAACCAGAAGACGCGAAGCAACTCGGGCGTCGAATCAGAAGCTGCAGGTAGCCGACTCCTGCGCCAAGTTAAGGGAATGTTGACCCGCGCCACATCTGAGGATGCTCTCAGTGACAATGAACCAGAGCGTCGCATCCGGAACGTACTGCGACGGAAGACTTCGGGCAGCTACAGCGACGTCATGCTTGACGTGGTGGACACCCCCAAGCAGCACTGAGGGAGTTTGCAGACTAATGGAACTAATAACAGTGCTCAATACCTTAAATTCGTGGTTGCACGGACTTGGCGAAACGACGTCTGCTGCCGGGACACCCGTGTAACGGATCGATGACAACTTGTACGAGCGCGTTGCACTGACAATGAGAAGGAAGCGAACATTGCACACCCAACAGCACGCAGAAAATAATGCATCGGCCAACGGCAATGACGCTAATGGACGACAGATCCACAGACTTGAAGATGACCCGAATCTCCAGACGCTCACTCCACGGTCACTAGCAAAAAGCATGGCTGAGCTGAACGCACTCCGGTGTCGTGTGCACGAGCTCGAGCAGCAACTTGCCCAGCATCAGATCGAAGCTTTGACCCCAAGCAAAGTTAGCAAAAAGCTGCCACCTTTGACAGACGCGGTTCCTGGTGCGAACAATGGACTCATGGTGCGTACTCAACTCTAAGGGAAAATAGCGTTCCTTGTTTGCATGGTGTCGTTTTGATTTGATTTACGAATTCGTGGGACGCCTTGCAGTTCCCCGAGATCGGTTTTCATGTTTCAGTACCAAGCGGAGTGAAATCGACAAGTGAACTCCAAACAGTGCAGAATGACGTTGGGGTTTCTGCTCTGAGCGACCGAATCGCCACAGCACCAGCTTCTACATCACGCAAGGTGCTTGCTGTTACTTCTCTGAGGTCGCCTGCTGGTAAATGCGGCAATCCTGACCCCGAAGACTCGAACTTTGAAAAAGTGTAGCAATGTCCATCTCTGCCAGCAGCCCTGAACTTCCGAGCAGTGCCAGTGACCTAGATGTCAATTCCACACAGATGGACACTCCAGGAGGGATAACGTCAGCGAAGAGCGATAGCGTTCGTGAAAGTGACCGGCAGCGGGCCTTTTTTGCTGTCTCGTCACAATACGAAGAGACCAAAATTACAATAGGACAAGAAGGAGAAGGAGCCATTTTTGCTGTATCCCAGCGAAATCGATTGTACCAGATTCTCAAGCGTTTGAGCACGCTCATGACAATCCCAGAGGACGAAGTACGTTGTTACATGGTCGATCGTGTGGGCTGTTAAATCTGACGCGGTGTTGTGTTGGTGTATAGTTGCTGTTGCTCAAAAGTTGGTTGATGCCGAAATCGGGGATGTTATTAAATTTCTTGTTGAGATCGAGCCCGAAACCTCGATCCAGCTCATTCGGGAGAAATTAGCGTTTCTTGTAAAGAACGGGTCGCCGTCAAAGCATCGCAATCTCATTCGACCGAAATTCCCTAGCCAGCATCCGCTTTGGGGTATTCAATATCCACTGCTCAAGATTGCGCAGAACTTGGAGCAATTACGCGGTAATAGTTCTGATTTGAAGGGTTCGACATCATCGCCTCACTCTTCTCCTTCTAAGAAGACAAACGTGATTGTATTGGTGTCCAGCGGCGCCTACAACCCAATCCACATGCTGCATATTCGAGCATTTTACGTGGCACGGCAATACGTCGAATCCAACTACAAGTTCCCTGTGGTTGGTGCATTCATCTCGCCATCGCACGACACATATGTACGCGTGAAAAATCGCCGCAATCCACGCGAAATGATTACCAAGCGGCATCGACTGGCACTGATAGAAACTGCTGTGTCATCATCCTCGTGGATCGAAGCGGACAAGTGGGAGATCACTCGAAGGCGCGTGCTGGACTACCTTAGCACATTGACCCACGTTCGTGAAATGTGTGAGTCTCATTTCCCGCAATACTGTTTCCACCTGATGTACGTGTGTGGCTGCAACACCGTGGTGAAGCTCAGTCACTCCGCTCTGCGCGACGAAGGGTTCGGTTGCATTACAGTCTGCAGACCCACTCAGACTGACATGGTCATCAAACACTTGGGTAAAGCACTTTCGAAAACAACTACAATCGTCGAAGATACAGGTGTTTTGCCCTGCGACTTGGAGCGTGCAACCAGCTTCCGTGTGCGTCAAGCACTTGCGAACGTCGAGGCGAACGCGAACACGATCGAAATGATGGTGGGCAAACCTGTGTTCCAGTATTTCGTCAGACATGAAATTGGGGACAAAACCGCTGGTCGAGTCAATTGGACCGACGAAGACAAGCAGTGGCGGCAGGAAGACCTCACCTACGTAGAATACACCGAGAGCTAGCGATTGTGAATAGAGGACATCAAAGTACTTCAACTTTGCGCGCGTCACAGATTTCGCATTTGTCCAGTACTGTCAGTCTATACTTTAAATTATGCGCAATCATGACGTCCACACATTACAGCAAAAAGCACCGCTTCGGACCGAAATGCTCACGGCTCGCGATAGTTGCGTCATTGCAGCCACACTTGCGGTAGCGCTTGTCTACCAAAAGGACCACTCTATTATGCCCGTTGGAAGGGGAATCGAGCGAAATTGCTCAACCCATTGATCCCGGCGGACGTCGACACCACCGACCAAATGGACACGTGGTGGGCATTGTTGACACACCTTCACTCGTCTACACTTTCGCTTTCAGATGCAGACTGATCCGTGTATTTTTCTCTCCAACTTTGTGCAGTGACGATGGAGTGCCACGTCGGATCAAGAAAGCGGAGACGGGTAGACTTGCAACTTTGATGCTCTTCGAGGTCATTTTTACCAGCTCGACTTACGAAGAGTGGGTGTCTTGTTGCCTTCACAGTTCTTTCGCGGCGCACGTCGCGGATCATTCTCGTACTGGAGTCGAGCTGTGATATGTTTAATCAACAAGCAGTGCTTCGAACGGCTGAGTGTATGGGAATTCAACACGTCTGGATCGTGGAGGCTGTGCGCTACAAGAAACAGGGGAACCAACGCCGTATTGCACGGGTGCGCGTTTATTATCGTGAATATTTTGACAGTATGCAAGGGCGCTGACCCAGTCGGTTAAATATTGAACAGGCAGCCACGGACTGGTTGACAATTCGACGCTTCAAGACCAGTGAGGCCTGCATCCAAGAACTCGTTGCTAATGGTTACGACATTTGGGCTACGGACCTAAGCCAAGATGCGGTCTCGCTGCAGGAACCAACGCTAAAACTGCCTGATCGTGTTGCCATCGTCATGGGCCGCGAAGCAGACGGAGTCAGCCAGGTAATATTTTGCGGTAGTTTCGTACGAACGCACATTTGTTTTTAATCTATTATCTTCTTGTCTGACAGAGTATGCTGTCAGCGGCTAGCAAGCGCGTGTATCTTCCGATTCACGGCTTTGCAGACTCGTTGAACCTGAACGTGGCCACTGGAATGGTACTGCTACAGCTCTTAACAATCTGTCCTGAAGCTCAGGGCGCCATGCTGCCGAGGGAGCGCGAGCAACTCCGCGATGTTTGGTACCGTCGAATGGTAAAGAAGGGAGAAGACGCAGACGCTTTCATTGCATCTCCTCCCGCGCCATTTTGTGACCTCCGCCGTCCTGACGACCATCGCGGCGCCTGGATGCTGAAGAAAGTGCTTCACAAAATTGTAGCGGAAGAGCAAGAGATGAGAGCGCAGGAGGTAGCGCAGGCTGGACAGTAGACATGCGATGTTTCGTCACATCTAAAACTACATGAATTAAAGACGCGGGCCCCCTTCTTCCTCCTCGTACATCTCGTCAACTGAATCGCTATCCGAGTCGATCGATTCATCCGATTCATCCTCGCTCTCGTCAGAAGCACCTCCGAAGCAGACTGCTCTACACTGACCGCATCGTCTTCTGTCGTGGACGTGGCTTGCTCAACCCCTCATCCGATCTTGAGAACTCACTGGCATCTTCATCACTTTCAGATGCGCTGCTATCGTCTTCTGCATTCGACGCGTCCTGTTCTATCGAGCTTTCGGCAGCAGTGCCTTGCTCATTAGCGTCATCGTCACCCTCGGACGCAGTGCTGTCAACCTCGCTCTCTAGCTCATCTTCTGCCGACTCTACCGACGGTGCTTCGGTCTGCTTGTCTTCTTCCTTCTCGGCCTCGTCAAACTCTTCCTCTTCACCAGCCACCGCTGAATGGCCACCCTCCTCCTTCTCAGCCTCATCGAACTCCTCTTCCTCGTCAGCAACGTCTGATCGGTCATCTTCCTCCTTTTCGGCCTCATTAAACTCTTCTTCTTCCTCATCAATATCGGATGCATCTTGAGCGTCGTCCTCCACCACTTCCGTGACGTCAGACGACTCTCCCGCTATCTTTGCAGCGGTGCTTTTCGTGTTCGTCACGTGCAGAACCCGTCGGAGCTGCAGTCTGCTCTCAATCGCCACTCCTTGCTCATGAGTTGCGATAGCTTTTGCGTCGGCATTCGCCGGCAGCAGCGCCAGCAGCGTCGTAGCCATCAATAGAGCGTAGCACACCTTCATTCTGCAGGGGGCTTGTGAAACGTGGTGTCAGATGGAGAGTGCTTGCTTGTCAAGCGTGGCAGCACAGCTCCAAACGAACGACTTGATGCAGTCAGAGCCAAACAGCTGGGTGGGGATCCCTTGTGAAGCTCGCGTCTGCTTCGAGTTGTTGTCATATTGAAGCGCGAAATGAGACCGATCAGGAGCCAAACGCCCAAGCGATCGATCGAACGGGTTGCACTCTGGTGACTGCTACCTGGTCGATCGAACGAGCACCCCTCCATTCAAGAGATGCAGCAGCGCGAATGCTGAGATGGTTGCGGCTCGAAAACCGTCGACCAGTGACATAAGATTGCTCGGCCGACTAAGTTTTGAAGCGTAGTTGGAACTGACTCAGAGGACACTTGTCACCAGGATAACTCACCCGGTGATATGTGTGCGGCGCATTAGCATGCCGACGGGCGAAAGTAGCGTAGGAAACAGGCACAAATCTTCGACGCCAGGCAGAATTCAGCTGTGGGCTCGATCTTTTTATGATGAGCATGTAGTGGCGAGACCGATCATTCGACAACGCAAGTGTTGCGTTGGGACATCGCGGGCGGTTAGTCGCCATTTATTCGTCGCTCGATCTCATCGGATTGGATAAACTGGGATGAATGAGCACAGTTTAGATGGTTCACAATTGACGCGGCTCGTCCCGAAACCACACGGCGCATCGCGCTTTGGTTTTCGTCATCGACTTTTGGCTGCAGATGCCTCGATTCATGTATTCCAATGTACAATGCAGATGACCGACATCACTCATGCCAGTATATCTGGCTTGGAGATGGTGATAACTGCTTCGGGCCGGACTCGTCCTTGACAAGGCACAGCATGGCACTGGCGACAGGCGCCGAGTTAGTTGCCAGGAAGAAACTTGCTGTGAATAACGCCCCACAAGTGCGTGTTCCTGCGATGTACGTGCGTACCATGGTCACATAACGACTACAGCTGCTACGAGTTGCAGTCGGTGCTGTTACCGCTGAGGGGGGTCTCCTTCTGTCCAGATATACTTGCTCGTCGAGCAAGATGTAGCAGGCGCTCGCTGAGCTGCGAGTGATCTTGATTGTACTAGTGCGCGTTACCCTCTAGTCGCCACAGTCTGTGGCGACTGGAGGGTAACGCCCACAGACTACTCGTCAGGATGGACTAAAAATGAGGTCGGTTCAGATGGAGCGATTGTGCTGGCACTTCACCGGTGCGTTTCCGCACGTGAGCGTTTTCACGTGAGTGGGCGCTGGTCCAAACGAAGATGGATTTCGTCTTCGGCTTCGTCTTCGTCGGTGTTAAGTCGATTGTCTTAGCGCTCACTTTTCAATTCGTCAGGATCAAGACGCTTCATTCGGTGCTCGAACCCTCTTCAACATGCTGCCGCAAGACGACACAACTGGCCCAAAGCGGCTTGCACCGCGGGTGCCTCAGGTTACGGCCGCCGCAGCCGCCGCTCGCGGCCCGCGACGTAAAAACTTAAGTGGCGAACACGGGACCAGCAGAGCTCGCAGCTCTACAACTTGCAACTAGACCTGCACGACCTACGCCAAGAGATCAAGGCTCTACAGGATTACGAGCAGATCCTGCGCACGCATACACTAAACCAGCGCGAGCAACTGGACGACTACTATGTCAAGCGGGCCATGCAATATCATAAGGTGTTCGAGCACGGCTACGACCCAACGTCCAATTTCGCCAACGACGGCGTTTTAAGCTCTGCCGATGCTATCAAGTTCCTCGAGCAACTGATGGAGGACGACGTTGCCGTGGGTCGCTTTGTGGGCCGCGAAGTGGTCCTTGATCAGTGGGCACGCTACACGAGAGCCTTTCCTGGATTGCAATGTCGCCTGACACATTCTCGAATTGCCTCTGCGGACGAGGTGGTAATCGTGTCCGCCACCGCAAAGTTCACATTCGAGATTTCACAGACAACACTGGAAGCGCTGTTTCCGCGCATACTAACCGCTCAACCACAGATCGGAGCAAAGCCCTTGGCCGTCAGTTCGATGGCATTGGCGTGTCGACCTTCACCTTCGACTCTCAGTCACACCGCGTGGTGTGCTATGGCAGCCAGGTGGATTTCTTCAAAGTCTTCGCTCTCCTGCTGCAAGACTCGAACGAACTGTGCATTCTGTTCGAGGGCGCCGCCATCTCCGAGGAACACTTTATCGGTGACACGAGCATGTACCCCGTGCTTCAGTTGGGCGACGACGAGAACAAATACCCATTCCGGGTCTTCGTCGACGCGGAGGACCCGGACGACGGGGGTGACGAAGAGGATCGCAGTCAGAGGACTTCCACGAATTCGCACAAGCTGCAGATCGAGCACATCCTCGACTCCTGAAGTCGAGCTCATCAGTCGAGCTCATTATTGACCATTCTGACTTCTGGCGTCCAAGGATGTACGACAAGATAAGCCTCAACAGGACCAAAGTGTCGTAGGATTGCGCAACAAGACTAAGCTTCAGCATCTGCCGCTCAATCAAATGTTTATTCGAATGGACCCCCCACCGATGAGGCACCGATGTCAAACGTTTAGCTGCTGGAATGTGTTCCATCTCGCAACAGCATCTATGACAGAAAGGGTGGAAAGATAATTATCTGAAGCGAAGCGCAGAGTCGAATGCTCTTAGCGGCTGCAGCCCAGTTCCGAACTCGCCGCAGTACCACGCAACGCTCTCCTCGATGCACGTCAACGATGCCATTGCCAAGACGTTCAGCATCACGCCCGTGCGGGCTCGACCCGTGCTGGCCCCTCGGGTCCCGGTTGTGACGGCCCTCGCCGCTGCCAGACGCCCACCGCACATCCGCAAGAAGCTCAAGTGGCGGACGCGCGACTCGCAGGCCTCGCGGCTCTACAATTTGGATCTTGACGTCATGGACCTCCGCCAAGAGATTCAACGCCTCGTCGAGTACCGGCAGGTGCTGCAGGCGCGAACGCTCAATCGGCGGGATGCCCTGGACGGCTTTTACGTCAAAACGGTCATGGAGTACCACCGCGTGTTCGAGAACGGATACCGTCCAAGCGCCGCCATCGATGCGACGCAATACGTGACGGCGGTGATGGACGAAGATATGGCCATCGGCCGCTACGTCGGACGCGACGTCATGCTCCACCAGTGGGAACGGTACACCAAAGCGCTTACGGGGCTTGAGTTCCGCTTCCTGCGGTCACGAGTGGTCTCTTCAGGAGAGCAAACGATTGTCACGTCTTATGCGAGCTACAAGCACATCGTGACACGGGACACCCTCGAGATAATGTTCCCCAACGCCCTGCGGGAGTACCCGCGGATCGTGGTCAAAACGTTAGGACGCACTTTTCACGGTGAAGGTCAGTTTGACTTCACGTTCGACACCAAGACGCACCGTGTCGTCTCGTTCGACTTTCAGCTCGACTTCCTTGACGTATTCGCGCGTTTGCTGCAGGATCCCACCGACTTATGCGCACTTTTTCAGGGCGCTCGAATTTCGGAGGAGTACTTAATCGGCGACGTAGGATGTTACGAGGAATGCCAGCAAGAACTCAGCATTGACACCAAGGCCGGAGTCGCTGACCTCGTTGAAGAGAAACCATCGCCAATGTTCGCTCAAATCCCTCAAGTTGGCGAAAAGCGCACGTGGAGCAGCCACGAGGTTGACGAAGGGTATCGGCAGCCGTCTCTAGCAGGATTACGAAAGCTTGACTTGGGACACATCCTACATTGATCCACAAGAAAGTGAGGCTTCCAATATTACCTATTTTGTTATAAAGAAAACCCGAAGGGAATCTGTCAACTGGGCGCGATTCACAAGGCCTTCTTCAAGTGAAGAGATCTCCAGTTTTGTCCTTCTGTCCTTTCCGCAAGAAGATTGAGTTCGACGACCTAGGATCGTGTTTCGATTGTCAAACGAGAGCACAAAACACGTGCGAGCTGTATCTACGAAGTTGGTATGCAGTATCGAACTCATATGCAACGTGAATGATCGATATCCGAGCTTACATAATCCTCATCCTCCGCGGTTCTGGCGCTGCAGTTCATAATCGAGTCGCTCCAGATCGTCAATATCAAGTTCGCTGCTGCCGTCTCGGTCGAGTTTGTGGAACTGAGAGATGATACCATTAATGTCACATTGATCGGCCTTGTTAACCCTTTCGTGCACGGTATATGACACGGATGAATAAAACCAGGCGTGCACCCACGCAGTTCGTGGACAACAACCCCCCATCGCACACATACAAAGTTCAAGGTTGATGCATATTCCACTTTTACTATCAAGCCCCATGCGCACAGCCTTCTCCGTAAAGGAAGACAGACAGATTGTGGTTATCGCCCACGAGTACGAGACTCAAGGTAAAAGAGTCGACTGGAAGGATGTGGCGCGCAAGATGTGCTTCAGGCGGTCGCCGATGAAACTCCAGAATAGGCTGCAGTGCCTGAAGCGGACTCATGGGAGCGTCCTAGCACGTTTTCCACCATGATTTTTCCTGACAGCGCGTCCGCGCCCATCGAGTAGACCTAAATTATTGCGTCTGGATGAAGTCGAAAAGGCATTAGCGTGTATTTACGGTGGTGTTTCCAAGGCAGATGTGCGTCAGAGGGCTGGTAGAACTGACGAGAACGCTGGGGAAATGCTTCCCGACGCTGTCTCGAAGGTCATCAACGTGATTGGGCATGTGGACACACGGGACGTGTTTCTTGATATCGGTGCTGGCTTGGGCAACGTGGTTGCGCAGTTTGCGCTACCGACGAGCACAGGTCGATGTTTGGGGATTGAGAAGAGGAGAGATCTTTGCGTAACAGGCACGCGTTGCTTGCGATCATGTGTGCCACACGTGCTGCTTCTACACAAGGTGAATTTAATCCACGGAGACGTTTTGGAGACCGCGATCGCTTCGTGTTCACCGTTCCGGAATGCATCCATCGTTTTTCTGAATGATTTTTTGTTTGAGGAGACGGCCAAGGTTGTCGTGCGAGAGCAGTTGTGCCTCATGACAAGGATTCGTTTGATCGTGTCCACATCTCACTACTGTCCCCGCCATCGACCTTCTTGCCGGAATGATTTTTGCAGCAAATGGCGCGTCGTCAATACAGTTTTCGGCTGTGGTAGCTGGAAGGCAGCACCGATTCCTTTATACATATATGCTTCCAGCAGCGGCAGCGTAGCCCCGGCAGCTGGTACTCCAAGTCACTCAGCAGATGCACAGCCAAGCCGCCTAAGTAACGGTGCCGAGTCCACCAGCAGCAGTGCCGCCAAGGCGCCAATGCAGCAGCACCACCAAGTCGCTCACTGCACCATCGCCAAGTCGCCAAGAACCAGCAACGTCAAGTCGCCTGAGTAGCTGCGTCGCCGAGTACACCAGCAGTATCACCTAGTTCACCAGCAGCAGGGTCACAAGTCGCCCAGCAGCCGCACCGCCAAGTCGCACAAGTAGCTGCGTCCCCAAGTCGCCCAGCAGCAGCATCGCCAAGTAGCCCAGCAGCCGCATCACAAAGTCGTCCAGTAGTAGCTCCGTCAACTCGACCAGCAGCACGGCCAAGTTGCCCAGATGCATCGTCGCCAAGTAGACCTGGAGTGGCACCGCCAAGTAGCTGCGTCGCCAAGTTCACCAGCAGCAGCGTCGCCAAGTCGCCCAGCATTGTCATGTATAGTAAAGTATAGTCAAATACATTTTGGTAATTACCTATAGTGAAGTGAAGTCAGATGCATTTTTGTATTTACTATAATGAAAGAAGTCAAATGCATTGTTGACGAGCATGCCTTACTGTAAGCCGAGTTCACCAGCAGCATCGCCGCCAAGTCGCGTAGCAGCAGCACCGCCAAGTCGCACAAGTAGCTGCGTCCCCAAGGCGCCCAGCAGCAGCATCGCTGAGTCGCCCAGCAGCCGCATCACAAAGTCGTCCAGTAGTAGCTCCGTCAACTCGACCAGCAGCACGGCCAAGTTGCCCAGATGCATCGTCGCCAAGTAGACCTGGAGCAGCACCGCCAAGTAGCTGCATCGCCGAGTTCGCCAGCAGCAGCGTCGCCAAGTCGCCCAGCATTGTCATGTATAGTAAAGTATAGTCAAATACATTTTTGGTAACTACCAATAGTGAAGTGAAGTCAGTTGCATTTTTGGTATTTACTATAATGAATTGAAGTCAAATGCATTGTTGGCGTAGCATGCCTTACTGTTAGAGAACGATGGCTCGCACAACTGATCTGTGTTGCGACTTCTCGACGCTATCAGAAACACTCTCACCAGCTGAGTCATCCTTCCTTTCCTCTTCAGCCTTCTTCAACTTCCCCAAATTGGACGATCTGCGGATGTTACCCTTGGAAGTGAAGAGTTGCTTGGGGAGGTAAAACCTATGGTACTTGTCCCAACATGTCCACGTCTTCTGGGGACACTTGTGAACTGCCTCGACGTCAGCGTGAACGACGCGGCATAGACAGACTGTGTGTGTAAGACAATAATCAGTGACTTTGGTTGGATATCTGTCTTCGTATCGACACACGATGCACTGTCGTCGTTTCTGCCGTCCTCAGCAAAGACTTGCTTCGATGCAACTGCTTCGCATGACTTCTCTGGGCTGTCGCGTTTTAAACCAGAATATATCATGCTCGATGGTGTAACATTCGTCACAGCATCCGCTCCATTTTCTACAGTGCTGATGCTAAAGGCCATTTGACGATCGCTTGGTGCATCTCGCCATTTGCCCGTCAGTATCTCCGACACGAGCTCAGTAACAAAAGTGCGATGTGAATCTCGATCACTCGCTGTGTCGATTGCTAGACGCCGTGTTAGGTAGGCATTTGCACGTGCTATGTCGACAAGAGCTAGCGCGAGCTTCTTGTGCCACCGTTTGTACGAGTGACCATCTGCAAGAGAGTAACGACCACGAATCTGATCCACTCGGTCGACTCCTGCATATTCTTGTTATATTCGAGAACACACGTAGGTGCTGGAAACTGCAGTACAGCCGGACCAACACGTCTTGTGACGGATGAAGTAGTTGAAGCTTCCGCGTTCGAGACCATGGTCACAATGTTACCGTCGCACCAAGACGCAGCTAGCATTTTATGATCAGACGACACAGCGTACCGCTGGTCCCCCCGAGTTGCTTCTTTCTTCTCAAGAACGGTATGTCTTGGAAAATGGTTGCTGTTACCACGAACAGTGCCACGCGCATATAGACCCTTTAGTCGTAAGTAAGACGCATTTGGACACTAGTATAGTAATTGTCCATATTCACCACTCGTCGAGAGTTGAAGTACGGTCGCATCACTTCGATTACGTGCTGTCGAACTTTTTAAACGCTCTCTAGCTCCTCGCGTAGTGCTTGTGCCTCCTCTGGCTCCACCACATTCTCGAGGCGGTCAGCGAGATCGCTATTGTTGCAATGCAGTCGATAATTTAACGCAATCCAGCTTGTAGAACAGCATACAACGTACATTCGAAATGGTATTTACCGCTGGGCTTGCGGGGTTGTACACGATAAGATGACGGCCGTGGCGGGACCGACATGCAATACTCGCCTCGTCCAAAGCGACATTACGTCCTACATCCACGTAGCGTCCTCCCGTGCACTTTAGCAAATTCAACAACGGTCGAATTCTCGCAGCAGCGTCACGCTCCAACGTGTCAGGATCCGCACGAAAACTTAGACACCGCCGCAATAACTTACATCTATTAATGCTCATCACGTTGTACAAACTTACTGAGTTGCCACCAAAATTATATTCTCCGTTTGGGTGCCCCAGTAGTTCGAACCCCCTTTGTCTGTCAAGGTCATGTAAAACATTATGCCGAGGAACTTCATGAGTTCTTCCATGATAAAATGCTTCGAAATGCGGACGTTCTTGATTGCTGCGTACTGATTTGTCTCGACGATCACCTGCTCCCAAAAGTAAATAGGCAAATAGGCGAAGAAGCTGGACGAGGCCGAGTGCGTGAACAAATGCAGGTACTCGGGCCGCAGACGCGTCTCGCTGCTTCCATCCGTGTGCTCGTATAAGTCATCAGGTGCAGCCATTTCAACATTAGGCTCGAATCTCATGTTGCGAACCGCCTCCACCTCCGTTAAACTTGTAGGTAACTAGCGCACCGGATCGTACTCCATGTAATTTTCGGTATCAGATTGAATCTCGAGTTCATCTAAGGAGTCCTCCAAAATTAAATCATCACCCACCGTTCCATTCGTTAAGTCTCGCCACGCCGGATTGGATGGCAAGCGCGTCAGCATCTGATAGTTATCAATTCCGCGCTGAATAATAGCAAGGTTAATGTGTTCAATTGTGCTCTGGAATTGAGTATCCAGCCACATAACTTGGAATGATGCGTTGCTACGCTTTTGTACCCGACGGCAAATCCGTCCGACGATGTAAGTCGCGCCTACACACTTGTAGGTTTTTGCCTTCATCTAAGATTCCTTAGCGGGGAAAGGCCACTAGCTTGTTAACGAAAACTTCATGAATTGAGAGTTGCGGTGGGGTTCTAATACCGCATCACCATAATCGACGTCATCATTACTTGCAGCACCGTCGGCAGTTCCACCACGGCCACCACTGCGAAGTCGCCCACAACTACGCCCACTGCCACTGCCATGACCACGACCACGCCCATCTCCATCTTACCCGCCGATGAAGCGGCTGAGCTGTCAACACCACTTACAGCGCCGCCATTACCAACGACATCAGCGCCGTTGGCAATGCCACCACGACCACCACAACCACCCCCAATCGGTCCCACAGATGAAGCGTCAGCTCTGTTGGTGGCACTTATAGTACCCCTGCCCGCACCATTTGCAGCAGAGCCGACGACACCGACACCAACTCCACTTAGAACTACAGCACCGCCACCTATGGTAGCTCCATCGGTAGCCTCAACGTGTCCACGATAACCAGCTGACACAACAAAATAATTTACACAGTTAACTCCCCCATCACATGCCGTCGTCCTCCATTATCTTCTGCTATCGTACCGTTGAAGTTTTCCAGTGCACCTGTAGAAGTGCCAACGGCCTGTGCAACCATCACTACACGAAAAACAATTGGCTGTCAGTTCTTGGTTACGCATATGATACACTTGTAAACTGCGATATCACCGTTCTCCTCGTAGTATGTCAGCACAGCTTCCTCCCCGAGAAAGAAGTCCTTGCCCTCAGCCCCCTTCGTGTCTCCACCGGGTGAGATATAGCGATACTTGTTGTCAAGGCCACGACTTGGTGGCGGCTTAGACGACCATTCTGCAGCCCGTAGCTCCTTCCACACTGACTGAAAGCTGAGGCGACTTACCGTCCCAGCGCTGAATACTCCATTCTGATCTTCTGTTCGTCGACGCTTGCGCCCCCTAGACTCTTCCTGAAGAAGCGCGCGCTTCACCTGTGGCATCGCATGCGTAGAAGCGAGAAAGAGGGGAAATGAAACGATCGGCTAGCACGCGTCGTGCAGTGTATAGTTTTGTTCAGGTCCAAAAATACCTGAATAAATGGTGATTGAAATTTTAGATTTATCAAACATCAAAGGTTCACTATCGCACACAGGTTTATACTAGCTCCATTATGGTATATTTTTTTCAAGTTGTTTCTGGTCGGATGATTTGCATGACACCGACAACATATAGTGAAATCAAAACAAATGCATGATTTGTATCAACTTTAGTGAAAACAAGACACATGCATGAACAACTGGTTGGCATCGACACAAAGCCGTCATCACCATCAGCTCATCCAAGTAGCTATTACACCCGACTGCACGCCTTCCTTGGTCCTATCCAGCCCTCGACTCCCTTATTCTGCCCCCCCTCCCCGCCTTGGCTCGGATGGATTTCGCGCCATCATATCATCTATAATGGCGCGAAATCGCGCACCGTCCATGGTGATGTCTGATGATCGCATGACGAGATGGGAGCTTCGTATTTTACGGCCAAATCCAACCGTCTGCTTGAGCCAATCAGCGACGAGCGGTCCGACCGAGTTTTATTTTAGCCAATCAGCGACGCCTTAGATGTTCTGTAAAAGGAGCATTTTGCGCACTTTTGCAGACAACCTCGCCGTAAAATGTAACTGTATTGCTGTGTCGTAAAGGCTGTACACAGTCAGGCCGTGCCCATCACACCCTCAAAAGGAGCATTATGCTCCCTTTATAAACAAGCATCTTAATTTTGTATAGTATACTTTAGAGAGGAGGCTCACGAAAGGGTTAACCCCCAGGTTCCCGACGTCGCGTTTTTACTATGTCGTAAGTTACGACATAGCGCGAGGAACAATAGAGATTGGCTCGGGCAATACTGTATTCAAGTCATTTCAAAAGTATAAGACCAAAGATGCATTTGAGAAAATTCAACGGCGGGGACTGGGTTAGGGGACCGATGGACACGTGCCACTCACTCATGGCCTTTCATTTCAGAATCTGCGGGATGGCGCGCATCCGCTCAAGTAAGCGCGAGAAGACCGCCGCCGTCGCCGCGGTTGTCCGCGACCTCGAAATCCCCTTCTTTTGGCGGCAACTGCGGGCGGTGGGCTGGACGTACAAGAAGCCGAGCGGTCTCTCTACGGAAGGGCGGTACGTATAGCTAATGGGTGTTGTTTGACTCGGACTAATACAATCTGTATGCATGCTACAGATACGTGAAACCCGATGGCAGTGGGGTATTCGTCGGTGAAAACTCGCTAGTCGCGTATGCGCTTGAGTCCGGCCTGATGGAGGAGAGCAGCGACTCTGCGGGCCAGCCTGCCAGCGCAGCCGCAGCGCAGACTACTGGCACGGCGGCGGACACGGGCATAAACACTGGCTCGGCGTCGTAAACGGGTGCTGTGAGTCCGGCGGTGGGTGCATCGCAGATCGACACCACCGTCGGAATATCTCAAGAGACGCTGAACAACCTCTTCGGCTCTTCTTCAAGTGACTTGGAGGACGAGCTCTCCCAGGCGGCGGTGCCGCACGCGTTCGGCTTGTCGCCGAGCCACTTCGATGTCGAAGCGTCGCAGCGCGAGGCGGCGTGAACCAGCACCTCCTGTTGGAGGCTGGCGGCCTCGAGAGCGAGCTTGAAGACGAAGAGAGAAGCGGCCCGATATGCCGACTCGGACGCTTCGCCCGCGCCCGTTGAAGCCGGACGTAAACTTCATTCCGGACGACGAGGATGAGAAGGAGTACGAGAGCATGGATTCTGGGAACGAGAGCGAGGGAGAATGAAGTGGAGCTTTCGACGAAGAGGAGGAGCCCACGCGCGGGGAGGAGGAGTACGAGGACGTGTTGTCGGAGGCCGATGCAGAGCTGATGGACGAAGCGTTCATCCAGTCGCTCATGATCGGAAATGCGCAGATGACTACAAGAGAGAAGAAGCAGCGCGAGGACGCGTTGCGGGCGACCAAGTGGACTCCGGCGGTGTCGTCTGAGTTCGAGATGGACACGCCCTCGTACCCCGGCTTGGGAGAAGAGATGGCTCTACCCGTGGCCGAGCTACGTGCTCTGGCATCGTCGCCGCTGCAAACGTTCCTGTACTTCATGCCCAAGTCGATGTGGGCGCTGACTGCCCAAGAAACGAATCGGTACTCGCTGCAGCAACTCGACCGCCGCGCGCAGGGCAGCCTGAGCAAGCAGCATGGGCGCAAGATCGAGTCGCTGAAGCAGATTCGGCGCCGACTCAAGTTGAAGAACGAGTATGAGCCCTAGGAGATCTTGCACGTGATCGGGCTCCTCGTTGCGCGGATGCTGTGCTCCCAGAAGCGACGCTTTGCCGACCACTGGTCCATGGTCGAGGTTGGTGACATCCCGGCCGGCAACTTCGGACGCTTCATGGGGCGGAACCGATGCCAATACATTATGAGGGACCTGCACTTCGTGGACAACGAGGCCCCGCGCACGCGCGACAAGTTGTAAAAGCTGCGCCCGATAATTGACAAGCTACAGCAGAAGTTACTGGAAGGATGGTGCCTGCCGTCGGTGTTCTCGTTTGATGAGGGAGTCCTGCCGGCCACTTCGCGCCTAAACACAACGCTTATGGTTATGCCGGACAAGCCGCATCGCTACGGGTCCAAGATCTTAATGACGTGCGACTCGCGGACGGCATATTGCCACCGGTACTTGTTTTTTTTGTAAGTGTTTGGCAAGTGGTAACTTACGACTTACTTTCATATCTCTGGCGTGCTATGTCGTACCTGCCTAGATTTGAACTTTACGCTGGCAAGCGTCTAACAGGCGATGCTGGCGATGCCGCATTCGACCACATGACGGGCGTGCTGCTGTCGTCCGTAACCTGAAGGTCATCTTCGAGGCGAAGGAGCGCTACACGTGGCACACTGTGGTGATCGACCGTTACTACACGTCGACCCTGCTCGCTATCGAGCTGATCGGTATGGGCGTGTACGTGATCAGCACGATCATGCTGAACCGCCTCGGATACGACATCCGTGTCAGGACAAGCGGCAGACCCGGCCTGCAAGCATTCCAAGAGGCACGTTCACGTTCACGAGGTCTCTGACCGTCCCCACCATGGTAGCGTTCCATTGGTGGGACCGAAAGCCCGTCCACTACTTGTGCACGGGGTCGGCGATGACGGAGTCGAGCATTGGGCGGAATATCAAGTGTGGGGCCGATAACCGTCCCGTGTCCAAGTGCTGTGTCGGACAAGCAGCGCTGGATGGACGGAGTTGATGTGCACGATCAGTTCCGCCTCCAGCGCTTCTCTCTACAGACCTCTACCAAGTTTCAAAATACTGCCGAAGCCTTTTCCTAGGCTTTGTGGACATGGCGTTCGTGAACGCGTACCCCACGCACAAGGAGGCAGCGAGGATGGCCGGCACGCCCTGCCTGAGGCGCGGAGAGTGGTTCGGTCTGCTGCAGAACCAGCTCCTGCAGATGAAGCCCCAAGACTTCGTTGGAGTCGTGGCCACTCCGACGGTTGGCTCTCAGAAGCGTAAGCGAGCGCGCGCCTGCCACATGCACACGTCGGAGTAGATCGAAGACTGGGTGACGGTCAGTGGCGTCCAGAAGCGCAGGCAGCGTGCCTGCAAGGTGTACGCGCTGCTGCGGGTCAACAAGCGCAAGAAGCCCTACCAGACCACCTGGTTCTGTGAGCGCTGCTCAGTGGACGACGCAAAGTGTTGGCTGTGTAACAAAAGTCGACGTGAGTACAAGGGGCAAGCCAAGACCTGTTTTTAGATCTGGCACGACGATTTCAACGCCGGCGAGGCGATCCCGACGCACCTGGGAAAACGCGTAGTCCTGCGCCGTCCCGACCCGCCGCCAGCTCCTGCTTCGCGCGGCCGGCAGCGACGACAGATGCGAGTCCGACAATGAAGAAGACAGCGAGGATGAGTAGGCTTGGTGTCTTGTGATGAATGAGCTGCGTGTCAGTTGATGTGTGAGCTGTAGGCAGTTCGTAATACAATTTTCTTGAATCAACGTACCTTTTTCTTTCGTTTCCGACTTGACCGGATTCATTGTGAACGCCTCTGCTCTTTTCTATCGTTAGATTTACTCTAGAGGAAATTACGGCATGGCTGCTGCCTTCGCGATCAAAAAGGTGTATAACTGACGACATTGAATTGAAAACCTCTCGAAACCTTATGTACCTAAACCCACGTCCTATTTGTGCCTCATACAAAACCAATGGTTCATGGATATGTCGTAAGTTACGACGTTCGCTTACGTGTTCTGGGCCCTTTGTTGGGAACCAAGGGGTTAAACTTCACGAGCATGGAGCTCAAGTACTGAGCTGTGAAACCTTGCCGTCTCAGTCGGCGTCCATATCTAGGAGTTCCTTCACGCTGATCTTGGTCTTCATGACAGCCCTCGCACTCAGTTCATTAAGAATCGAACCGATGCCGTGTGCCACAGTGACCACAGCCAGTGGCAAGTAAAATATATCAAAGATTCGGGCACCCTCCGACCTGGGGTGAGATCGGAAGGTTTAAAATGGGTCACCTACGGGTCTGGCCTCGTTTGGGTATCGAGACCCATTTGCGAGACCAGACCAATAGCAAAAACGAGATTAATGCTACTTTTTATTTGCTAGTATGCTCGGAACGAGGAAACCTTCCCAACAACCTGGACACGTACGATATCTAACTATTCCCTACTTATCAGGTGAATCCCCGTGAGACACCCTGTTGCCAAGCAATGGTCTACACTAAAGCAGAATCGCTCGTCGCTACCTTCATAATCAAACGCGTTGAAGACGTCACTCGGCTTCATGGTGGCCCGAGTCGTCCCTGCTGTCATGCTCCATGCTATCCGAACCCGCTTCCGCAGAGCTGTCAGAGTCGTCTTAGTAGCCGTCGACACCTAGAGTAGAGTGTTTACCTGGCTCGCCAGCATCGGATTCGTCCGAGGACTCAAATACCATATCCGGTGGGAGCTGCACTTCGTAGCGAGGTCGCTTGCGTCTCTCGATGGAGTGTTAAGGCGGCGTTGTACATGTCCACGTGCCAGTCGCTCAAAAGTGCGTACGAAAACTGGTATCGTCGGATGCGGTGCACTGAATGCCTCGTTCATCTCGCGGTTGAACCGTTCCAACGGATTGTTGGTTCGGTTTACTAAGCCACGATCAAGCCCATGTACATTCCATACTTCGGGCCCATACTTCTTGATCCACACCTTGGCAAAACAATTCCAAAAGCGTGTTCACTTGTTCGTAGAGTGCACTATGCTCCATCAAACTTTTCCTGGATAGCTCTCTGAACATGTAGCACGCCCTTTTTCTCGATATGTTTCCGTTTGACGACGGTGAGCATATCGAGTACTCCAGGTTGCATCGCGATCTTGATCTCGTTCTCAGGAATAAAAGCTTTTTCATCTTGCACCTTACAGCTTGCATAAAATGAAAAAGCAGCCCACGCGTTGGCATCAGGAAATTGAACTGCAACGGCATTGATCAGTGCTGCCTAAAGTCGCATACCACGGTCGTTTCGTCAGTGCGCTCAACGACGAATTTGAAGATGTCCCAATACGTGTCTTGCGTTTTAGAAGTGCACAGGATGTAGAAAATAGGGACATAAAGCCCTGTCGCCTGATCCAGCACCATGATAATGACGCATTGACGGAATTGAGATGGGACACAGCGGAATGTTGCGTTCACAAAGATGGATGTGCCAGAATACATCAGCAGACGAATCAACTCGGGGTGGGCCCAGCCGATAATTTGCTGAGGCCGATTTGGATGTCGTTGCATATCTTCGTAGTGTACATGGTGAAATTGAAAAAAGCGAAGCGTTGAGTTCTTCACCAGCGACAGCGGTGGTATCTCCAAACGGTCGTGTACTTCTCCTTCATAGTGAGGTCGTCTCGTGTTAAACACGCGAGAAATCACCTGCTCTCTTGTGAGGCCGACAACGACGCGATGAGGCGCAGCGTCACCGTAGAACTCTTGTTGACCATGTCCCACACGTGCCAAGCAGTACACGAAAGCTCTGAAATTGCAAGTGCATCTACTTGGCGCTTCATCCCGTCCACAACATTGAATTCATTTGCGACAGCTGCAACTACATGCTTGCAAGTGTGTAGGAATCTTGCAGAGGCGTCCGTTCAGCTTTGGCTCTATAGCCAGTTCGTCTCTAGCCACTGCAGCGATAGGTAGCTTTGCGGCGAGAAATCCGTGCTCGTGTGAATTGGAAGCCCTCGATGATAACAACGGTGGCGAACGTTTCTGAGCGCTGACTCTGTTGAACGTGTCGATCGCCTGGTACTCGTTCGCCAGGAGGCCCCCAATCGAAGTCGGGGTCTCATCCATGGTTGCGTGGTCAGCTAATTGAAGAATGATCGAGGATTCTTGGACATTGCTGATATACTGCTTCCAGTCACCTATGACCTCGATGCGTGTGGACCAGTCGTTCATCGGAACGAGCGTAAGAGTGGCAGACAGCTCCCCACCAAAGCCCAAGACTGCTACTATGGTCTTTGATCATCGCAAACATAGCTGTTGCAGCACTCAAACTTATCTTCAGGATTGTATTGTAGACGCAGAAACAAGACCCGATGGTGACCAGACCAATAAAATCGCAAGCGCAGTGCGGACCCGAAAAAGACGAGACCCGTAGGTGACCCATTTTAACGCTAACCGATAGATCACCAAAGTCCACCGTCGTGATGGTGATCAGAAGCAGTCCAAAGTCGGTCATCCTTCAATCTCCACCAACGATGAGTCCGACAAAAATCGATGTAACGATCGGGATGAACGCGTGAACTAGTGCTTTGTTGCTTTCTGAGAAGATGTTGCGGAGCCACTTTCGTGACACTCGCGTGATGAAACAGGGCGAGATTCTACGCTCTGTTTCTTAGCATACACAGTATGCGCGTATTGAGGAAGCATAGACTTAAAGTTTGTATGTAAGATAGAAATACGCGGGCTCGCGTATTTCTAAAGCAAATACTGAACACTTTAGATCAAAATAGAAAACTGAATTGAATGGCAGCCCGCCGCGTGGCGGGCTGGCCTTATCTTTACGCTAAACCCTCTTAAGATGATATCTAATTACAAAGGTGAGAGCATGGTTGGCTCTCACGCATTTGCATGAAATGCATGCACATGATAGGTTGAAATGTGGCCCTTTCAACCTATAGATGTGCCTGAGCGCCCGTCAATGATAGTTGCATTGACGGCTTGTAATGTTGGTCGCTAGTGTGTGTCCCACACATACTAGTGGTTTGCGTGTATTAGTGTACCCCGGGTACACTATCCTGTGTAGCCCCGCTACACGTGAGCCGCAGCATTCTCCACATTGTTGAGCATTTTCTGTGTGGCCATTTTTGTGACGCTCTTTGTCGTTGGAGCAACCACGAAGCTAACTGTCCGAGAGCCATACCAATCGTGCAGATACCGTAGAACGCAAAGAATATCGTAAATGCCCTGCCCGCAGTCGTGACCGGCACTACGTCGGCGTATCCTACCGTGGTGACGATAACCATGGCGTAGTACACGCAGTCAACTACCGACCATTTTTCCGTGAAGAGGAAGACCACCACGCTTACTCCTATGTAGGATAGCACGAGTCCCAGCGCAATCAAGTTGGAACGCATCCCTGCATCTGGATTGTGTCTACGCTCAGACCCGGCCACGATATTTTGTTGGGAGTGTTGGTGGGCCGATTTGATATATGAGACCCCGCGAAACAAACGGTGACTTATCTACATTTTTTAGTTTTGTTTTGAAACCAGCTTGTCCCAAAATTTTAAGTAGAGGTGGTTGAGATGTCCATTACAAAACAAATTCCGGAGAAATTTAATAATGCAAGAAATACTTTTCTGGTTTGTCATGACTGGAACAATATACTGCGAGGAATTTAAATAAATCAGTAGATATCTACTGGTTTCGGTTCTCAAGGCGTTCTACTGGTTTTGATTTACTAAGTTCGTCTAGTGGTCGGTAATTAACTTCGGGATAATTTCTGGGCAACGTCAGGGGTCGGCCATCTTCCCTACTGATACACCCAGACGAAATACACGGCTTCTCGCTCGAAAGGCAGCCGAATTCTCCGCGGGATGCTCTTAGACAGTTCCCAAATTAGCCCCGGTATCCGGCCAATAAGATCAAAAAATACGTTTGCAAATTCACCCAGCGCTTTGCGTAAATCTTCTCTACTTCACAAAGTTGCTCTTCACGTCCTCTACGCTCGCGATTATCCTGCGGAAACAAGCCGCCCCCGCTCTCCCTTTCTTCGTGCAGTCGTCCACCGATTTCTCACTCCTCGTGGTAGTTTTCACGCACCGAAAGTTCCCTGTGGAGTCGCAGTTACCAAAACGAACGGTGGTTAGAGTTTTTAGCTTGGTGTTGGCGGGCGGAAGGGCGGATTGAGAAATGGTTACATCGCAGGCAACACATTGTCTCGGCGGCCTTCCGGAGGGCTGGGTCCACAGTTAATAAGTACGCTTATTAGCTTGCTGACACGCTCTACGCGAACTTAACGGGTTTCTACTGTCTGCACCCGCCGACAACAAAACCAGTAGATATCTACTGGTTTATTTAATTTCCTTAATATATTGCACACGCTAGATGTTTTTTTGAGTGGTGTCTCTTACTCTAGGCCTAAAAACACACGATTTTGACATCAGTGTCAAATCGTTTCACTGGACATCCCGAACTCACATAAGCACCAAATCATTTTAATGCTCTGTTTACATCACACATGTACTGTAAGATATCGCCATCCGCGCACTAATCTCCTCGCATATTTCGTGGGTCTCATAGTCGGCGCCGTCTACTACGGAATCAACAGGGGAGCCCACCAAAAGTAGCTATCGTCTGCCTCACTCGATATGGCCTCAGAGCCTGACGAGCCTACTGTTAGAAGTGCTTACAGTTAGTTCAGCGCAGAATAGAGAGTAAGATTTAGCAACTGTGAGGCCGGTTATCACTGCCTATCCTTACCTTTCGTCATCGAGACCGCTAGCTGGTCGGCGCATCCTCCGGATCCTGGCGTCAGATCCTCGGACTTCAACACTCCTCCACGTCGATAGCGTAGGTCTCTTCCTCACTTCAGTGTAGGCCGACGATCTTCCGTATATTCGCCAGTCTCGGCGCCTCCAAAGCTTGGTAAGAATGTCTGCAGGCATCTGCTCGCTCTGCAGGTACTCGGGTTTCAGCACACCGCGTTTCGTATAGGAGCCCACGAACATCATCCTGACATCGATATGCTTGGCATTGGAGGACGAACCTTCACCGTTGAAATGCTTGGGAGCAGCCTGGATGTCGACGAGCAACGACATCGGGCTGCTGAACGCGATATCCAGCTCCCTGAGCAGTCGCGAACTCCCAGTAACTCGGTGGCCATCACCGACGCCGCCGCGTGCTCCGCCTCCATGGTATAGAGGCTAAAACAGGTCTGCTTCCTGCAGATCCAGGACACGGGCATTCCATCGACCGTAACCAGCCCGTCTGTGACGGACTTCCTGTCCGCCTTGTCGGCAGCGAAGTCCGCACAACTGTACGCAACGACGCACAGCGGCTCCTCTGACGTGCCGCACCCGTTCATGTTCATCCGCAAGTTCTTGGACCCTTCCAGGTAGCGCGCAATGCGCTTTCCGAGCTTCCGGTCGGACATCATAGGGTCGTGGGTGCGCCACGACGCTTTATGGACTGCGTACGCGATGTCGGGACGCGGGCAGCGTGCCACCCACATCAGGCTCCCCACGAGCGACCAGAACTTTCGCACTGTCACCACGTTGTCTACCCCAGACGTGGGCAGCAGCTTGCCCGGCGCCTCGCCGACGTCGTTAGTCTCGCCGCCGATCGGGGTGCGGCTCCGTTTGCTGATGACATTCCGTGCTCACGCAACATCTCGTCGATGGCCAGCTCCTGGTCGAGGTCGTAGCCCGTGTCATCGGCGTAGGTCACGCGCATCCCCAGGAACTTACTGGCCGGTCCTAAGCCCTTAATCGCGAGACCTCTGAGCTCGCCGAAGAACGCGTCGGCCTTCTGTTGCGTTCCCGTGACCAGGAGGTCATAGACGAAGACGCCCACCACCAGCAGTGCGCACTGGTGTCTGTAGTACACGCACATGTCCGTAAGGCTATGAAGGAAGCCGAGAATCCACCAGCGTCTGGTGAAGGAGCTGGTACCAGAGACGGCCGGTTTGTTTGAGGCCGTATAAGGCCTCCTTCAGTCCCAGCACCAGCTCACTGGCGTCGAACACCCCAGTTGCTGCAGGACATCCTCTGGAATCACTATTCCACGTGGTATACGTAGGTAGATGTCCGAGTCCGCCTCCTGCTCCGGCTTGACGTACGCGTTCGGCACGTCGCCGTGCTTGGCGGGACGCGCCACTTCCGGGCGAGCGCGAGGATCAGTTTTGCACTGTCCATCTCGATGACAGTGGAGAATGTCACGCTGTAATCGACTCGAAATTCTTTGTCGTCACCACGCGCGACGAGCCATGCCTTCAGGCGCTCGATGTGCGCCCTTCGCGTTCATCTTGGTCTTATATACCCACTTGGTGCGGAGCGCATGTCCGCCTTCGGGCTTGCGTATGACTCTCCAGACACCGTTCTCCTCGAGAGCTTGAAGCTACCCGGCCATCGCAGCAAGCCACCTGTCCTCGTACTTGCTACGCATGGACTCCTGGTACGTTTTCGGGTCGTATTCGATTGCACTATTCATGTGTTTTATTTTGTATTCCTGACGCTGCCGCCGCGCTTTCAGCGCCCTTGGCCACTGAGCGCGTCGGGTGGCGCTCACGCGACCACGTCTTCTTCTTTATGGTCGGCTTACGCTTCTTTTCCCTGATGCATTCGTGGCCACAGCCGTCGTGGCTGGTTCCTCGCTCTCCGACATCTCGTCGCCGTCGAGCGACTCATTGTCCCTCAGGTAAAGTCGCTGAACTTGCAGGTTCTGCTCTTTGTTGAGCGATTTGATGTTCTTGACGTGTTGCGTCGTCATCACCACTCTGTCCTTGGGCAGGTACACGCGGTACCCCTTGGTTTCCTCCGTCCAAGCCTACAATCATGGCCGTCTGTGCACGCTGCACGAAGTTCTTCTTCCGCAGGTCGCGGTCCACAATATACGGCGAGCCGAACACCACAATATCTCCGAGCGACGGCGTCTTGTCGGTCAGCACCTTCAGCGGCGACGCGCGGCCAGGATTGGCGTTCATGGGGGCGCGGTTCAGGATGTACGCGGCGTACCGCACGCGAAGATCATGCACCGCGCCATGCTTACGATGGTGCAGTAGATGCGCTCAGCCTTCCCATTGCTTGACTGGTTCCTTGCCTCGCTGTGTTGGCGGGTCACGCCCGTGCTCTTGCAGAACAAGTCCACGTTCTCGTACTCTCCTCCTGGGCCAGTGCGCAGAACGTGGACTTTGCAGTTGAAATCTATCTCAAAGAAGACGAGGAAGTGCTTGAACAGCTTGGCTGCCGCGATCTTGGTACGCGCCAGGCAGACACGGCAGTAGTTCGACTTAAGGTCGACGAAGTTGATCATGCAGCGGTTGCCCTGTCGGTCTTTGGGGTCATTGGCCCCTTTAGGTCGGAGCAGATGCCCCGCCTACCCTTTCGTTGGATGAGTGCACGCCGGTGCCCTTCGTGGATCGACGGTTCTTCGTCTGCTCCCCCTGGGCACATGTGAGGCTGTTGACCCGCTTGTGGTCCGTCAGGTGTATGCAGGAGCTCGGGTCCTTGGCCAACAACACCACCGAATCGTATTTAAGATGAAAGAGCCGGTTGCGGACTCCAAAAGCGTGCCTTGCTGCAAGTTGTTCGACACCCCCGTCGACTCCGTGGCCTCCTGGCTCAAGGCGGTCATTCTGACGTTTTGATTGGCCGGTCGCGCTTCGGACTTACTGCGGCGGGCACGATCAGCACGTTCCTACGCATCTCGACGTCGAACGCCATGCGTCCTCGTCCTTGGCGGCCACGAAGCGTCGCCCGCCACACTAGGTCAACTCGAACCCGCGCTTGTCGAGCAACCCGTACGAAATCAGGTTGTGCACGGCGTCCTTAGCGAAGTACACGTTGTGAGCTCCACCACTTGCTCTTTGGCGCATGCGGTGACGCGCAACATCACCTTGCCACGCTTGGTGATGTTCGGCGGGTACCTTAGGGCTGCACGCACTCGTCCGTGCAGTTTCCACGTCCTCGAGGAACAGTTCTTCGTTCACGAGGTGACGACTCGATCCGCTGTCTAAGATCCAGAGGTCGTCGTTGTCGCTAATCTCCTCACTGACGGCGAGCGTGAGGTTCCGGCTCTGCTTGTGGTCCGGACACGCCGCACGCAGGTGGCTCACGCGGCCGCACTCATGGCAGCTTTGCGTTTGCTGGCGCTGGTCGCCTCGATCTCGCACTGAGATCACGGTCTCTCGGCCGAGCGGTTTCTTCATTTTGGAATCGGTCACCCAGGTCTGTGCGAAGTGCGCGAGCTCCTCCGCGTGCGACAGGTAGTCGTTTCTCGACGGGTCGACCTTGGCCATCAGTACCGTGCGCAAGTCCGCCGACGCGTACTGCACGATGTTGTTAAGCACCAGATAGTCTGCACTGCTGCCCGTGGCCTCGGAGATGACCACGAGGTACATGTAGTGTTCGGCCCAGAATATATTGGCGTCCTTCGGGGCCGTGAGCTGCTTCATGGCCTGGGCGGGCGTGATATTTCTCTTGAACGCGTCCAACATCCGTTCCATCACGTATACCAACAGTGGGCACTAGTTCCACCACGAATCCACTTGCTTGTTGTAGTACCTCTCAGCCGTACCTGAAAGGTAGTGGCCGAGGAGGGGCTACTTTGACGTATTCGCCCCACGCGGACCCGCAGGCAGACTGTCCGAGCTGTACCTGCCGCTCGAACTTCCGGCCCCAGACTAGGAAGCCGGAGTCGAGTCCGAGGCATAGACCCTTGCCGTCAATAGAACGGATGGACAGCTTCTTCTGGCGGGCTTCCGGGTGGCGGTGCGCCCTGCCCTGCTGCTGCTGTTTCACGGGAGTTGCTGGAGGATTTTGGGGATGCGCAGGTCGGCTGTGGCGGTCCTTGTGCGACTTGTGCAGCACGCTCCACCGCGTCACCCTCTGCAGCCCCGAGATGTCGGGCTCATGGGTACCCACGACAGCGTGACGGGGTCCGAAGTCCTGTGGAGGCCATGCTGGCCTCCGTGGCACCTGGATGTGCGTTGTCTCCCAGAGCGTCGATGTGCATCCTGGAGCCACGCCCCAAGGCCGATTTGAACAGACTCGAGTCCGAAATCGTCTTGGGGGCCTTCGTGGGTTCCTGGTGCTTCTCAATCATGCCTTGAGACTCCGCGAGCTTTTCCGGCCGACCGATGACGCCGCGGATCAGGTCCAGCATCTCCGCCGTCTTGTTGGCCTTCACGGTCGTCGCCGCAGCGGCGCCCGGTTTGCTGTCGCACCTTGCGCGGGCGGCGGCCTTGGTCACCACTTCTTTGTCGGAGTCGGCCCTTCCTGACACAGGTAACCCAGGACGGGAGTGTCAGCAACTAACCTCACTCGTATATTTCTCACCGAACTAACCTGAAACATGTGGGTGGAAGCCGCGAAGGTAAACGAACCTCAAGGGGATTGAAACAAGGAGCACACGCTACCCTGGAAGAACTGTTCCAAAGGTACTTCTGAGAGCCAGCGTTCTGCATCGTACCACGCCTTTAGATCTGAAGGCCACCTGCACTTTACACCTAGGGCGATCAAGGTTTCACCACATGGAGGCAATTCTTAGTGAAGAGTATGGTGAGTCATCAAGATTCAAAAATCTTCGCAACCAGTTAGAGAAAAGACGCGTCGACGCCGACCTTAAAATACTCAGGGATGACGCTCGGCTGGGCCGACAGGAACTGGATCATCTGCAAGTAGAGCACCGAGAACACATGCAGCTGAAGGAACCGTAACTGAAGATGAAGCAACAAGGATTGTTAATGAAGCAAGACGAGTTCGCTTAAGATATTGGAGCTTCTTCTTCAAAGCCAGAACGGAGGTTCAAGACAGCCGAACCTCGACTTGACGGTGAGCTGAGCGACTTACAATAAAGTTCTCTTTTCCATAGCTGACTAGTATATCCTACTCGTTAGCCTCTTCAGCTACTGCTGCACAAAAATTGGGATCAATCCTAGAATTGACTGCGTTTAAATATTCCTCAAGTAGCAGCGAAAGTAATCCGAGATCTGTTTACGCCCCCAGTGGCACGTAAAAAACGGCTAAGTACCAGATTGCTTCGACCGACATCGCTTCAATTCGCAGTTGCCTCTCCCAGTCGACGAACGCAAAATCGTTTCGTGACTTGAGCGTATTCCCACCTGAACCTTTACCAGCGGCTTGTTAAAAGCAGCTGCCCAGGGCTGCACTCTTCTATATGATACATCGTTGTTGTTTGGATAGGTTGAGTTGCCAAAGATAAAATATACATTCTCGAGAACAGTTTCGAGTCCATTCAGAAACGGCAACATGTTTGAGGCCTGGAGAATATAGCCGTCACCCCGTCGACCATCTTCGCACAGAAAACAATGAACAGTCAAGCCTACAACAGCGTAAATAACCGGTCCGTATACAAATGCTAGATGAAAAACAAAAGAGACGCACACGCCATCCGGTGCCTCTAGCGTTTGGAACTTAAAGCAGCGTAGCTTCTTTTGGCCGCTGAACTACGGTGCGGACCCTGCGTTGGGCGACAGTTTGGTAACTTTCTCGCATAGATGGCTATCCAAATACGTAGCTGTTTTGGAACTCCCCGGTCCCAAAATGTTAGCATCTCGTGACTAGTCCCCGTCACATTAGATCAAACGAAAACCACACAAACCATGGCAAACGAGCTCCACGAAAGCGTTGACGACGTAACAGGTGACGTCGGTCGATGGCGATGACGAGTACATAGCACCCCACACGAGAGGTGCCACAAGCACCAAAGTTTGTCACGCAGATGCAGAAGTTGTGCAGAGCGACGATACACACGGACAAGTTGCGCCTGCCAGCGGAGGTGATATGGCTGGTGGCGACCAGTACCCAGACATACTCCTACAGCGGTATTGCGCAGCACATCAGATCACTCTACAATAACAACATCGTTCATGCTACGATAACAGATCAGGAGTCCAAGTGTTATAACGCAAATGAAGAATATGTTTTCCACTATTGTTAACCGCGGCATTCAAGAGTCTGCTGCACAAGCTGACGAAAACTTATGCAATCACCGCGCAGGATGCAGCGGTGGCTGCATAAGCTATTGGCGTTGCGTAGCATCCGACTACATACTTGCCTTTGGTATGTCGATAGTTTGTTATGTATAACACCGCAGGCAGAGTTCCACCGTAAGGAGGTCGCAAGATTATGAAAAACAGCATGTGAAAGGTTCTTGGGTCAGTACGCCTGATATTCATAAAGCATCAGCGTTATCGACGCGCGTTTCTTCCCGTTCCCTCAACGCATTGCTCCTAAGCGCTCACAATGGAATCATCACAAGAAGCCACAAAGTTCGTTCAAGACAGGCAAGAGTTGATGGAGACCCGTCGCCGAAGTACTCGCGTTTCGGGTGACCGAGAAGACGCACAGGAGAGGCCATCAGTGAATGTCCGCTTTCGTGTGCTGTGGCATCGGATTTTGAGTGAGGGATGGAAATCGAGGCATCCACCAGCCTTACGTATCCAACCCGGTGATTAATATTAGGCCGGGGAAACAACAAAAGGTGTTTGAGGTAGGGACTTCTATGTAGGTGAAGATTAATTGGTTCGTGCTATTGTCGTGCGGAGGCTCAACACATTCCAAGCTTGACGTTCCGTTTTTACATTTGAATGCGCTATGTTATCTCTGTCAAGACGGATATCTGGACGGCGCCGTGGGCTTTAATATAAAACCCTATAGCTGATGCGTCACCGGATACGCCCCCACAATCAGAAGGAGAAGGGTGCTTACTTCGAGCCGTGTTCATCCAGCCTAAGGACTTCGTAGTGACCCCCTAACGGCCAGCTGAATAGCCCCCTCCCCTCTGTTGTGCAGACACTATTTGCAGAAATCGGAGGTAGCCCCGAAACAAGAGGAATCGACAGCTAGCAGACAGCTCACCTTCCAGCCCAGCTCACAACGCAAGCCCATCTTCATCTTGTACGTTCGTCGTCTGTGCTGAATAATATGCAAGAAAGGTATTCGTGTGTCGCTATGCCTACAGCTAGCCGCGAAAACAGACGTGATGTTTGGAGAACAGTAACTTTGGAGATTAGAGCGATGCGACGTCAGACGGAGAGAGCTCAGAGCTGCGTCAGCGTCAGCAGAACAACACCGGCAAGACGAGTCTAAAAGCATGCTTTAAGAATGGATTGGTCATACGCTACACATCTGTGTCGTGTTGGATATAGGTCTAAGTATTAACCATTACCCTACGCGAGGTAAGCAACCTGCCGTTGGTTTGTCGTTGCAGATATCCTGATGAATTATTGCATCCCTTCTCATCGTATAGTTGGCTCGGAGTGCGGATGGATTTGCGTTTATTGATTCAGAAGGCAGCAACATCAATGCTGGTGAGTTCGCATATGATTTGGACGAGTATGGTGGTTTGGATTCAGGTGATGATCCCGCTAATGGTGACAATGAAAACATTTCCGCTGATGTTCAGGTGCCAATGAATGATGGCAGTGATGACGATAGTGAGGCGCTACTCCCTACATCAGATATTGAATTGGAACCCTTTTATTGAGTTGGAATTGGGACATAAAGCACAAGGCGCGACAAGCCGACTTTCCAAGCGCCATACGGATGACGTTCTGCGATCATTCAGCGTGCACGTATGGACTGAACCACATACCGTTGATGCTAACGACGATGTGGGAGCATTGCACGATCTGGCCAATCCGGACAATAGTGACTATGCTAAACTTCAAAATGGTTATGGCGGGACAAGTTCAGCAGCGCTACGTTTGGTGCATCTCCTATTGGGCCTCGTTTTCGATATCATGCCAGTTGAATTACGGGAGGAAATTGTCGTACACTCAACACCAACCACAACACCCATATTGGAGCTTGCGCGCTACATCATTTCGAGAAGCAGAGGAGGCGCCACGGCTTGAGCCCACATAAACGAAAGAGCAAGGCCGAGCTAATGTGAAGACCACGCAATATCACCCCTATCTGTCCTCATGAAATATGTCGCTGGATTGGTCTTCTAATTGCATGAGCGATCAGTACGAAATCAGGAAGACACTCGATGGCGGTGCGATTCCGCGAGGAACATTTCGCAAGGTCATATTGCGCGACAGTTTTTTTCACATCTCTAGGAATGTGCACTTTAGTGACGACTCCGATCAGCGGGGCTTTAAGTATGACCCAGCATGGAGAATCTGATGCGAGTAGCACATTCTCCAGTGCACGTTTGTGGATGGGTTTGTTCCTCCGACCAAGTTGAGTTTTTACGAAGCAATGCTACCGTTCCCAATCGGCTTTCAATCGTATGCGGGTTTATATGAAAGATACGCCCTACGACTACGGGACTAAGCTTTTCATGCTCTGTTGTGCCACAACAACTTACTGCATTAGGTAAATGCCAATTATTCATTGCATATCGTGTTAGCCTCACCTACTAACATTATCGTCCAATCATTCACGAAAAATTGAATATTTACTGTGGCAAGAAAAACAAATTATGCCTCAATCGATACCAAAACAGGCCCAACTGCTGTTGTTAGAAAGCTATAGGCTGTCGTTCAAACTGCAACCGCGACCCTGACGGAAAAAAAGCATGTCGTTTTTTTATCTTTACTACACGTCCGTCGCGCTGTTTCTTTAGCTGCCCTTTATTGGCTTTAATTGTATTGGAACGATTCTGACGGATCGTCTAGGTATTACCGTGGTGTAGTCCTTTAAACGAAGAAGCACCCCCAATCAATCCGTCGAGGGACATTTCCGTACGCGCAGTCCACCAAAGTTCCGAGGATGAAAGCCATTCTGTGGTGGGATAGTAGTAATGTCTACTTCCAGGCAACTGGCGGCAGCTTTGCTATTGATCACGTGCAGCGGCGCCAAGGTGGTAAAAAAGTTAGTGTTCCATTTCCACGCGTCTCGAAGGGGTATAATCAGTATATGGACGGGGTGGACGTTCACGATCAACTCCGCCTACAGCGATTCTCTCTTTCAGGGTAGTCACTTCGGAAATACTTCAATCTCTCTTCATGGGACTTGTTGATCTCGCCATCGTCAATGACTTCATTGTTCATCGCGCGTACATGCAAATAAGGGTCCCATCCATTATCGGACGTCAAATTTCTCCATTAGCTTCACCTGGAATTGTGCATGCTGAAGGAGGCCGACACGTTCCAGAAAAACATGCTTAAAATATCAGCGGCAATACCAGTAAATGTGAGCCCCTCTACGTCCCCATCGAGGTCCGCATACGATGAAGAAGGTGAATGCTGTACGCGATGAATCAACGCAATCCAAGCGACGAACTCGTGCGTATAAGTTTTGCTCTCTCTTGCGGTGTGAAGACGAAAACGTGCGCGAACTACAATTTAATTCCGGGATATGTGCCACAAGATTGCCCGTGTCCATCTGTGCAATGTTCCACATCATCAAGTCGGCGGTCATCTCATGTCGTGTTTTGAGATCTGGCATCGCGATTAGCGAGGCGGCAAACTTATCCTTAGCAACGTGTCACACGCGACACGATTTCGTAGCACTGACCAAACAACTCCTACCAAATGACGACGCCCATCGCACAATTTTGGCGAGGCATCACGGCACCGAAGATACACACCTGCATCAACCCCAGCAAGCTGCGCATCGATCCCATTAATCGACTCGTCCACCCCAAAAACTATTCCTCCACCCCTGCAAGTTACTGGTCCACCCTAGCAAGCTTCTCGTCGACCGCTGTAACGAGGTTACACGAAGGTTGCTTACACACCACGGGCAACCTCTAGCGGATAGCCATCCGACTGGTACCTGGTACCCATTGGCCGTACAGCCATTCATTTACCTTTCACTGGAGCTAACTATAGCTATAGTTAGACTCATACATTTACACTAGGTACGGGCTAGCCGCTTTAAGAATTCAATACAGTTCTTATTTTGCAAGTTAATTGTGTTGGCCTTTGTATTTAAGGGACACTGACTCTGCGAGTCCTAAGTTACGGGACTGTACTAGGTTCTTGTATAGAACCTGAGGCGGAACGCCTAGAACTGAGACTCGGGGAGTCCTACGTCTTCCTCTGTGCCGTGCACACCTAAGCAGCCCCGCTGCAACCACAGTAGGATTAAAATCTACCCCAGGCAGCAATATATATTCACTCCGGTTAGTTCAGCATCCGCTTCTAGCGGTTCGTGTCCCGGGCCGGGGATGCAAGAACCCTGGGTTCGAGCGACCCGCGGGACGAAATAACCCTCGAGCTCCGGTGATGAAGGTACACCCCAGCTGTCCGTGCCAAGTACACCTTGAAGAACGCCAAGCCGGCACGCTTAGCCCCGTACGTGGTATTCCAAGTAGCGTGTAAAGAGAAATAGAGTCGATTAAACTGTCAGTGTTCCTGCTGTTCCTTGCTGTTCCAAGTCGCTTGTGCTGTTCCTGGCAAATGAGAAGTCTACCTACTTATCTGCGAGGCAGCGGGCGGCCGCCACAAACCCTTGGGCATGAGCCCCCCTTCCGCGTCCTCGAAGGCGTGACCCTCGGCGCGCCACCTGTCCTCACAGACATACATGCCTCCTTCCTTCGCGATCCTCCACGCCGGACGCCGAGCCACTTGTACCCGCGTCGACGCTGTCCTTCCGCCACGACTTCCATCCCGGCGCTTGACATCCCTTCCTTCTCCAAGCCACGCCGTGCTCTTCAGCCGCATGCCATCCGTCCTCACCGTCGTCGCACCGAGTTGCTTCTCCGCCAGTCATCAACGGCCGCCAGATCCCCGCCTTCCACCGAAGATGGCGCGAGGATGGCTCTTATGCCAGCCAAGGCTCCGTTGCTGAAGTGGCTGGTTGGCCCTGTCCAATAGCCAATGAATTTGCAGTCCCACACGTAAATTATGTACCACCCTGGAGAATTCCCCTATTACATCATAGTCCCGATCCGGGACATTCGGCAGCCAGGTCTAGCTACATTGTTGCCCTTGGCGGCTTATCAACGCAGACAGCATGGCGTCTGCATCAGAGGACCAAGCGGGCGTAGTGTGAGGTGGGCACTTGCCAACACTTTAATCAAACGATACCGTTACAAGAGCTACTGATACGTCATGGACTGTCTTTTCGTTTGATATGCCACTCTACTGATTGCGCTATCCGTCGATTTCAGATTTTTGAAATTAAGTCGGTCTGAGGTTGGTTTGGCAGAATTTAATGGAGCACTCGACAGCTTAGCTGGTCTGGTCATGCTACATAACGGCATCCATAAGCCAGGTAGGACTTCTAGGCTTTACAGAACATGTCAGAAGTTGCTCAATACCATAGTAACTTCAATAATTATATATGCTGCATATGCTACCTTATATAAGAGGTCACCTTCCGTACTGAAGGGATTAAGTGTCATGCTACCGTTTCTGTAAGTGCGTACAAAGCTTATCTGGAGCTCGACATTGCGATGGGAATCCGACCAACACGTGGTAGTCCAGCTCTGGCTTAAACCCGTCTTTTCGTCCAGTCAGCGCTTATTGAGACGATGATAAGGACGCTATCCTAGCAAATTTATGAGGCACTGGCATTCCATCCGCATAATACCTTTCTTTTGAAAAATCATGGAACATTCTCTAAAATCGTATTGCAGAATGTGCTGTCCCCATTGTAATAAGCAGTATTGACGGAATGACAGTTCGAACGAAAACAAGAACCATACTATACCTGACACATACGGCGTACGATTTGCGCCGTTGTCCGCTGGGCTTATAGTATGTACCCCTATGGGATAAATCATCAGAAAACACGGTACCATAACTCTTGCCGAATGATGCATCAGTGTGTGGTTATGACGGAACGAGATCAACCGTCACTAATGTTCACTATAGGTTAAGACAAAGCTCACAATAGTAAAACTCTGTTTGGGTAAACTCAACTCTATTTTAGATTAATCTAGGGAGGGAGCTCTAGCCTTATGTGAGCCAATTAAATGCAGGTCAGCTCATAATTGGTGAAGTGACGCTCTTCAGTCAATCCGAGAGTGAATACACAGCACACGCTAGCCGAGTGCTTTAGTTACTACATTAAAAACTAACGTTACAAACTACTTAAGAATTGACACTTCGGTTTTCCTGCAGTAACTTCGTAATGTTTTTTTCTGGAGGCCAAGAACTACCGCAAAATCAAGCTGAGAAATTGCATTTAACGTGACTTCACTGCTGGCTAAAAGAGCAGAACGAGAAAAAAGCAGGGGCAGTTCATAAAAATCAATTTTAGATAGCATTATTTTTTGCGGGATGACTTCAATTTTCGGCGATACTAAATTTTAGAATACTGCCATACTCAGCAGGCGACACACTCGTGTGTATTAGTACTCTCTAGTACGTGGTGCAGTTTCGGTATGAACGGATAGAGTTTGAGTTTTTGTGGTGATTTGTTCTCTTGTGGTCTCAACAGACTTAGCTATTAATCACAAGATCTAAAACGTTTTATATCCGATCACGAACGATTGTGGAAGTTGAGATTAAAAAGAAATGTCGAGGGCCAAAGCAGTACTTGCGTAACTAAGTGTGGCACAGGCTCGGAAAGCGCATTCTTCCCAAGTCAATATAACCCAGCTTCGCTAAAGAAGCAGTTGCCGAGATTCGTTGATAACAGATCGAATATAATTTGTCGTGTGCAAGAAAAGATAGCACATTCACGAGCCAAACAAAAGCTGTACTCTAACAAGTATGGGAGAGGGGCTTAACCGTGTTTAAAGTAGGTGATATAGTGCTTCTTTGCACTAGGAACCTATCACTGAACATTGGTAGTGCTGTTGACAGCAACGAGCGACGTACCGCTTCGTTTGACCCTTCGCGATCCGTGCACGCCACGACAATGTGTACACCGTTGAATTACCTAAGCCAGTGGCGACGCACACGACGTTATACGTTGGGCATCTGAAAACGTATCAGGACTCTTACGCTCTGGCGCCTCCTCTTGTACAAGCGGTGGTGGCCCACGAGAAGACCGGTTCTTCGAAGCGAGTCTGTTACAGGCTAGCGAGAGACACTCGATAGCCAGGTCACTCAGGCGCCGCGACGTAAGCGGCCGAGTAGACCCGCGTGGTGTACAAGTACGCTGGCTGTTCCCAGGCATGATACGAGTACCCAAGACGCTTATGCGTCGAAACAGTCTTACGGACAAATTCGTCAGCCAGGAGGGTTTCGCCCGCACTGCGTCGACGTTACCAGTCGTCGCACGATGACTCACTCGATCGTGGAGGCCCTCAAAGTCACGACTGGCCCCATCACAGAGGGGTGATCAATCACCCCGGGGGTGATGCGCCTGACAAGCCACGTCACCATCGGTCTCCGCATCAAAAGCCATCCCGATGACATAGAAAGGCTGCTGGATGCAATGAAGCCCCTCCCTACCCCGCTTCGATCCATCCGAGCCAACTGTAAATCAGTTACATACTATGGTCGTTTTGATAGGGTAGATGTTATCTACTATTTCGCAACAGTTTCGACACTTCCGACGCTACCCGACAGCCATAATCTTGCAAAGAGGACGTTACCTGTATCAACTATAGCGACGGATAGCTATCACCCTGCGTAAACCCCATAAACCCCACAAAGACTCGCAACGCTCGCTGGAGACACGAACCTAGGTCCGCTACGAATCGCAAACTTCGCATTCGCTCCCGGCTCGCTGTTTTCGCTTGGACACAACATTAAGTCCGCTACGGCTTGCAAGCTTCAACTTCAATTGGCAGTGTGGATGGTGACATCCGTCATCTGATTCCGACCAATCAGAACATCGGAAAAGCGTACTATAGCTTTTTTGTAACAGAGATAAATGTCGGAAATTTTGCCTCGTTTTGACTCTGGTTTGTATGTTCTTCTCTTAAGTACGTGTATAAAAGACGCGGATAGATGTGCTATTAAAACCCGGTGTGGTTCCGAATGCAAACACTTGTGAAACATTCTGTGTCATGCGACGAACGCGTTACCGAACGGCAGCATGTAGTGCTGCTGTCTAAAAATAAATTGAACACATGTAGCTGCGTTACGACTAACCAACAAGCGAATTTTAGATTCCAGAGAGTTGCTGGCCGTTCATTTTGGCTTCTCCCGCGCGCTGCAAGCGCACCCTCAGGCAAATCACCCAGTAGCGCTGCTGATAGACCCCTCCCGCTTTGAGCGTACACCTATACATACCACCCGGCAGCGCTACGGGCGGGCCACGACGGGGTCCATAGTCTCGAATTTGCTTCTACTGGTAAGCGCCGACTTGCATCGGGCGACCAGAAGACACAACCACAAAAAGGAGACTGCCTATGGAGTTGACCAGCCCGCACGAGGTCTTCTCCAACTTAGAAGACAGCGACACCAGATAATCGGAGTCTTTATAAAGCGATCGGACTAAATAAGACGAGAGTGAAAGCGATAATGACAATCCGTCTCTCTCGCCCAACCCAGTCACCGATGGAAGCGAAGGACGCGTGGACGGGAGCGGCAACAACGCCAATAGAATCGAAGACCATGTCGACAAAAACAGTGATTTAGATTAGAGCTATAATGATCCAGATTCTGTACTGTACAGATTTGGACGCTTGTACCGGTTTTGATAGGTATTTGATGATGCTCTGGACCCGTACTCCAATTAAATGCACCACTTGTTTCGCGCTCGGACCTCTAAATCAGCTAAATCGCGGATCAGGAGGTCGCGGAATGTCGCAATGCTCGAAAGCCGTTAAGCAGAAAAGAAGTGGCGCTGGTTCCGGACGATTTTACGACGTGCGCAAAGGGAAGCGCAAATATAAGGTTATCCGCAAAACGGAACCCCCGACCGAAAAACGCCACGGTGATACTCGTTCAGCGTGGTAAATACCGTATTTATAACGGGCCAAAAGCACGTTGTACAGAGGAAGTGATAGGAATATACAAACTCCAAGTAAACGGCAGTTCATGGGGTTCCTGTTCTTGAGGGAACCGGTGCTTTTGGTAGGGTAGGTACACGACTTAATAGATTTATAGCTGACTCTTTCACGACCGAGACCCACCATTATGGACATCCGACGTCTGGACATTTTGGTTATTCGGTGTTCCCATTCAACCCAATGAAACCAGTGAGTCAAAGCATTATTGTGCTCAAACATAGTTACATACTTGATTCACGGTAGTGCTTTGGACTGGCTCGTACGTTTGGTCCCAGTCGCTGGATCTCAGACCGCAGCAGACCTTCCAACAGATGATTTGCGAATCGTGTCATGAAGTCCCATCTGAATGGAAAACGTATGGAAAGGAGCTCTGCGACACCAGAAACAGCCTGATCAGTGTCCGCTGAGTACTGCATTCTCGACGACTTGCAAAAACATTATCTCAGTTATACTTCTATATCAAGTTCGGCAGATTCGATCCTGATTCAATCAAGTACCTTCCGCCGTGTATCAAACAGCATCTACCACGTTTGATCTCGTGCGTAGTCTCCTTTTTATACGGCGGCGTTTACTGTGTGCAAAATAACACTGCAGATCTGGATCAGCGTCCAAATTCTGCTGCTCATACTCTGTCTAATTGTTGCCGTATTGCATGCATCTCCGGTTGTCGTACAAGCTGATGAAAAGACCTGGCTGGTGGTGGTGCTAGGGCGCACGTCGATACGTAGCGCTATAGTGGACGCTAAAGAGCTGTGGATTATGCGTGGTGTAGCAATGGAGTGAGATGCTGTATCGGCGGTGACAGCGGTGTTATCCGTTCACATGCCTGTGTTGGCGTTGATGGAGGACATTGGACGCATCGGCTTCGCGGCGCCGTTATACGTTGCAGTATTGGGATCACGTTGTTGATATCGAATTTTGCATTGTTGCCCTTTCATGTGCCTCGTTTTATTCGTCACCTATGTTATCCCATCGATAAACTGATACACCACCCGTAGCACATCATAATAGATACTGCACGGAGTACACAAGCATTAGACGGTGAGGAACACGGCATGCATGATGAGCCCCATCGTCCGCACTGGGATGGGTAGCACGGTTGACGGCAAAATGGACAGCAGGATAGGCAACGAAACGGACAGTACTACACGACGCACAACTCTGTAGCCAGCAGTATGACATACATCAGGACAGACATCCTATCCAGTTGATGCCCGTCGAAAAGCACAGCCACGAGCAGCAGGGCTTGTACTACGTCGGATAGAGCGGCTATTTGGAGCACGTCTGATAGTACTACCACCAGTTGCTGGATGAGCAGTATGACATATAGCATGGCCACCGGAAGTATGACGAGCAGCACGGGGAGCACAGACAGTAGCAGGACGTCGTATAGCTCGGCCACGAGCAGCAGGTCGAGCAATAGCAGCACGTCGGATAGCACGACCAACGGCAGCTTGACGAGCACCGCGTAGGGTATCACGGTCACCAGCAGCAGCACGAGCGGAAGAACGAATAGCACGGTCATCGGTAGCATTGCGACCAGTACGACGGATAGCACAGTCAGTAGCGGTATGACGAGCACCACATTGGATCGCACAGCCATCGACAGCATGACAAAATCATAATGATCATCAGGACGGCCATGGCGTTAAGCAGCACAGCATCTAGGATGCGGCATACAATCTTGAAGTACTTTCGGCTTCAATGAGAGGAGTAACGTGGTGGACAACAGTAAACGTGACGACAGTTCGTTCAGTAGAGCGCAAATTGCAAAATGAAGTCTAGCGTTGCACGCGCCGCTCCGTACATTGCCTCTGCAATGCGTCCTTGGCACCAATGTTAGGCACCAAAAGGTATCTGCGATTGCTGATTGGCCAGCTATTCCTTTACCAATAGTCTACCGAATATCTGGGGTCTTCATTGTAGTGAGATGAATGTAAATCTGAGAAGCCACCTGTGCCAAGATGGCAGACCTTGTGGTACTATCACTACAATAGACCACCACTGCTTCACGTGATCCACATTTAGTGATTGAAGTACTAAGAGTATTGCCTCAATTTAACCAAGAACTGCGCCCGCACATCACGATGGCTTCTGCAAAGAGACCATACAGGTTTACAGCGGTATCATGTTGTACCAACCGGTAAACATGCAAAACATGTTGAAGCAGGAGCTTCGTTTAATACGTATGTTTACTTCGCTACATGCTGGCGTTGGTTGTGGTGCTGAGGTGCATCGATGGCGCGTCGCCGTTACAGACGTTAAAATTGCTGTGGTGCCGTTGGCGCCGTTGAATGAGGTGGTGACACCGGTGACATCAGTTCACGTGCCTGTGCTTTTGAATTCATTACGCGGTGTTATGGATAAGCACAGCCAATATAGCCGCTATGTATAATGTTGTTGGTGCTTAGATTGGACGAATTTTGAAAAAGTCGAGACTCCTGGAATATGTAGTTATATTGCTGTTGTAGCATACCCATTATTCCCTTCCTGCAAAATCCACCGCCGCCAGTATTGAGCATTATGAAAACAGAACACATCACACAAGTTCCATCATCCGTCGTGAAAATTGCGGTCACAGATATGTCGCATACATGCGAAAATCCTACGGATTATTTCGATCATGTTGGAGTGGTCGGAAATACTTCTGGCAGCAGTGTGTCTCAACCGACGATTTTCGTTCCTTAGCCACGCTGTTTGGAAATCAGCAACTTTTGATAAACTTTATGTTATTCCCACTATGCATTCAAGATCATATTTCGGGTATCGCGCCATTCAGTCAGTAATCTACAAATATGAGGTCAGTAAAGTCAGTACAATAAGAGCAAAAATAATCATACATATCAGTTAATTAGTGGTTGCTACAAACGACCCAACTACGGTAGTTGCGTTAACCCCGTTGCCAAAGACAGCTTTCGCTGCTATCAAGCCTGTATCCAGATGCCTTGTACTGGATACGCATGAATGACCATGTGATCGTCCTTGTAAATGCCGTGCTCTCCGGTGGCATGATGGTAATCTATGTCGAACCCTTGCTCCAGCGCAAGACCCTTCGAGAAGAGACTGTGCTTAGCACCCGGCACATAAAGGACACAATCGATGAACAATTCTAGTTACTCACCATCCACTATGAGATGCTTTCACAGTGCCAGTTCCCGATGCCTGTGTGACCATTGTAATGCTACATATTGGCCATCTGCATCGAGTTTTTCGGGCGTTATGTCTTAGATGTGAACATAGAGGGATTTGTCTTTAACAATGTGCACATTTGATCCAGAATCGGATCACCACCAAGTAAGTTGTGTGCTGGTGTGTCTGACGCTGTCACTACCGCAACAGGCAGGTCCTGGTCAGCTGGGAAAGACTTGCTCTTCGAGGTCGCCTGCTGGGTCTCCGCAGCTCATACGGCAACAAGTCTAGGCTCCACAAGTTCAGCGTTTACGCGCGCCCTCGCGTCATTACGCGTATAGTTTGACCGGAGATGGCGTCGGCTTAGCAGACGAGCTCCATCTATTCCACTATCGGTTTGGTTATGAAAAGGCTTCGGACATTTTGCCTTGAAATGACCCTTCTCGTGCAGTTGAAGCAGGTCTTGTTGGCCATTCCGTCGCATAATCCACCGATTGATAGACATATGTTGCCACCGCCACATCAACCACAACTCCGTCGATCTTTACCAGCGTTCTGCCGCTGACTGCAATTTACGATATGGCGATTTCCGTAGCCACTTGTCCCTGGCTCCTCGACTGTCGCTCAACCGCCTCCTCGATAAGTATTCGCGAAGTTCTTCTGGGGTCAAACTACCACCATTTTTACCGTAGTTAGCGGTACCTCGAAGCTGCTTATATTTGGTCAGGTCCGGCAAACTCTCTAGCAACATGGACTTCATGTTGATACTGTTCACTTCATATCCGTAGCTAGCAAGTTCTGTCTTCAAGCCGAATAGCTTCGTTATATGAATCCGTACATCATCTCCTGCCGAGGATATCATAGTTTTCAGTTCGCGTGAATTTGGCTTCGTCGATCTCCACTAGCCCGTGCTAACGAAAAATCGTTCAATTGTCCACTTGTAGGCTCGCCAATCCTTGCCATCCCAGCCGTATGGCAGCCATTCTGTTTTCTTGAGTTGATTCATCTTCTTAGCCTTTTAGTACAGTTGCCTTGGGATCATTACGCTGTTGAAAGGTGGATCTGTCTAGGCTTGTGCACACGCGGGTGTATTGAGACCTGCCGCATCCCTGAGCTACCCCCTACTTCTCTCTACAGTGGTTTCATCTACTCTGCTAGCATCCGTTGCAGCACGTTCGCTGCTGTGCGTCCGTTTCGCCGCGTCCGTGTGCTTCACCATGTGACGACAGAGATGCTCTCTGTAGCGGTGCTACACAGGGATAGCATAGCCGGGTTATATTAATACCAGCAAACCCCTAGTATGTGTATCCCATACACACTAGCGACCAACATTACGAGCCGCCAATGCAACTATCATTGACGGGCGCTCAGGCGCACAGCTATTGGTTGAAAGGGCCACATTTCAACCAATCATGTGCATGCATTTCATGCAACGCGTGAGAGCCAACCGTGCTATCACCTTTGCAAATAGATATCATCTTAAGAGGGTTTAGCCTAAAGATAAAGTCAGCTCGCGCTGCCATTCAATTTAGTTTTTATTGTGATTTCAAGCCTTAACCCATTGAACGCGGAGGGTCGGAAATATGGTTTTAAAACCTTCCCGGAAGGGATAAGAATTATTTGAATTCACTATGGTAAGAAATCCTCAAAACCGAACAACCTCCCTTTCCCACATGGTCGACGATTTTGATTGGTGCCACGTGTAAAACTTGAGAGATGTTATTGGCTACTCAAACAGCTGTTCAAATCAGTAAGATCTGTATTTTATGAAAAATGCTTCTTCGTAGAGATTTCGAAAATCGGTTCCCCCGCTCCACCCGCCACACCACTTATTCTTGCAAGAAGTGCGAAAAACACGAGGACTTTCCCACCAATGGACTTCAGGTCTGTGTGGCCGTTGCTGCGTAAGGAGAAATGGACTGCCAAAGCCCCGACGGGCCTCGATATCCAGTACGTTGTGTCCCCTATTGATTAGCGTCTACGACTTGCTAATGAGCTGTATGTGTACGACAGCTACGATTACTTCAAGCCGGGCTACAACAAAAGAACGGGACTCGTAGCGTGCATTTCTTCAACGGAGAAGATGAGCTTCTAGCCTACGTGCGATCTGAAAACGATCTCTGCGCCCTTCATGGCATTGGGAACGTGTTAGTGCGCTCCCGGGCTCCAATATCTGGAGGTAAGTGCTCTCGAGTCACGTACAAGTGTTCTTGATTAGTCACTGAAGCTATCGTTGTGTTTGCAGGGCCAAATCGCATTGAAGAGGTGGCAGCACATCACGGTAAGCGCCCGAGCTAGTCGAGTCCAGTGAACCAGACAACCAAGTCCGCCAAAACGAAGAGCGGGAAAGCCGTGGCGCCAACACAGCCACCACAGAAGAAAACAGTATCCCGGAGACCGCCTGAGAAACGAACTAAGAAGCAGATTGCTGAAGAGGCTGCCCTCCGGCGACAGGAGTTGGCAGCCTTTGGCAATGTTTGGGGAAGTCACAATGCTACAGGTAAATGATTGTGGATTAGCTGGTCAAACGTCAGGCAAACTAATTAACTTGTTGAATCCAGATAGGGATGGAAAATGCGTGACGACTCCAGCTTCCACTCCGGAAGGTATAACACGCCATTGTTATTGTGACAATGTGAATGCTACTGTTATGCCGACAAGAACGACATAAACTTTTACGCTTATGTTGACGGAAACAAGTGCTACGACGACTAATGCTGACGGAGTCAGCCTGCAGCAAAGCGATTATGCTGACGCAAGTGCGATGGGTGACTCTAATGCTGACGAAGTCAACCTACCGCTAGGTAATTATGCTGACACAGGCGCTGATACCTGTAATGTTGACAATGGCGACATATCGCAAAAACGTAACGCTGACGTCGATCCGAAGAATGTCGTAGCAACTACTTCTGATCCCGCATGTGTTTCCTTGGTGTCTGCCACTCGTGAGTCTCGATCGGAGAGCGATGAGAACGAGGTTAGCGTTGTAGATTCGGCAACAGACGATCAAGATGCCGCATTCAAACCTGGATCGGATGTGGAAGTGGATAGTGACGACAATGAAGCTGAAAATGCACCCAGAAACACTCCGCGTGTGCGTGTTGGTACACGATCGGACGATCGCTGTTACAATTTAGTGAGACTGATACACTCGACGTCGGTGAGAGTGATACATATCTGGAATTTGATGGTGAGAGTAATTAGGACGCTGGTGAAATGCAGAGAGCATTTGCAGTGACAGTGAAGATGAGTCGACAGATTCAGACTACTTTGTTGCCGACACAATCCACACTGAAGTGGCTCGCGTAGCTAAGCTGATGAATGAAGCTGCGCGGCAACGTTTACACATGAATGTACAAGGTGGGTAGGCACGAGTCATTGTTATGTTGACATGGAAGGCTTCTTACTGTGATGTTATGCTGACAGCGTCCTCAGAGGTTTTCGACGAAAACCAACTCGCTCAGATGGCGATCAGCGGGTGGAATATGCTGCCACTCAATGCTACGGCCACTTATAGTGATGACCCCGTCGTGGACAAGATGTACAACTAGTCGGCGCCGCCGGCTTTGCGGGCGGAGGTATATGGTTTGATGCAGTCCGTTGCGCTCGCTTTGCAGCTCGCTCCACTACTCTCCAAGGCCCGCCTTCGCTACGCTCGGCAGGTGCCGAGGTTTTGGTGCTGCGTATACTTAGTAAACGTCTCGCTGTAGTCGGCGGAAATGTTTTTCTTAAACGTAATGTGTATTGAGAAGTTATCAAATGTTGAGGCTTGCGCTTATCAACCGTCCAACTGAGCTTACAGTAAAATCTGTCTGTAGACGATGTTGGCAGTATACGTACCATCGTCCTCTTCGTGGTCGGGATACTCGATCAGGTCCTTGAACTTCGATCTTTAGGTGACTCTGGACAACGCCACGTATAGCTGTCCGAGCGAAAAGCACGGCGTACCCAAATACAGCAAATACAGTCCCAAATTTTGTAGAGTCTGTCCTTGAGCCTTGTTGATCGTCATGGCAAACGCAGGTTGAACCGGAAACTGTTTGCGACGCAGCTGGAACGGGAAATCACGAACAGTGTCATCACTGATAAACACAATCCTGGGAATCAGCACGTCTTGGCCTTGACGCTCGCCCGTCATAATTGTCGCGTGGATGACATGAGGCTTGAGATCAACGATACGGAGACGTGTACCATTGCAGAGTCCCAGGTTCGGATTCAAGTTTCTTATCATCATAATGGGCATGCCTTTCTTGAGAATCAGCCGGTGGGGTGGAATCCCGTTGATATTCAGCGAATGTAGTAGTTCCTGCTCGAACAGACTTCCGTCGTCGTCTTCCACAGAGTCCGTTGACAGATACTCTTGGGCCGTATTCGGTAAGCGCTCTGCCACGGCTTCGTTGATTCGGTTCACCATCGCGTTGGTCGTCGTTAGAATTGTACGTTGTGCGAAGTACTCGTCCGTCGCAATTTCAGGGTCGTTGATATCAGCGTACATCTCGTCAATGATCCGCGTAACACCTTTTGGAATTGCACCAGGTAAGAATTCATCATTTGCTTCGTCGGCAGCATCAGGCGGACTTTCCAGAACCATGTCCGATGGAATCTTCATGTAGTCTTGACCCAATGCTGGGTTGACCTCGTGTCGGCCTTCGCCAACCTCAAGTAGGAAGTTGGTGAACTCTTCCAGCTCTGCGGCGTCCGCCTCGTTTGCAGCTAACTTAACGTGCATATTTTCCTTATGCTTGAGCTGTGTGAACTCCCCCATATCGCAGACGACTTCAGACAGGCATTGATCGTCTCGGCAGGTGTACCTCTCTTTACGATAGGAAGGATTTGCCTGAAATCTCCCGAAAGAACGACAACTTTCCCACCAAATCGCTTAGAGCTGATCAGGATGTCTAGCTGTGCCCGGTCGACCGCTTCAAATGCATGTCTGTGCGTCATAGGAGCTTCATCCTAGATAATCAAGCTGGCTTCTTTAAGCAACTCCTGCAAGTGCGTCCGCTTCTTGATGCCGCATGTCGAGTGTTCTTCCACGTTTAAGGAAATCTTGAACGTGGCGTGCGCAGTGCGGCCACCCATAAAAAGCAGCGAGGCAATCCCGCTGGAAGCCACAACAATAGCTTTTACCCGACAGTCGCACCTTGGCAAGGATGTGGCGGAGAAGCGTCGATTTCCCAGTGCCACCTGGTCTGTCAATAAAAAACAGCTTGTTCTCTGGTTCGGGGTTGTCAACCGCATTGACAACAGCGTCATAGATAATATTTGGCCTTGGTTAGCTGGTCCTCCCTTACGACGGTCTCCATTAGCAAACCCTCGTCATATCCGTGTTGCTCTCGATCGAGCAGATTATTGCAGCGAAGTGAATCGAGCAATAAATTCGGAAAGTCCAAAAGCTGCGGAAGATCACTGATTTGGTGAACGCCGCTTCCATTCGCCTCTAAAGAGTTCTTGGAGACTCTTGAGTGTCTGAAACTTGACCGTGTTTTCCTTTTCTTCACCTTCCAATTCGCGGTATTGGTACTCGTATCTCTGGATAGTTCACCGCAAAATTGGCCCCATAGCCCTTGACGTCTGTGGGCATAGAGTACACCAAAAGCGTCGCGAAAAGCTGTCGAAGCTGGTAAGGCATCTCGATAGCGGAAGCCTCTGTCGTGCAAGAGACCCATTCGCCATCATGCTCCAGATATCCGGCCTGTAAAGCTGCATCTTGGTATGTTGCACACACGTGTCCATCAACAGTTCTCAAGTCTTCGAAGGAAGTCGCACCCCTACGATGACACAACATAAAGCGAATGTAGAACCGTTCCATATCTCGAGGCGACACATGCACCATGCGACCAATTGCAGCTTGGTACCGCTTTCGCCGAATCCAGCATTTTTCCTTCTACGCGAACTCCTTCGGAATTTCTTAATACAGCATGGTCTTAGCCACCTGATTCTCTGGCGCGTCACTTGCACAAAGCTCAAAATAGCGAGTCAGAGTCGTATGACCTCCACGCTGCAGCACCTCTTCCGGATCGTCATCCGATTGGAAAAGTACCAACTGGTAGCCTTCAAGGTGGACATTAAGCTTGATCACAGCGTGAGTCTTGACTTGTATGGGAAACCCAAATAGTTCAATACAGGCTTCGACCGGAGAAATGTAGCGCGTCTCCACATAGCGCAGAATCTCGTTTGGCTCTTCGCGTAGGTCTCTGGGAGTTTGGATGCCGTTCCGCACAGCTTCCACAGTCAGCATAATCTTGTCGGGTCCCTTGTACACGCATTTTCGAGATACTTGACTGCCAAAATGTTCGTGCATACCTTTAAATTGATGTGGCAGTCGTACTTTGCGAAAAGTACGGGTTGTACGGGACCACGCACTGATGACTGTGGCGTTGTCGTACTCGCGGCTTTTGATCTGAAGAATACCTTCTGAACGGCGACGTCGTCTGTAAGTAGGATACGCATCTTGATTCACTCTTGTTGTCTCAGCCAAAGGGTTAGAAAACGCTTTGGAGCACTTTCCGTCCTTCATGCAAGGGCTATTCGGATTTTGTGCACCACACGGACCATGCATCATGTGACACGAAGCGATCTGGGGTTTCCCGTTCGCAGCTGAGCCGTCCAGTCTGCACCCAGCCTGAATCAAGTAAGAGAGGCAAAGATCCGGGGTACAGCCACGTGCGTCACCCGAAGGACTGGCTCACTAGTGGATGTGATCGGAGATTGAGCGGTCTGGGCCCGTGCAGCCCCAAATGAAGAGCGTATATCCCGGATGAAAACCGACTGAGTCCAAGCTCAGACTAGTCCCGCAGTGGAGGACCCGAAGATAGAGATGAAGTGACGAAGCAGCAAGGTGCCAAGAGTCCATGTTCCTGAATATGTCAAGGAAGAGTGAAGATCCAAGCTCGCAGAGCTCGTACGGTTCGAGTCGGTGACGGACACCTTGAAACGAAAAGGACACCCTGGACTAACGAAGACATCCCGGATGATCAAGTGACCGCCCGGATGGATTGACTTCCCGGGTGAAGTTGAAGCTGCGTGGCTCTCAGCCAATCAGCAAGTGACACGGCGCCCGGCAGGCTGGCCAGGAGGCCAGTTTCAGACGCGCCCGAAGATACGCAACGCCGGTCCCACCCTTTGGGATGGACCGTGCAACAAATCCCTATACAAAAATGTCAAGTGAGACGAGGGAACCCCAAAGATATCGCCGTCAACACGTGATGTGTGCTCTGCTCCGGGGCCCAACGTGACGTTCGACGCGCAGACCCCCATACAAAGCCCAAGTCAGCCGGAATGCAAGTGCGCGGACACGACGAAGGAGACCGCCAAAAATCCAGGAGACCAAGTCAGACAGAAGAAGATAGCGATAAGAAGAAAACAGAGTTTGTTATGCGTTGGGAGTGGTGCCTTGTCGGCCCCCTTGCTTTGAGCGTACTGCGTTGAGGAAGACTGCTGCGACCTATAGCGACTACTACGAGGCTGCGACCCGGGAGCGCTGGCGTATCGGACGACCAAGACCACACGAGGATCGAGGAACCCGTGTGAAAACTCTCACCTAAATCTAAGTCCCATTTATGTGGGGACCAGGAGCTCGTATCCCTGGAGTGATCTGCCTATTTCATTTGTCATTTGACTGTGGCACTTTAGAGTGGCTGCTTTCATTTCATATCCACCTACGACTCGGGAGGTTATTAGCAATCCCCCTGGATTTTGATAGTAGATTGCTGTGTGAGTCGAAGGAATTTGTATATTTCTCCCATCCGGGAGTGGTGCACGGAGGCATCCCGAACTTACCTGTAGTCGGGACTGTAACTCCTTCTGACAGGCTGTATATTGTGTGTGTATAACGAAGTCTGTTGCTATTTCTGTATTGATTTTTGGTTATTTTGGAGAAGGTCTTTGTTCGTGACCCTACTCCCAGCCAAGACACTCTGGACTGTTAGAGTCTGGTAGTCTCTCTACATATCTACGTATCCTAATCGAAGAACATCCCACAGGTCAAAGCCCGGTCCGTCGAAGATAAACGACACCGATAGGGATTACTTCAAGGTCACACACCAAATCTCGGGGCAGGCACTAGTTGTCTGCATTCGGGATTCTGACCCCGGCATCCGGACGCTCCATCCTAGAGGAACGGGTACACCCCGAAGCGTTCGGGTCGTCCGAGTTCTCGAAGCTCGTTCGTCTACCGGCACGACTATACGCCCTGGACGATAAAGGCGTTCACCCGCCTCGCCGCACATGCACGTCGTCACTGTCTTGTACAACGCTTCGTTCTCAGCCGGATCTGGAAGCTCCGCTGATACCATCTGATCGATCCGATCCCTGGTTCGAGGCTTGTCCTGATCGGCCAAGATGATCAAAATGTGAGCGTGAGGTAGACCGCGCTTTTGGAACTCCACCACATAGATTCTTGCTACGACTCGACCCAGTACGCCATCGTCCAAATCTTTCAGCAGCGCTCGCAGCTTTCGTTGCCAAACCCTCGCCTCGACGTCGGGACGATCTTGTGCATTTTCAATCACGAATGCTCTCCTTGATCTCGTCCCATTCCGGATTGCACGTCATAGTCAAGAAGATGTCTGGTTTCCCGAATTCACGCACAATCGACATCGCATCTTGGTAAGACTTGTACATATAGCGTGGGCTTCCTGTATGTGAAGGTGGCAGAATTATCCGACGCCCAGTCGCATCTAGGAAGTGAGGTCGGTCGGGAAGAGCCGGATTCACCAGTTGCCTGTTGTTTCGATCGTATTCCGAAATCCGTGCACCACCGTCCTGCATCACGGGCTGTTCACTGCGATACGCGTCTGCGAGTCCAACGTATAAATCGGCTCGAAACTCTTGCTGATGAGTTGATACGTAATGAAGCTGGTCTTGCTCTACTTTGGCTCTTTGGTCAACACAATATTGCTGAAATAGTCTCCCACCAAGATGTAGTACATGTCCGTCGTCAGGCTTTTCGTACAGACGATAAGCCACATGCTCTCGCATACTCATCTTTGTTTTCTTGTGGAACATTCGGCCATTTGCGTATTGATCACTGTACGTCCACCCAAGTTCTCCGTAGGGTATAGTAGAGGGTACTGGAGGGGTCGTACTTCGCATCAGTCTCAAACAGACGCAGTAAGGCGTGATTACGTGTGAACAGCAGCAGGTCGCGCGGTTTATCGAGATTCCCGTCCTCTACCAATGTGGCTGCAACCTCAGAGCCTCTTGGTGGATTGTGTGTCCCAGGCCGCGAAAGCTTATCGTGTAGCACAAACACAATGTCAACCACATCCTCCCCAGCCGCACGGGCATCATTAATGCGTTTCCTGAAGCCCAAATACTGCTGAGCGAACGCGTTGAAGGCCGCCATCATGGCCTCGATGTCTTGAAGGGTACACGACTTAGATCGGAGAAAACGCTCTGTCTGCGCAAAGCCCGTTGCTGCATGTCCGGGTCTACGATGTAGATCTGTGCGAACTTAGGCGCCGTCGGTTCGCCGGTCCTGCGGTCAGTGTAGGGAAGCAACGATCCCAAGTAGTGTCCCATCGCGCCTTGAATCCGGTAACTGTACACTCCTCGTTGACCTTGCACCTCTCTATCCTCTCGAACCCACTGCACAACCCCCAGTGTCACTTCGAGAAGCTCCAATGGAGTTAAATGCGAACACCTGATTGTAAGCCCTGATCTTATCCCGGAATTCCTTATCCGTTTCGTAATACTACACAGGATTGTGGGGGCCCTTTTCAGAGGTGACAATTGAACTCTCCCATCAAGACAGCACGCGAACGCCGATTCATCAGGCCACTTCAAGGCGTGACAGTAAACACACTCGATTCGGTTCGGCAGCTTGTGTCTGCCACCCACAACATTATTTCCCGAGATCATCGATACGTTGAAGTCATCGTGGTTAGCCCACGCATCCCGATACCGTGTTGCCTTGCGTCGAAGTCTCTCGTTTTCTCGTGCCGCACGGCGTTCCTCCTCAGTTGGCTGTCCACGCAGCACAGTAATTCGAACGCGGTTTGCCTCATGGCGAGCTTCGCGTTCTTCTGCTGTTTCGTTTTGCCGACGACTAAGTTCCCGCATTCGGTTGGCGTCGCGTTCTGTGGAACGCAACTGTTCTGGTTGATTTAGTCTCAAATCTCTTGGGACAACCGAGTTTGTGCACGGACACAGTCACGCTCTTCAGCAGATAAGTGTTGTAACCGGTTTCTTTCCGATGCCGCATGTCGCACCCGCAGTTGGTGGGCCTCAGAAGGGGGCGTTGAATTCTTCTCGAGTGCTCGATCCAGCCTCTCTTGCAGTATTTCACGCCTCGCGTCCCTGTACAGAACGGGTTAGCATAATGATATGGAGTGTACACACGTTGGCTTGGCCCACCTTGCACGCTTGGTCCCAAGGTTTATACGCCCCATGTTAGGGCGACGCAACTTGAAATCACTGTTAATAAAACAAACTGCCCACAGGACAACGCGTTAGACAGAATTCTAAGTGCACGGAGAATTCATTCTCAGTCACAGTCACACGTAGAATTCACAACAAAAACACGCATCTGCAAACCGGCTACACCCTGGATATCCTTTTCAGTACCGACAACAGTGACACTCTCACAACCAACACTGCTGTCCCGGTTCCTCGGAGTACAAACTACGCGGAGAGAACTCGCACCCCAGTACCGTGATGGATTTTTCAGCCTTGTGTTCAGACGCTAAATAAAATAAACCCTCGTTCTCAGGAAGTTTTGCCCAGAGTCTAAAGCCTCCCCCGTGCCATTGGTCCCCAGTCAAAGGCACAGGTTCCAGCTCCTCCCGGGATTCCATGTTGAACTTTTGGGCCGTGGACAGCCAGACGTATCCGGTTTCTGTCCACTTGCATCAAGCCGTCACCGCGATCGTAAAAACGAATTCGTTACTGGTATGTCGGCCGATGCCGTCCAACCCTTAAGAAATGCTGGCAGCAAGACCATGGCAGCCGAAAACGCCAAGGTCCCTCTCAGGACTCACACAGTGCCTTGCAGACCTCACTCAAAGTTGTATGGTTTGGCATCTTCGTACCGCCCGGCTTGCCAGCTCCCATCGAAATAAACCGCACACATATCCCGCCTACGACATACCCATGAGGGCACGGAGTGGTTTTTGTTGCACCAAAAATGATGCAGCCGGTAAGTCAGGGTTAGAGCGCCAGGGCAGTACTGAGGGTCTTCGTGCGATATCCTTTGCCCATCGCTAAGCACCCATAGCAAAGCGGAAAGCTCGGCTCCACTGGCTTGAAGCTTCGGGTGAATTTGGCCAATACCGAAGTATATAACGAAACGCCTATGTGCTCTCGCTCAGAGTGGGCTGTGGGCCGTAGCCCCTTAGCACGACGGTGCCCCTCCACACAGGAAAACCTGTGGAAGGCGATAACTTCACCCTAACTTCGCCCCAGGGGCCTCGGTCTATCTGTGACTGGTGTTTCACGTAGCATTCACACACACACACATATATGCACACGCACACACAGGCACACTCCATACAGAACACTACACACGCCGCGCACCTCCTGCGGGTCGTCGCTCCGCGCTACTTTGCGCTTTGAACGCTCCGTGAAAAGCATATATACAAAAGATAGTATATTAACTCGCATACAAAAGGCAGCACAATGAGTTACATACAAAAACTAGCCTATACTGAGCTAATGTTGCTAAACAACTAATGTTGCTGTTGTTGTTGCTGAAGTCGCTGGTTACGGCGACGGGGACATCTCGGTTGCGGCGGAGTCGGCGACGGCGACGACGACTCTCACGGGGAGGGATGGGCGGTGGCAGTGGTGGTGGGCCCATTGTGTGCGCCACCAACGCGCGGCTGAGCTGCCGCGGGCGGCCGGTGGTGGCGGCGGCGCTTCAAGTTGCCAGAACTGCCGACGCCCTGGGCCATTGGCACATGCCAGGCACCGACGCGCGGCAGCTCTGGCTGGACCCACCGCAAAGGCATCCCAGTCCACAACACGCACACCTCCGGGTGGGAAGTCCGCGCCCTTCCAGGTCTTGCGGAGGCAGCACCACCAGCGCACCACTCGAGCTGCTCCATTTTAGAGCGCTCAGAGAAATGAATACAAAACACAGTATATTATGTTGCATATTACATTGCATACAAAGCCCTTCCTCCTCTTTATGCCCAATGGCCGGCTGCGAAGGCTGGTTTTCTACCAATAAAAAGTCTGTTTTTGAGCGTGACCACTTGGAGGCGAGACACGCAGACACACACATACACCTTCTGGGGCAAGTGGTTTTTGATGGATACTGTGGTCCGTCACAAGATATCATGTCAGCATCGTATGATCCGTTGCGGCTCGTCTACTACTTTTACCGAAGGCCTTTTGGCGTCAGATTGCTAGCGAAACGAACCGGTACTGGGAGCAGACCCTAGAGGCACACTTGCAAAAAGCGGAAGAGCGAAAGAGGGCAGTGACACATCGAAAACAGCGCGATAGTGCCCAGCTGCAACGCAAATTGATGAAGTTCGAGAAGGTCTTCCCCATGAAATTGTGCAATAGGAGGGTCTGATGCTTGCTCACGCACTCAACCCAAGAAATTGTCTAGAGCTGCACTGGTCTACGTATCAGAATGGCGTGCTACCGGTTGGCGCGCGAGTAGCAATTGACGAAGGTATGCTGCCTTCACAGAACCGGCACAATCTTACCCGGACATATCCGAAGGACAAGCCGCACAAATGGGGGTCCAAGTGCGTGATGACTTGTTGTGGGGAGACTGGTATTGCAAAAGGTTTGTATGCTGATATGTCGTGCCTATGGTAAAGGACTTATGCTGACTTGAACTGTCTTATGCGAGCAACACACAGGGTTGAGCTGGACGTCGGTCGGAAAAACGATTCAGTAGGGGCCCAGTCGATGGATACGAAAAACGGACCTGCTGCTGTTATTCGCAATATCGCATCCGTTTTTCGTAGTATGCCCTACGAGGGCAGACGTCTTGTGATTGCAGTCCGCTACTACACTTCTAGTCCTCTCGTCCAGCAATTACGAACGATGGGGTTCACTTTTGTTGGAACTATCCAGACGAATCGTCGGGGATGGTGCAATGAAATCACATTTCCATCAAGCGGCGACCTGCAGCGATCCTGAGAGGCACACACAGGATGGCAGTGGAGGAATCGGACCCCGGGTTGGTGCTTTGGATGGGGCGACAACAACTACGTATATTTTCTCGGCTCCCATGTAAGTAACGAGCCAACAACAGTGCAACGCCGAGAAAAAATGGCGCCGTCAGAAGGTTCTGTGTCCCAAATTTGTGGCAGAGTATCAGAACTACATGGGTGGTGTTGATCGGCACGACCAGCTTCGACTTCAATCGTACTCTATGCAATTGGTGACAAGGTGTACAATCCTTATGTTGACGTGGTGGGTGTAACATGACTAATTTATGCTGTTCCGCACTGCAGATTCAACAAGTACTACAAAAGCTTGTTCTTAGGTCTCCTTGACATGGCATTAGTCAACGCATACGTCGTGTACACTTTGCTCTGGGAAAAGAAGAAGAAGAAGAACTCACATTTTGAGTTCTTGTCGAGGCTGCACAGTGCGCTTACAACCCAGGCGGAGGCTGACTTTGCCGAAACATCGGAGGCACCCGGACATCGACCGATCTTCACGAGCTGCCTCCGGTGGTAGTAGGAGGTCACACCGTTGTCCCGTTCAATGGCAAACGAGAGAACTCTGGTTCTGAGCGGACGCGGCAAAGAGCATGTAAGGTGTGCTCGTTTTACGAGCCGAAGGGAAAGAATAGAGGCGGATCGTCAATGTTCTACTGTCCTGCGTGCTCTGCGAACAGGAAGGGTTTTATAGTGCTGTGCAACAAGGTTCGTGGACATCCGTCCAATCTTGACTTGACTTGCGCATAGATTTGGCATGCAGTATGGCAGAACGGTGAGTTCCAGCCGAAGGGTAGTCGTATTCGTGACCGTAGCATTGTCAAAGAGTAGTGCAGGCATTTCTAATGCACTTACCATTCAGGTCAGCTGGTCTTGTGATGAGTATGACGGCCTTCATCATCACGCGCAGCAGACAGCATACTTCTGATTTTTTTGCCATGGCAACGACAGGGCAATTGCAGTGTGAGCCCGGCTAGTTTCCGGTTGTGGGGATTATTACCGAGGAGCTTAGCTACAAGGTAAACGAAAAAGAGCCAAAACTTTTACTTTCCTAAACTATGCATACTGAAACCCATACGATTTATTATCCCTTCTGGGAAGGGATAAGGCGTTTTATTATCACCTCCAAGTCGCACCTCCGCGTTCGATGGGTTAAGTGTTGCTTTAGAAATACGGACTTCCCTATGTCAAGGAGACATTATTTAAGGAGACAACCAATGTGTTCCAATAAGATCACTTTATTGTGCGCCCTTGTGTAAGGGAGACAGCTTCAATTGTTGAAGTAGGAAATTTGATTTTGTTGTTTCTCACCGCTCGACGATCAGTCAAGATTCCGATACCAGAACACGAGGGCGAAGAACATCGTGCTGGACAGGATCAGCCTCGGACGAAGAGGAAGGCGCTCAAGCCTGTAGGACGCCCGCGACTGAGCGACAGTGGAGGTCGTTGGCCCACCCAAGGCTCGATGAGCTCATACTCGAACCAGCTTAAGCTAGACGCTGTCAACCGTCTAGAAACCAGCGACGATGTGAAGAGTACAATCCAGCATTTCTGACCGAGGCTGCATCCTGAGGCATACAACGGCCGGCGCAAAGTTCTGCTGAAGTGGCGGAAGAGGAGGGCTGAGCTCGAGGACGCATGCAGAACTAGCAAAAAGAAACTGCTGAAGAAGGAGCGCAAGCTTGGTACGGGTATAATGTTATCCCCTCACGCAGCAGTAGAAGTCGTGGAATGGATTAATGACCTGAGACAGGAGGGCGTGCTCGTTCTGTCGCTGATGCTAAGACTCAAAGCTGAGGAGGTGGCGAACGACCACAACATCAAGGACTTCCATGTGTCGTAGTGCTAGCAGAAAGTATTCAAGAGGCGGCACAACCTTTCGCTGCGGTCCAAGATGCGACAGGGGCAGACAACACCAGAACACCTAGACGCAGTGCGCGCCACATTTGCTGCGGAAGTGTCGGCTGCCATGGACAGACTCGGCATTTTCAATGGTCTACAATGCAGACCAAACAGGTAGTGCGCTCTCAATAGCATAGTATGTATTATGTTATTTATACTAACTTGCTTTATCTCCAACGGTAAGGTGCTTTTTTAGTACTTACCAAAGAAGACAGCAAATCTTCGTAATCCTAAGACACTATGGATTCGCTGCCCTAGCAAAAGCAAGGAGCGCGCTACAGTGATGCTGCTGGGGGATAACCATGGTCAAAAGTGTGCACCTTTTGTTATTTTTAAAGCCAAGGACGCAAAAGACGGTGCCAAAACACTAGCCTACAGACAAGAACGTCGAGGCTTTGGTGTCCGCGTGTGGAAAGAGATCCAAGGCTTGATGGACTCTGAAAACTTACTAATTCACGGCAATCCAAAACGTGAGTGCGCTGCTTTAATGATGGTGAACTATTCGCTAATGGTTCTTGGTCTCTAGGATGGTGGAACCGAGAATTGTGGGTTGAGTTCCTTCGCTACCATTTTGCTAAGTGTGATGATATGCAGACACCGATCCTGTTGCTGTGGGACGACTTCTCCGGACACTGGACCCCTGAAGTCGTCCAGTATGCCGCTGAAATCAACGTTGAGCTGTTAAAGGTACCCCCGGAAGCAGCATCGGTTTGTCAGCCGGCCGACACTGCTTGTAATGCCCCGTTAAAGTCAAGAATACGAGAAATGTGGATTGCGTACTGGCGAGAGCAGCTGAAAAATCATCAAGTAGACAAAGAAATCCCATTCCGCATGGAGGCGCCGAACCGCAAAACAGTTGCTAACTGGATTGCTCACGGCTGGGAATTGCTCACTCCAAGAACAATTGCGAATGGCTACAAAAAGGCGAGGTTGCGCTGGGAAATCGGTGGCCAGGAGCTCCCAGCGGGGATGAGTATCTCGAGCGAAGCCTCGACTGAGCAGGAATTCTTTGCTAACACTGTGATCGCTGAACTGCACGACGTTCATGCCATTGACGAATTTGTTGGGGAGATAAACTCCGACTACGACTTTGACAACAGTCTAGATAGCGAATCTTCAGTAGGCTAAACTTGCTAACCGTACCACTTTGTCGTCGAAACGACGCAGTACATCAGCGAATTGAATCACCTCCCCATAGTGTCATGAAGATTTAAGTCCATGGCTATCCCCTTGTGCTCGGCCTAATAACAGCAAAAACAATAGTGGGTGTCAAGTTTCGTTTTAGGTCGAAAATTGAGGTTCTTTGCTGACAGCGGATTGGATAAAAATGAACCTAAAAATGGCCGCCAAGTCCAAGAAATTCTTTGGAGGTGAGAGAGCAGTTTTAGGTCCATTTATTATAATGGCTGGAAAGCATTCTTGTAGCAGGACGTCCACCAACTCCAGCAGCAGGCCCCACCGGGTCCAGCAGCAAAGCAACCCCAGCAACAAGATGCCAACCAACCCCAGCGGCAACAGGCCCTCTGGTCCAGCAAAAGCATCACGATCAACCTGGTAGCAGGAAGACGCGCAGTATTGTCGAGCAGCAGTACGGCGCTGCGAGCGCGCGCGAGCAAGAAGAAGCCTTGGTTGGGGGGCGGGCGCCCACAGGGCGAGATGGCGTTTGCACCGTAGGCGAGGGGTGCTCGTAGTGGAAACAGTAAAGTGGGCATGCAGGATCAGCGGCACTTACAGAGCTGTCAGTTCTACCAGGTAGATGCAAAGTTATGGCGTACCAGGGTTCGAGAACACCGGTCGCGCGACCGAAACTCGAATGCAACCTCCGAAAAGGGTCTCAAGGGTTGAGCTTTTCAGGTGGACCTGATTGGTTGTTATCCAGTAAGTCCAAAACGAGCTAAAACAAGATTTGACACCCACTAATGTCAACACTTCTTCTGGTACTGTGTCTGGTTTTCTGGGGTTTGTTTCTGGTGGCACGACTGCAACAACCAGTACTTACCTTGGTGGTCCACTTGGTGGCATGAAACGGGGGCATACGTCATCACTGTTCCACTCTACTCTATCAATCCATGATAGCACCAGCTCCACTTCGTGTAACTGATTTTTCGCGGTAATCAACTTCTTGAAGAACCGTAGCTGATCGTACGAAACAGACCCGTAGTCTCCCAGTAGGCAAGAAGCTTCCGGTGATTTTTGCGAGCACGAATCGCGCAGATGGCATTCTCAACCGTGTCCAGATGCAGCAGAGACTTGAGCATTGGCTTAGGCTGTCCGACATTGTAGTGGCGAATGTCTAACTCCATTCCTGGGACAACTAGCGGCATTTGGAAGCTACCCAATGTAGATTTAACACTTTCCCTGTTGTAGCTGCCTTCAAGTATCGAGAAAACGTCATCCTGGGTCACCTCTCGAGTGTCTTGTCCATTTTTAACGTCACGTGCATGTTTTCGTGCAATACTTAGCTGTTTTCCACAGGCTTGACCACGTAGCTTTTGCGCGGGGGCCTTTACGCCGTGGTGCCAATGCAAAGTTGAAAGCCTCGCTATTACTCAGGTTTGTCGGTGTCCCAGTCGACCTTTTGGTCCGTTGTGGCGGTGTCCGTCGGCGCCCATGCTATGTTATCCTTGGTTCTGATGGCGCATCTGCACTGGTGTCATAAATTTGACCATCCCCGAGCGTCGTTGCTGCTGTCCGCGGCGTCCTCGACTTCATCCTTTTTGTGACATCTGCCTTGCTGTCACTGCCATAACAGAAATCTCGAGCTTTGATTTAGCTGGTCTTCGTGCCCTCGGAAGCTTCAGACACCTCATCTTCCTTCCTGGAAACAAAATCTGGCACGCTTCCGTGCTTGAGCGTGTCACGAAAATCTTTAAGCCAAGCAAACGCATTCTTGTACGTTGATGTGTTCTGGACTGACATCACGTCCGCAATTTGGTCTAGCACTGCTCGCGATTTTGCGTACATATCTTCTGAGGTGATAGACTTGGAGTTACTTGGTTCTGTAACGGGGTTACACGAAGGTTGCTTCGCGTGTGGTACACACGACGGGCAACCTCTAGCGGATAGCCATCCGACTGGTACCTGGTACCCATTGACCTCACAGCCACTCATTCACCTCTCACTGGAGTTAACTATAGCTATAGTTAGACTCATACATTTACACCAGGTGCAGGCTAGCCGCTTTAAGAATTCGATACAGTTCGTATTTTGCAAGTTAATTGTGTTGGCCTTTGTTGGGGGGTGAGTAGACGACAGTTTGCAGTCAACGGAAACCAGAAATTGGAGTTGAAGAGCGCCAGTATGAATCGCAGTGAAAACTGGGACCAAGGTCGCGACACGGCGGTGGAGAGCTGCGATGAATGCTGGCGAAGTCGTTGCCGACCAAGTCGCAGGAGAAAAACAGTATGACAAACGGAGCAGTAGGAACTCTCCGTGTGCATGTGCAGTCTAGCAAGTAGGAGCAAGTAGGAGCTTGGAGCTCAGTCCAAAAGTTACCAGACAACCAACAAGTTGAAGTGTTCAAGCTACTTTGTACGGAGAAGGCCATATCGCAATAGGGTTATGAGCCCAATGGCGACTCCGAGCAGCAAGAGTGAGAACATGTCGAGGGAGCCGGACGTATCATGGAACAAGGACGACAAGCCGAAAGGCTGGAACGGCAAGGATTGGCCGATGTACAAGAATGTCATGATGCGGTACTTGGAGTGCTACAAGGTCGAGCCGGGCGAGACCGACTTAGACGAGATCGCGGAGGAAAAATTACGCCAAAGGACAACTGGAGCGACCTTGAGAAGAAGGTGTTCGCACGTCAAGAAACATTGCTCGGCAAGATCATCTCTGGCTCACTATCATGCAATCTCGCCAGGCAAGTAATCAACATGAAGAAGGGCTCTGAGATGTGAGCGTATCTGTCGAAACGATACGAGGGGCGTGAGAACGATACGACGACCCTCTTCACGCAGCGGACCCTGCGGCAGAAACTGGAGATGGCGTTGTGCCGGCCTGGTGCAGATGTAGAAAACCACCTGCACTACATGATGTCACTTCGCGAGCAATTGGCAGCACTGAATGCTGACGTCGGTGAGGCGTGGATGGTCGATTTGATGATCAGATCGATGGCCCAATTTGGATACTACTCGCAATTGCAGACATTGCAACTTATCGGGAGTGATAAGTTAGACAATCCGGTGGCGGCGAAGGCCATGATCCTGAATCTGGACAAAAACGCTTTTGTAGAGAAGTAGCTGCAAGCCCGGCGATTTGGTGGGAACCAAGCTGGAGGTGGCAGCATCCAGGCTCAGAACGGTGCAAACGGAAAGAAGCCACACGCTGTGGGTCAAGCCAAGAAGAGTCAAGGCAACCCAGGGCAGGCGAAGAAGAGCAGCAAGAAGGCTACTCAGCGGCAGGCTTCGACCAAAATACATGTTTCTACTGCCATAAGCCAGGGCATAGGAGATTCGAGTGTCCTGAACGAAAATATGATGGAGATGCTGAAGGTGACGGGGGTGCTGCTGCCGAAACGCATGTCAAGTTCTCTGCAAGCGTGGCGGTGCCAAGCGCTGCAGAAGGAGCAACGAGTCGTCGCGCAAACCAAGTGATGGAAGCAATAAGGAGTCCCCAGCTGAGTCTAAGTGAGAACGGCTGCCGTACGATGCGAGCAACTGGTGTTTTGACTCGGCCTGCAACTGGAGCCTTGTCGGTGACAAGCGCTATTTCCTGACGTATCGCACCTTCAAGAGTCGGAGAAGGAACCAATCTACTCAATCCACGGAACTACGATGCCGGAAGGCGTCGGAACTGTCGAGATTTGGTGGAAAATCCAAGGCAAGATGGTGTCGGTGCAACTGGAGAATGTGTTCTACGCCAAGGACACTGAGAACCTGATTTCGCAGTACAAGATGGAGACACAGGGATTCAAGGTGTATTACGACACCGAGCGCCACGTATACTCCGCTAAGAAGAATGGCGTGTTGAGTATGTGGGTACGCAGAAACTCCATCGGGATGTACTTCATCAAGGCACACAGTACATATCTCTCTGAATACAAACCCAAACAGAGACCCGAAGTGTTCGAGAACTACACCATGAGTGACGGTGTCGAAAATCTGCAAAGGTGGCATGAGCGCCTGGGGCATACTTGCCCGGAGCATGTACAGATCATGGCAGACCGCAACCTAGTGGAAGGTTTGCGCCTGCGGCAGCGCGAGTTCAACTACTGTGAACCGTGTCATTTGGGAAGCAGAAAGCTCGCGCGCTGAGTAAAGATCTTGACCGTGGACTGAAAAGCAAGAACCAGCTCGTGTTCGCGGACTTGTTTTTCCCTCCGTCGGCGTACGGGACGAGGTACTCGGCTGTATTGGTGATTTTGGACGTCTACACGCGTTTCATCACCGCGTACCCGGTCAAGTCGAAGGGTGCGGAAGAGGTAAATGCACTCATGCGCCGATACGTCACGTGGACGGAGAGGCAGAATCCAAGATTTCCAGTAAAGGAGATTTCGACAGACAATGATGGCGAGTTTTTCAATGCGGAAATCGATGCCTGGTACCAGCATCATGGGTTTGAACACAACGAGAAGCCTGCTAAAACCTCGCATTTGAACCTGTTCGAGCGGCAGCACCAGACATTGAACGGTATGCTCAAGACAATGATGGCGGATGTCGGATTTCCGAAGTCTTTCTGGGTGGATGCTCTCCGGAATGCAGTGTATGTCAAGAACCGATAGTACACCAGAGCACTCGAGAAGACCCCGTACGAAGCTATGTGGGGAGAAAGCCTGACGTACATCACATTCGCCGTTTTGGAGCGCTCGCTTACGCACACACGAAAGTTGGACCGAACAGAGCGAAATTCGATGATAATTGCCGGATCGGATATGTGCTGGGTACCAAGACGGACATCTTGGCTGTAAGCTTTACTTTCCCCAAGCGCACACGGTCGGTTTTATGCTGGACGCCAAGTACAACGAAAGTGTCGTGTACAAGACGAGATACGCGCAAGAAGACGAAGTTGTTCATTGGTCGTTCGACGCTGAGGACGAGGACGTAGTCGATGCCATCGATGCTGCGGACGCAGATGTTAGTAGTGTCGAGGCTGATGCAGACGAGCAGTGCCTCGAGGGTCGGTGGAGAGCGTGTTTTACGACGCAGACGCGAACTTCCCAGCAGACGAAACGGTGTTCAACAAAGTTCGTGCCCCTCAACAAGCTGACCGTGTCGAGGAAGCAGAAGCCGACGACGGAGCAGAAGCAGATAGTGAACCGGTCGATGATGAAGCCGATAACGCTACCGAAATTGCTGATGAATACTTGGATACAGGTGAAGGTGCTGAGACGGCAAGTGCTGATGAACCTGCTGAGAGTGATTCTGTTGAAATTGATGATCTTCGTGACAAGAATAAAGAAGACGAGTTAGTCGATGACAGCTCGAGCATGGACGTGGATGAAACAGGTGAACCTACCAAAGAAGTTCATTTGGGCGTGCGTCGGACCCGTGAAGAAACCAGCAGCGTGGATGGAGCTGATGAACGGCACCCAAGGAAGCGACGGGTAGGTCTACGCGAGTATGATGGTGGTAAGGAACATGAGTTTTCGCTGTATGCTGCTGTCTCCTACGCTCTGGAAGCTTTGAGTATTGAACCTGAACGTGTCTGGCACGAGTCTGAGGTGCGTCTACCACGGACGTACAAGGCCGCCATGCGATCCCCACCGCACAAGGAGTGGTGGAAGGGGATGGAGGAGGAGATGGCCGCCATGGAGGCCAAAGACGTGCTGGAGTTGGTCTCGGAGAGCGAGATGCCTAAAGGCAAGAAGGCACTGAACACCATGTGGAGGTATCAAGCCAAGACGGATAATCTCGGGAACGTGAGACGTTTTCGATCTCGACTTGTGGCTCGAGGTGACGAGCAAGAGGCTGGCTGTGATTATGTGGATACGTTTTCACCGGTGGCGCGGATGGCGACACTGCTGCTGTTTGTGGCGCTGTGTCTCATTTTGGGCCTCATCCCGTACCAATGTGACGTGAACACCGCATATTTGAACGCGTTGCTGCAGATTTTGCACTTTATCAAACATATTCCAGGGTTTCCATGTCCAAAAGGCATGGTGTGGAAAGTAAAAGGGCGCTGTACGGACTTCATCAGTCTGGGCGTGAGTGGAATGAGTTGATCTCTGCGTGGCTCAAGGCTCGGGGGTTCAAGCAGTTCACGACTGAACCTTGCTTGTTTGTGTACCAAGATGGTGAAGTGACAGCGTTGCTGTTGCTTTATGTCGACGACATAATTCTTGCCACAAATCAAGAGGAGTACAAGGTTGGTCTGTTCAAGGAACTGAACGAAGCTGTTGGTATCAAAGACCAGGGAGTGCTACATGATTTCCTAGGCGTGCAGTTTAATTTCGCCGAGGACGGCATACGCATGCACCAGACCAAGTACTACCAAGATGTGATTAAAAAATACGGCTTTACCGGTGCTGTAGGTTGCAGATTGCCGATGGGACGACTACCAAGTTGCAGGCTGCGAGTGATGAAGACGAGGTGGACAAATCATTCGACTATCGTGGTGCGATAGGGAGTTTGATGTACCTGGCCACGACAACGCGGCCTGATCTGTCGTATACCGTGGGTCAGTTGAGTCGTGTTGTAAGCCAACCAACTGCAAAGCATTGTGGTGCACTGAAGCGCGTGCTGAGATACCTGGTCGCGACTAAGGAAGAGGGGATATTCTTTAGCCGACGTGCGGCTAAGGAAATGAAGAGTAAGTTGGTCATTGATGGATTCTGCGACGCGGACTGGGGGAACTGCCCAGATACCCGCAAGAGCGTCACGGGTTTCGTGGTGAAGATCGCTGGTGGTCCTGTTAGTTGGGCTGCTCGGCGCCAGACTGTCGTTGCACAGTCAACAGCCGAAGCCGAGTATGTTTCGACGTGTGAAGCGTGCATGGAGGGTCGTGGCATAGCAAATGTGTTGATGGAGGTGCTGCCGGAGAAGTACTCCGTCGAATTGACAATTGGGGTTGATAACCAGGCGGCGCTTGCCTTGGCTACCAATCCGACTTACAGCCGCCGAACCCGTCACATCGAACTGCGATATCACTATGTGCGTGACCAATTGAACCAAGGACAGGTTGTACTTTGGAAGATTGCAGGGGAAGAAAACCCCGCTGATGCTTTCACGAAGCCGCTGGCGGTGCCTCGACTGATCAAGATGAAGGGTCTGTTGGAAATGATCCCATTGACGAGAAGCACTGCACGCGAAGACATGCGAGAGAAGTACTTCGCTGGTCGGCGTGCCATTCTGCGGGACAAGAAAGTTGTTCCGAAACCTGTTGTTCCGGAGGACGGCGTGTTGGAGTAGACAACAGTTTGCAGTCAACGGAAACCAGAAATTGGAGTTGAAGAGCGCCAGTATGAATCGCAGTGAAAACTGGGACCAAGGTCGCGACACGGCGGTGGAGAGCTGCGATGAATGCTGGCGAAGTCGTTGCCGACCAAGTCGCAGGAGAAAAACAGTATGACAAACGGAGCAGCAGGAGCTCTCCGTGTGCATGTGGAGTCTAGCAAGTAGGAGCAAGTAGGAGCTTGGAGCTCAGTCCAAAAGTTACCAGACAACCAACAAGTTGAAGTGTTCAAGCTACTTTGTACGGAGAAGGCCATATCGCAATAGCCTTTGTATAAGGGACACTGACTCTGCGAGTCCTCAGTTACAGGACTGTACTAGGTTCTTGTATAGAACCTGAGGCTGAACGCCTAGAACTGAGACTCGGGGAGTCCTACGTCTTCCTCTGTGCCGTGCACACCTAAGCAGACCCGCTGCACCTGGTACCACTCGTAGTCAATCCGACTCCTGAGTCGTAGACTGAATCTCTGTGAGAATGGAGCACCCGGCGTTCGCGCACTTGTCTTCAAGCCAGCAGGACACGCTTAAAAAGCTAATGCCCCTGCTAGACCCTGAGGGCATGGCTCACCTGGCGTCACAAGGTCCGGACGCGGTTCACGCGCGCCTCAAGGCGTTCTCTACGTATGTGAATGCTCTTATGGAGCACATCCAGCTGCGAGTCAGCGATGCTGCGCCTCAGACGATGTTAAGACCCAAGCCGCTCGTATTGAGCGTTAATGCCTTTTCCGGCAATGAAGGTGAGAACCTTCAGCTGTGGACCCGGTGGTCGAGATGGCTATGGGTTCTGCCATCCTCCAAGCCGAGGAACAACGCGTTGCGTTCACTGTCTCCAAGCTCAGCGGGCGAGCCCGGGAGTGGGCACTCACGTGCGGAGCGTCCGTTGACGCTGCCTTCTCTACATGGGAAGAGCTGAAAGCCCAGCTAGCGCAGGTGTTCTCACCGCCTAATCAGGCCTATCGCGTACGCTCACGCTTCCTTGAAATCCGCCAAGGCAAGAAGGAACTGGTGGACTATGTCCAGGAGCTGCGTGCGCTCATGGCGGGTATGGTCGCCGAACCTCTACCGGAGGTGGTGTCCGTAACCATCTTCATGGAAGGACTGCGGGCCGGCGTCGCCCGTACGGAAGTTTCCGAACCAACCCGCGCTCTTTTGAAGAGGCTGTTACTGTGGCATTAAATGCCGAACACAACTTTAAGTTGTCACGGATTGGAGTGAGCGCCAGCTCGGGCGGGCCGGGAGGTGCCGAGCCAATGGATCTCAGCTATGCTGAGGATGAAGAAGCAGAGCTTCGGGCTGTCGAACAGCAGGCAGGCATCCGCCGATGCTACGTGTGCGGGAGTACCCGCCACCGAAAGCCAACTTGCCCCTGCGCAGACAACGCTTTGGTCGTTTGGGTCCCATCCCGGCTTCGGGTCATACCAATGGTTCGTCGCAGGGAACGACAACTCCCAGTAGGCGCGGGGCGGCCTACTGGAGAAGAACTGGGTTCTGTTGTGCCTTGTGAAGGTGACGGACGACAGGGCTCCGCCCCGAAGAGAGCCGTGCTCTAGAACACGGAACGTATATGCAAGCCGGGCTTGCTGGTCGTCCTCGTGGACGTGAATGGCTTTGAGAAGCCGTGGGTCGTCTTGATAGACTCAGGAGCGTCTGGCAACTACGACAGGCGCTCCACCGTAGATGGGAGTCAGCAGTATGCTGAGGCGCTGAGAGCGCGAGAGGGTGACATAGTTACTGTCCGTCTAGCGACGGGAACCCGTGTCACGGTGCCGAAGGTCCCAATTGACCTTAGAATGAAGTTCCTGGACTTCGATAGCGTGGAACGCTATCTGGTCCTCGACCTGGATTCGAGGTATGACCTCATCCTGGGCGTGGCGTGGCTGGAACGCCACGAGCCCTGGATTGATTGTAGGTCGAAGACCTTAGGCGCAACGCGCATCTCTCCTAGTGGAGCATTGGCGAGTCATGAACCCACCTCTGCTAGGAAGCAGAAGCGGTTTTGGCGCGAGCACTGGGCCGAAACGGCCATGGTGCTGGACATCGGTGAGTCCGAGTTGGTATACAACACCGCTGTCGGGGACAGGAGTCCCAATAAGCGCTTTGCGCTGGTCGATGAAATGTCGACGTTCGGGCAGAGCCCGGTTGTTTCTTGTGGAGCGGCACGTACGCCGCCAAGTGATGGTCGCCGACCGTGTGATCCATCGCTGAGTGTCGATGAAGACACTGAGCCTGTGAAGGCTGATTGTGGGGCAGCACGTACTCCGCCGAGCGATTCGTCGCTGGATGTCAAGTTTGACATGAAGTCTGTCAGCCAGACTAGACGTGGGGTGGCACGTTCTCCACAGCGCGGAGTGGCGCGTAATCCACTTAGTGGATATGGCTCGTCGAGAACGTCTTCGCTTGAGGTGCATCTGGCCCTCGAGCCTTCACAGGCTGATGGCGCTGCCACTGTCGCCATGATTCCCTCGTCCGGACGATCTCTGTCGCGGAGGAGGAGGAGGGTGAGACGCGGAGCGCCTGCGACGTCGGTGACGTCAGACGAGGTGTCCAGTGTGTCCAGCAGCAACGCTCCACGCGACTGCAGTGAGCAGTTGAACACCCTCGTCGATGGAGTGACGGGTGCGACATTAGCCTAGAGACCATCCCGGCGATCGAGGAGCTCTTAGAGCTGGACGAGATGTCAATTGCCGAGTTTGGCGAGGCCTTAAAGGCGGGCGGACTCGCCGAAGTGGTCAAATGTCGAGCTGAAGAGGAGCTCAACTCTTCTTCACTTCTTGACGAAGCAGTCCTCGAGGACACCAATAAGGCGCTTAATGCGCGGAGGGGATCCTCGATCCTCAAAGATCCTTCTGATCCCTTTTTCTTTGATAAAGGAGTACCAGGACGTGGTGCCACAGACCCACCGTCTTGCTTGCCTCCGGATCGAGGTGTCCGTCACGAAATTGACCTGGTTCATGGAACCAAATACTGCGTAACTCGGCAGTGGCCCTTGCCAAAGGAACAATGTGACGTCATTGACGCGTTCTTCCGTGCGAAGCACGAGGCAGGATTAGTGCGCGAGAGTAAGTCTCCGCACTCCACGCCGACGTTCTGTGTCAGAAAACCCAATGGCAAATGGCGCATCGTCAACGCTTGAAAATAAGCTCAATGCCGCCACCATCCCGGCACAGACGCCAATTCTTCGGAAGGACGTTCTTCAAAACAACATGGTTGGATGCACCATGTACAGTGCCCTTGACCTCGTCGATGGTTACTACCAATTGCTCATGCGAGCCAGCGATATACCGCTAACGGCGGTCAGCACCCCGAGCAGAATGCTCTGGGAGTGGTTGGTTATGCCCCAAGAGCTTTCGAACGCGCCAGCGACGTTCAATCATCTCGTGACGCAGCTCTTTCGGGGCCATCGGGCGTACGCACAAACGTACTTTGACGATATATTCGTCCATAGTCGTGCGGAGCACGGTAAGTCGGATGTGGAGAATCACATCAAACACTTGCAAGCAGTGCTCGAGTGCATGCATGCAGATAAACGCCTCTTCGGCGCCGAGGAAATTCCTTTCCTCGGCTGCTTCATTAGGAAGTACGGCCTTAGGGCTGATCCAGCCAAGGTCAAGGCCATCGTGAACTGGCCGGTTCTAAAGAACCAGAAGGACTTGCGTAAGTGACTTGGCCTGGCCAACTAGTTGCACAAGTATAGCGAGAATTACGGTGACGTGGCGCGGCCACTCTCCAACCTCCTTAAGAAGGATGTGGAGTGGCGTTGGGATGCCGAGCATCAAGAAGCCTTTGATAAAGTTAAGGAAAGCCTTCTGCATGCGCCAATCTTGGCACTCCCGGACCCCGGTCGTCCGTTCAGCGTCGTTTGTGACACCTCCGATTTCGCAATCGGTAGTGCTTTACTGCAAACGGACGCCGACGGGCATGAACGCGTGATTGCGTTTCAATCTCGCCAGCTTAAGGCTGCGGAGAAGAACTACCTAGTTCATGACAAAGAGCTACTTTCGATGAAGTATGCTCTAGTCAAATTCAGGGTCCACCTGCTCGGCTCCAAGCTTGGGAAGGTCTGATTGATTTACATGCATCTTCACCAGAATAACTTGTTGTATACCAGAAGGCTAATGTATTGTGTGTCATTCATTACCCAGGGGTCAATATGTTCAACATGCACTCGTTATCAACGAGACGAAGCCAAACCTGCAGCGAGCAGTGGACGAGTTCAAGAGAAACAACCCCAGCAGCTCAAGTATCAAAGTTATCTTTAGCGACAAGGCGCTTCTCGAGATGGACGCCCTTAAAAATGCTTTTCCGCATGCCAGACAGCTGCTGTGCCGTTTCCACGTTTCTGAGTGGTTGCACAAGTAAGTGGCGAGGCTATCGACAGGTACATCAGAAGAGAAGGGTGTTCTCAAGGGCGCCATGACTGCGCTAATGAATGCACGAAGCGAAGTGGACTACCAGGAGCAGAAGGAAGGATTACTGACTCGCCTTGGCGGCGAGTCCAAACATCCGCTATATGCGATTTTTCTGCGACACTGGGACACTGGGACACGTGCAAAGACGAGTGGGTAATCTATCTGCGGTCAGGTGTTCCCCATATGCAAAAAACACTAACTACCGAATCGAAGCCAAGTGGGAGAACCAAGCAAGTTATCAAGCCAACATTTGAAATCGACGAAGTGATTGCGACGCTTCTTAAGCTACAAGAATGGGCTGAAGAGGAATACCTGGGTGAAATTCATCGCGTCGGATCAAGACCCGTCCAGAGTGGCGAAGACCCAGAGCTCTCCGCACTGGCAGTTCAGCTGAGTGAGTACGCATTCAATTTTGTTGCAAATGAATACAAGGTAGCTGCAGGTTCGATGGTGGACTATGATGTTGAAATAACAGGTACCAAGGCTGTTGCTTTGACAAGCCGTTCGTCTCGTGAGAAATTTCTTCTAGACCTGAAGGTAGCAATTGGAGTGCATGTGATTTCTGGTTTATCTTCTGGTATTCCGGTGTGAGGGTCTGATGTACGACCTGGTTTTCATTCTGTGTTTATGGTTTCCATGCTGGTTTGGGCAACGCATTCATAGTCAACTAACACTGAGTGTTTCGCTGTCTTTGCCCACCTCGTTCTCGATATTGTAGCGCTTCTCATGTACATGCAGCTTCACCCGTACGCTACTTTTACCGTGTCGACACGTTTTCTACTACCGACGGTACAACAACAGCGAGTCTGTCGTTCCGCCATTCTCGTTCTATAGCCAGTGTTGGACACTGCGTTGTCTTGACAACGACATCAGCAGTGGTGTTGTCACTTCGGGAAGCGGAGATGATTCAGAGAGAACCTGTAGCGGGGCTGCTTAGGTGTGCACGGCACAGAGGAAGACGTAGGACTCCCCGAGTCTCAGTTCTATGCGTCCAGCCTCAAGTTTTATACAAGAACCTAATACAGTCCCGTAGCTTAGGACCCGCAGAGTCAGTGTCCCTTATACAAAGGCCAACACAATTAACTTGCAAAATACGACCTGTATTGAATTCTTAAAGCGGCTAGCCTGTACCTGATGTAAATGTATGAGTCTAACTATAGCTATAGTTAACCCCAGTGAGAGGTGAATGAGTGGCTGTGAGGCCACTGGGCAGTCGGATGGCTATCCGCTAGAGGTTGTCCGTCGTGTGTACCACACGCGAACCAACCTTCGTGTAACCCTGTTACACCCCCACCCCCCACCAAACCGTGGATACGGAGGATCTACGCCTTTACCCGCTGATTAGCGGAAGGACTGCCACATGCACACGCCGAGCGCTCAGTGAGCACTCCTTATGCGCCGTGCGCGCTTCGTCTTGGGCAAGGCCCGGCGACCTCACTAGCTGCTGCAGCCTTTCGGGGCACATCCAGTGCTAGGGGCCGTTGAACCAACAGGTGGAGGGGCACCAAAGAGCTGTCGGCTCGCAGTGACCGCGCATCTCGTATTTGTGAGAGCCGCTCAAGGAGCATAGTGGCGTATGTCTCGTTTCGAGCACGTTAGTGTCGCACTTATTGTGCCTTGGCGCTCCGGGCAGCTCTCTTGCGCGCTCCAGGAGACACCGTGCTCAGTACGAGGGAAGCGTATGACGCTCTAAGATGACGGAGTCACCGTTTTCTTGGAAGAGATCCAACAGCGACAAATTCCTCTCGCTGGATGGGATGGGTATCCAACCATCCATCATCAGCACACGCTCCAAGAGCGTTAACCACTCGGTCACCCTGCATGGCAAAATGATTGGGACAAAGTCCGACAGCAATGGATTGCTCTGGGGAGGCAAAGGAGGAAATTGAACCCTCCGTCAACAGCTCACGCCTAGTAAGCATAGACCGCTCCGCCACGAATGTGGCAACCAATGTGGACTCTGTCCAGCACCATAATAGTGTTATCGATGCTGCGCACAGCGCGGGATCGAACCCTCGATCGTCAGCACGCGCTCTAAGAGCAACATCCACTCGCCCGCAAATCTGGACGATGCTCAAGAGCAGTAAGGTAGAGATATTACTCTCTCGCTTTGAGACAACGTTCCTCGTGAACATCATCTCTGCTTCAATCGATTAAAGCCTGCGGAGGGGCACCCTTTATGGGCATCTCATTCGCTCTAGCTATATGACAGCACCAGCTCAGAGAGCATCTACTGACATAGCAGCTTAAGGTCAGAGCTTGAGCTCAGCTGCTGACCTAGCAGCCCCCAAGCTAGGGAAAGCGCGGTTCGACCGCTGACGCGTCCGATCGTTACGATCAAAGGCGTCAACGACGTCGGGGCAATCTCGACGCAGTGGTACCTCGAAATCCCATGAGTTTTGTGAATGTGGATATCCACGCCACTTCACTAGGTACTGTGTACGACCGCGGTTGTGGCGCCGGGAGATAATACGCTCCACGTGATATTGAAGCTCTCCATACTCATCAAGCAGTGCCGGTGGTGGGCAGCGTACAGCCTGGTGCCGCACCTTAGGCGAAGACACATGCTCAGCTTGTTGAGTTTTAGAGCGGTGTACGGCAGATGTGCTGCTCGCCTCATCGAGGCCAGGTTGATTACTTGCACTTGCAGCGCCTTGGGCCATTGGCCGATCCGTAGTAGTCACCACTCGTGTCTGCCCACGGGATGGTGGCGCTAACTCATCCATGCTCACCCCATTGGGATCCCGATACGGCTTTAGTAAGCCCACGTAGAATACGGGATGCGTGCGCATCTTCTTGAGGAGGTTTAGCGTATACGCTAGGCCCTTCTTGGCCACGACCGTAAACGGTCCGATGAAGCGCGGGCGCAGCTTGGTCTTGAAGACCGCGGACACTGCATGTGTAGGTAGGTTTTAGCGTTTAACAAAACCGGGTCTCCGACCTCAAAATGATGTGTATTGCCTCTGCCTTTTGCATCAGCCTGTTCCTTTTGAAAGTCTTGGCTCTCGGCCATTGCGTCACACACATGTCGTAAGACATTAAGACGGATCGTCAAGGAGTCTTCGACTTGTGTGCGGATAGCATGAGGGCTGACATCAGCAAGGCTGTTGCCGATCTTTCCCCCACCAAGCCCAAGGCCACTGCGTGGCGGCGTTAAAGGAACGCGAGGGTGAGAGAGACAGTTCGCATAGAACGGAGTGAAGCCTGTCGAGGCATGCACCGCATTGTTCAATGCGAACTCAACGAGTGGGAGCATCGCGCTCCAACGCTTAGGCATTTCAGCGCACACGCTGAGGAGGATATCCTCCAGAACGCGGTTGACGCGCTCAGTTTGACCGTCGTCTGCGGATGATCCGCCGTGGACATGTCCAACTTGGTACCGAGCACCTTAAAGACGGACGTCCAGAACTCCTCAGCGAAGCGGGGATCTCGATCCGAGACTATAGACGTGGGCAGCCCATGCTGCCGAAAGACACGGTCTAAAAACAGCGCCGCTGTTCCTTCTCCATCGATGGAATCCGGCACAGCCGCTAAGTGAGCCATCTTGCTCAAACGGTCAACAAAGACCACGATGCCCGTGTTGCCTGCCGAGTCTTTCGGCAGACCAAACACAAAGTCCATGCTCATGGATTGCCAATACCCCGTGGGTACAGGCAAGCTCGCGAGGGGCGCCGCCGCATGCGGCGAGGGTTTAACGCGTTGACACGTCTCGCACGTGCGCACATACGTGCTGGCCCACTTATAAAGCTTCGGCCACCAATAAGCCTTGCTTATTGAAGCATAGGTCTTTTCACGACCAAGATGGCAGCTAAGCGGTGTGTCGTGAGCTTCGTAAAGGAGGCGATACTTGAGATCCTCGTCACTAGGGACGGCCACACGAGGTCGATTCTCTGGTCCCGTGCTGTAATACAGCAGACCACCATCGAGGGTGTATCGATGCAGTCTCGCGCGCTAACGCGCCGACAGTTTGATGTCCGAGTCTTTAAACTCCTCGCTCCCATGATCATGTAGCAAGGCTACGCAAGCGTCATCACGAGCATACGCCGCTCGAATGAGGTCGGGAACCGACGAGGTCACCATGGTGATATGAGCAAGCTCGATGTCCGGACGGCGTGAAAGCGCATCGGCCAGGACATTTTGCCGTCGCGGCTTGTACTTCACCTCGAAGTTATACTCCGCAAAGAAGGAGAGCCAACGGGCCATCCTCTGAGAGAGGTGCGGCGACTGTGTCGCAGTGCGTAGTGATGCATGATCGGTGAAGATCACAAATGGAGTCGTTGACTACGAAGCTAAACAGCTTGTACCGGTTGATGTTTGTGCCATGAGTGGTGTCCACCAAGACAACCTCGGGATATGCACGAAAGAGGCGTTTCATGCCAGCCTTCCGGAACATGACCACTTGAGCTGTACGGGTTGTTCCGTCCACGAAAACTTTTGCCGAGTGGACTTCATTTTCGTCGCAGAACTCCCGAAGACGCATTCCGATCTCTGTCCGCTCGTGCGCTCCTTGCCAGACTAACTGTCTTTTCGAGCTTCGCATTTTAACTCGTGAAGAAGATTGTGGACATCGGAGAGCTTGCACTTCTTATCTGCATATCATAAGAGAGCAACGATGTCAGTCAGAAGCCAATAGTTGATTACACAATATACAACGACGCACCTGAGTTTTCTCGCAAGTATGCCAAGATTCATTTGGGGTGACCGCCGGCCTTGTGCAAGTTCTCGACATGACCTAGAAGCGCAGGATCTCGAATACGACGATTTTCTGCGTAGTATGCCCACAGCCTCTACGTTAAATCGTGATTGTGCACGCCTTTAGCGGTGACGTGCAGATACCAGCCAACTTTTACGCCCCCCACCATGTCACCGTCGCAACCACCTTGGCCGTACATCCTGTAAACCGCGCGTAAGTGTGAGTCCGCACACCTTTGCCTCGAGACACATACTTGTTTCCGTGCGTGCAAACAAGGATTTTACAATAGTGTTTCCACTTCTCCGAAATAATTCCCGTGGCGTTGTGGACACTCTTCTTGATCTGCTTGTTGCGATGCGAAATTTTCACCGAGCTGCGACCGCGAAATCGCTGGTACGTATTCGCACAGAAGATCTTGAAATGAGTCTCGAAATTCTTCCAAGCATACCACCTGGCTGGGAAGTTCTCCAGAAACTGACCGGGCTCGCCTCTATCGTAGACTCCCCCAGTACGTGTAACTCCACATCATAAGACGTGCTGTGGTCTTCTGGTGGTTCCACGTGTAGATCAGATGATGCATCCACCAGAAGCACTTCGTCGTCATCGCGTTTATAGTCATCTTCACTAACGGTGTCGTCCCCACACCTGCCGCTTTCATCCATGTCTTCAACGATGGATTCCGGCTCATACTCCGAATCGGCGTCATCAGACTTCGAGTTGGAGTCAGAATCGGCAACGCTACTCGACGTCTCATGCCCAGCATCCTCTCCCTCCTTTCGCTGTTCCTCGCGCTGTATCTGAAGTGCCTCGAGTGTGAATCATGGGATCGGTTTGCCCTCCATCTTGAGTCGCGCCACGTACGCTTCACGAGCGGACCGCACAAAAGCGGTTGTTGCAATCTCATCGTCGGTCTTGGAAGGGGGCGATCCGTCTTCAAGACCAGCGTTGCGACGAATTGCATCCAGCACTAGACGGGCATACGCACGGATGCGCCGATTCTTGGCCTCGGTGTATACCGCTCGCTTTTCTTCGGATGTCCGCTCACTGTCAGGCGACTCCTCGGCGCTCTTAGCAACCAGATCAAAACACGATAAACTATCAGACGCATTACGGTCGAAGGGTGGCTGTGGACACGACGCGTACCATCTCTTCCGAACTCCCCGTGTACCTGCGTTGTGCGCCGGATTTTGAAGAATGAGTGGTGCCAGACGGTTGGGATCAAAATTTGTGCACGACGCAACAAAAACAGCAAGATAATATATTACGGAATCAGCTGAATCAGATTCCGTACAACTGCAATACTGTACCAGCCACCATACCAAACCCTCGGACCTAGAGGACCCGTACCAGAAAAATGGTACATGCGCATAGGGGAAAATGGTACATGCGCATAGGGATGGCCATATTTGGTGTGTTCCACAAAGCGTTTGGGGAGGTAGTTTTGGATGGTCAAGGATAGATTGTGATGCGAAACGGCTGAGAGGGCCATGTAGATAGGCGCAACCACAAGCCCTGAAACGGCCTGTGGGCCGAGAAAAAGGCAGAAAACGAAAAACAAGCCAAAACATGCAAAAAACACGAGAGCGCTGCGCTCTCGACAAGGTGAAAAGAAAAATGATCGCCAAAATCTCGTGGCGGGGTCCAGTATTAAGAGCACTCTATTCTCAGTCAGCCACTTGTGCTCGCTATCATTGGCCAGCACTCCACCAATCGGAGAGTGCCACGCCTGAGGGCACGACACGTGGCTAGTGGGTGGCCACAAGTCAAAGAAGCTGCTGGGACAGTGCCGACACGGAGCTTAAGCTCTCAGTCGGTCATTTTTAGCCTGTTCCCGGCAGGCCTCAAGCGCCCCTACTCCAAGCCTGGCGCCGTTCTGGCACGTGCCTCCCCCATCCTGATCTAGACGCTCTGTGGTCAGAGTACAGGACTTTGACCTGGGTTACCGGTTCGAATCCGGCTAGATTAATATTGTGTGTCTTTGGGGGTGGAGGCTGCTGATATTCCTGCTGCCGTGCTGTGTTGCGGCTGCGGCTGCTGGCTTGTGCTGTGGCCACGCTGATCCCAAGCTGAGTCCGTGCTGTGCCGTGTGGAGCCCGTGCTGTGCCCGTGCCGTGATCGTGTCGTGTTGCGCTTGTTGTCGCTATTCGGGCGCCCGTCCTGTGCCTGACATCGCTGTGCTGTGCTGCGCGTGTGCTGTGCGTGTTGTCATGCTGTCCCTGCTTCTGGCGGTCTGAGTGTATGTATGCCATGCGCTAACGTGTTTACGAACGTGTAATGTTTGCTGTATTAGTTAGACTGTTGGTTGACTAACTCTAGAACGTCTTGCGTGTAGCCAGGGGATGGGTCTCGGATTGCAGCGGTGTGGAGAAGTCGTTGGTGGTGCTCTATCAGGCCGTCCAAGGCTCCAGCAGAGTGGAGTGAATGAAGATGCTTGACGACGGCGCTGGACCCGCGGGATTGGATCTGGTGCTGGCTAAGAAATTCCAGCACACCTTTTCAGCTTGCATCCCCAAGGCAAGCACTTCGTCGCGGTAGCCGGTAGCTTCCGGGTTCAGCGCGAAGCGGTCGGGCAAGGAAAGCTTCATGAAAGCCACAACGAGTTTGGCCTTCGATCGCTGTTGCTTGGGCTCGTCCGTCTGCCAACGCGGCTCGTGGGTGTACCACGCGAACCACGTCGCGTGAAGGTGAGTCACCGAAGTCCTCCTTCGTTTTGATGGTTTTTCCTGCTCCGGTTCTTGATCAACCTGACGTTTTTTAACGTGTCTTGCGCTGTGGTGCCCGTCAGCTTAGCTTCTAGTGAATCCATCCGATCGTCTTGGCGCTTAATGAGCCCCACTAACTGGTCTTCACACTCCTCTGGTGGTCAATGATTTTGCTCTCTTGGGTTGCTTCCCTGTGCTCTGTCGCTTCCTGCTTGTCGTTGGGCTTGTTTAATGTGTCTATACAGACATCGAAAGAACCAGAAGTCAAGTGCGTCGACCACGCTAGCAATTTAGCGATGGAGGATCCAGCTTGGACAGCACAAGACTCCAAGCGCTTGACAGTCAAGCATTCCGTGTAGACCTCCTTCAGCAGCGGGTAATAGCGGAAGAGGTAAGCTGTGAGTACATTGATGACTTGCTGGCTGACTTTGTACTTCGAGCGCTCGAGCTTGTAGCTTGTCTTGAACAGGGAGCGTTGGACAGCGGCTATTTTTCAAGCGTCAGTGCGTCGAACGTCTGCTGATCCTGTAGAGGTACCTTTGCTTCTGTGTCGTATCCGCTGAGTGCCTTGCTAACCTTGTGATCTTCGCGACTTGTGTTGAAGATATAATTAAAGCCTTTGTTTGTAGTACTCATATTCCAGCACTACGGTCAAAGATCCAGCGGTGGGTAAGACCACTGACCAGTGGATCCGTTGCCATGCTGGGCGCCTCCTCGGCGAAATGAGTGCGACGTCAGCGAAGACTCAACTCCAGCGACACATGCAACCCGATCAAGAATTCGATTGACATGTGGGTATATTGTTGGTGTCGTGTCAACCTTTGCAGGTGCGGCGCCAGCTGCAGCAGCAGCACCAAGCGCGGCGAACTCACTTGGATTGTCGAGAACATCCAGCAGAGGCGTCACCGGGGACAGGGTGACTGCAGCTTGAACAGGGAGCGGGGGAAGGTTGTCAACCAAGTCGACACATGGAGCAGCCTGGGTGACGAGTGCTAGCGCGATCGCGAGAAGCGAGCAGGTGGCGAAGTCGGCGTCAGGGAATAACGACAGCCCCTGCTCATCGGACGTCTTCATGCGGATGAAGCGCACGAAGAACACGCCGACTGCATCGACAGAGAGGTTGTGCTTGCGGACGAGCGCCAAGTCTGATGCTCGCCCAAACAGGTACCACAGCAGACACAGCAGAGCTGCGTCTTGGTAGTCACTCGATGTACATGCACTCTCATACAAATACAACATCATATTTTTAAATCACTCTTTGAGCATGGAGGCGCTTTGTTAACTACCTTTCCATCTCGTTTCATGCAAAAGTTTTCAAGCGTCTTCCCCATGCTAAGCACTTTCGCTTCCACAATGTGTCGTTGCGTGGGGAAGAGCTCAAACAACCGCATCTTACTCTGCCTGTAGTACTGCATGGAGGTATTCCGGGCAAGTGGCTTGCCTTTTTACCCTCATTAAACGCAAGGTGCATATCAAACATATCCAAAACAGACACAAAACACTGTCCAGTGGTGTCACGCTCAATGCATTCTTTCACATATTCAAAGTCCACACCCTCACTATTCACAAAGGTCTTGAATGCCTTGACGGCGGTTGCCTTAGCTCCCCTGGTGTTACCAGGTCTGAGCTCGTCTAAGCCCATCCTTGGTCGGATAGAATGCAAATATGCAACTGATATGTTTTTCACTTGGGGTTTCTAAGGACATGCACATATTTCTAGCGTGCATCGGACCCGATACGTCCGAATAAATGGCCGAGAGGACCTACCTACCCCTAATCAAAACCATTGGTGGAAAATATCCAATAGGCAGTCACGGATTGGTCAATAAAACGCTCTGGTTGGTTGTTGAGATGGTATACAAAACTCAAGTGTGGTCCGATAAGTGATGATATTCATCCATACCGTAAAAATGCCAACCATGCCAACCCGTTCCAAACAGAAACCGGTAGCCCGACAGAATATTATGTGTACCACATGACACATTGTGTGCACCGCGTGGCCTACTCGTTCTTTTAACCTGCTCTGCCCAAGCCAAGCTCCCAGACGACTCGCGGACGACTCGACCACGACCAAGCCCAAAAGACGAGATCCCGGACGACTCGCGAACGACTCGCGGACGACTCGCACCGAGCTCCCAGGTGACTCTGTCCGTGCCCAAGCTCAGGGCCACGCTCAACTGACTCTCGCGCCGTCTGATGTGCTGTATATGTTGTTTCTACTGCAGGGCCGACTGTTGCGAAGGGCTTGCTATCTTGCCCGCCGTCTGCTGCTGCTACGGCTCCTGCATGAGATCGTTGTGCTTCCAGTCCGTCCAGCACATGACTTGCTCAGCTGCGCTGCAACGTGTTGACGTCCTCATTGGAGAGGAGCCGGAATTGGTCCGGTGCTGGTTCGATCCCAGCCGTCAACAAATTATCGTGACTAATGTATGTGTATTTGAGCTTAATGCTATGTAGTGCTTAAGGCCGGGCAAATTGGGGGAGCGCGGCAGCGGAGTTGGTTCGACTATTTCACCATCGTTACGCCGTTGCCTCAGAGCACTGATCAGGTGCTTCAGCTCTCCGGCCTTCTCAAGATCACGCAGCAACTTGACCACCGGTCCTGTGGCAGCGGCCGTGGACCCTCGGGCAGCTGTAAACGCGAGGGTGTTGCGCTCAGCTTCGAGGCCAAGGGAGCGTACCTCCGATTTGTACGCTGGTGAAGTTGTGTCCATCTTGAAGCCTGCCGGTAAGAACAACACCATGTACGCGACTGCATATCTGTACTCGAACAGCTTTGACTTACTGATTGCTGCAGATTCGTAGGGGCGAGGTTGATCAGCAAACCACTCGTACCAGGAATCAGAGAGCGGCTTCAGTGGCTGCTTGTGTACGCGCCTGGCGACTTTCACTGCGCGTCCCGAGTCTGAGTCATGTTGCGTGGTGACGGTAATACACGAGGGTTTTTTTCCTCTAGCGAGTCGAGTCTCTCTTCTACTCTAGCCTGCCGGGCTATGATCTCGTTGAGCAGCAGCGTCTGCTTTTTGACGAGGTTGAGCAGCTCTTCAAGTTGCTCGCCTGATGTGGTCGTTGTGTCTGCAGCAGGAGGACTAAACGACTGGCGAATGGTTACTGTAGCGGGGCTACACAAGATAGTGTACTCGGGGTACACTAATACTCGCAAACCCACTAAGTGTGTGTGGGACACACACTAGCGACCAACATTACGAGCCGTCAATGTAACTATCATTTACGGGCGCACAGACGCACAGCTTTTGGTTGAAAGGGCCACATTTCAACCAATCATGTGCATGCATTTCATGCAAATGCGTGAGAGCCAACCATGCTCTCACCCTTGCAATTAGATATCATCTTAAGAGGGTTTAGCCTAAAGATAAGGCCAGCCCGCCACGCGGCGGGCTGCCATTCAATTCAGTTTTCTATTTTTGATCTAAAGTGTTAAGTATTTTGTTTAGAAATACGCGAGCCCGCGTATTTCTATTTTACATACAAACTTTAAGTCTACGCTTCCTCAATACGCGCATACCGCGTATGCAAAGAAACAGAGCGTAGCTCTCGCCCTGTTTCAGTTACTGCCATGGCAAGTAGCTCCGACTCCGGGATCGCTAGCGCTGCAATTGTTTCGCGCACACGAACGACGAACGGACTGTCGGGACGATGACACCGCATCTCCGGGAAGTTCATCATCAGGGTTGCCGTCAGCACTTCGAGGACCTGATCGTCGATGTTCCAGGTACTGCTCGAGAACCCGTCTGCTGCAGCAAACAGGGTCTGCTGGATCGTCTTAGCCCGTGCACGGACGACCCCATCGAGGCAGTGGAGATCAGGAAGCGTGACTCCAGCTTTCGGATTCCATCCGCTAAGCTGCCGAGGGACTTGCTGATCCTCCTGTGTTGTGTTGAGCATGTACGAGAAAGCCTTGTTGACGCTTGAAGTACTCCAGCCACCGCGGTCGACGATCCAGAGGGCGCTGAGTCGGTTGTCGGCGACGAGAGTCCGACTGTCAGCCCCCAGTGATAGCTGCTGGGAGGCTGGCCACAGAGGTAAGCAATCTGTTCACGTACGTCTGTGCGCCTGGAGGAATTGTGCTGGGAGGACGTTGTTGCTGGTCGCTAACGATTGAATCTTCCCCGTTATCCAGGTCCTCCAGTAACCTACTCAGCTCGCCCTCTTCACTGCTCGGAAGATCTGCAGCCTGTTGTTCGGGGAATTTCGGGAAAATCCGACGACCAGGTGTCGTATGCATTGCAAGTGCCACGGCAAGCAAATGCAGCGGGCATGTGAGCAGGTCGTTTGGATCGAGGAATAAGGAAACACCTTGTTGCAGAGCTGTTTTAATGCGCTTGAAGCGCAGGAAAATCGTTCCACCTAAATTTAAGTTGTTGCATTACAGAAACTATTAGCATAGTTGCATTGCATTATCGATTAGTACAAAACAATACATAAACTTACCTGGATACACACTGAGTTGGCTTCTCTCTAGCTGCTCGACATCAGAGCTGCGCCCGTAGAGGTACCACATCATAGCGACTAAGGCTGTCTCAAGGTAATCCGTGGGGGACGAAGCATATTCATAGAGGCTTGACTCTATGATCTTGAGGTCAGTTTTGGAGCATGGTGTTGCCTGCTTTACGGGTAGCTATTAGGGCGCTTTGTGCAATAGGATGATAGCGTAGAGCCGAGCTTGCGCAGTTTTTTATCAACCACTACACCTTGAGCAGGATACATATCGATTAACCAGTTTTTACTTGACCAAAGTATGATAGGATAGAATTGCGGGACAGCATTTCACGATTCTTGCCCCCGTTTGAGATCAAATGAAATACGTGGTTTTTCCTGTAGTATCGTTGGAAATTCTAACCTGTACCTCTTCGAGAGTGACACCTTGCACCTCCAGAAAAGCCGTGAACGATGCGATAGCTGTGTTCCGGGCACGTACGCTATTTGCCGGCAGCAGCGACGCCACCGACATGCTGACAGACGCGAAAAGTCTGAATGAAGCCATCCTGCAGATAGAGTAGTTGGAAACCGACCGATATTTTGTAAATATAGATTTAAATTGACTTCTGTATTGAATATCAAATATTTTTAGGGATTCCAACCAGATATGATTGGAATGGTTGGAACGGCACCAGGCCCACTGTCGGGTCAGCGATTGGCTGAAAATAAGGAAGCATATCATTTCCATTGGTTTAAAAACTTATATCGATACGTGATTGGTTACACAAGCACATAATAAAACTCATATAATTTTGCCCGGTTGGAATCGATGCAATATTCAACCATACCACAATTTATCCGACCGAAGGACCTCTCCGACCTGTACCATCTTAGTGGCACCCCATGCATAAAAATGTGTAGCGTGCCAAAAAATTTGACTGACAACTACGGTAGTAATAGGGTGGTTAGGGAAGGGCAAGGTGGATGCGAAAGGGCAGAGAGCCCGTTTTCAGCCTAGTCTATAATCGCAAGGAAATGGCCTGAAACGCCCTGTGGGCTGAGAAAACGAGAATAACGAAAAACGTGCAAATAGAGCCCGGGAGCCATGTGCTCTCGGGCAGGTGAATTCATGAATGAGCCCCAATTTTTGTGGCGGGGTCCACTATTAAGAACATGCTCGCAGCCAGTCGCTGTAGTGTGAGCCTATTGGTAGATTTTTCCACCAATAGAAGCAGGACACATAGAAGTGAATAGCCACGCGGCCAACTAGTGGCTGCCAAGCACAGAAGGCAAACGAAGGCGAAAGAACATTTCTTGCCATCGCCGACAGGCGGCTTTGGACTGACAGTCTTCGTTTTTTGGCGGAACCCCGCAGACCTTCCCGACTCGGCCTCTCAGGCCGCACAGCTGCACAGGCCACAGAGCCGGAGCTTGTCTCCTGGCTAGCTGCCCGCGGCCCCGCCCTCATGCGCTGCTGAGCTGCTTCCAAGAACTGCTGCTTCCGCTACGTGCGTCGCTGCCAACGACGCAAGCAAGGCTGGTGCTGTTGGTTTGTTGTTTGTCTCTGCTGCTGTTACTGCTTGGGCGTGGTGCTGCGTAATCGTTTTTGCTAGGTAACGACGTGTAGTGCATTTGATTGTTACTCTCCTATGCTTGCTCTTTTTTCTTTTGCGAGGCTTCTGGTTACTTGTATCTACGTGCTAGGTACAGGCTCGAGGGCATCCTGGCGATCGGGGTCTTGAATAGCAGCGGCCTGACGAAGCTGGGCGTGGCGGGCGACCTTGTCGTTGAGAGCACCCTTCAAGTACAAGTCGTGGAGGTGCTTGCGGACAGCAGTCGACCCGCGCGACGTTATGTTGTGGGCGTTGAGGAATGCCAGCACTGTTGCTTCGGCCTGCTTCCCACGCGCAAGGGCTTGGTCTCGATAGTCGGCAGCGTTTGGATCCAGCTTGACGCCGTCGTCAAGAAACAGCTTCATGAACGCGACGAGCTGCTTTGCGTTGGACCGCTGTCGTTTTGGGGTGTCTGCAAGCCAGCGAGGCTGCGCGTACCACGCGTACCGCGTCGCGTGAAGGTGAGTGACAGAAGTACGTCTGCGCTTGGGTGGTTTGGCTTCTTCTTGATCTTGTTCTCGCTGACGCTTTTCTGGTTTGTCTTGCTGTTCACCCCCATCTAGTTTAGCTTCTAGCAAGTCCATCCGCTCGTCCTGGCGCTTGATGTGCAGGACTAACTGGTCAATGACACTGCGTTGATGGTCGATGGTCTTGCTTGTTTCACTGGGTTGCTTGTGCGGTGGGCTGTGTGCTTTGTCGTGGAATGGGGTCATCTTCTGTTTACAGGACACGGTAGCGAGATGAGCTGACCACGCAAGCAAGTCTGCAACAGATAAACCAGCCAGCTCCACACATACTTCCAGGCGCTTCGTGGCGAGTCCGTCCGGGTGAAGTTTCTTCAATTGCGGGTAGTGCAAGATGATGTACGCTGTGAGTACATCAAGGACGCGCTGGTTAACGTTGTACTTGGTACGCTCGAGCTTGTGGCATGTTGTGAACAGATACCGCTGGACTGCTGCAATTTTCTCCTGCGTGTGGGCGTCGAAGGGCTCCAGGTTCTGCAACGGTACCTTTGCTTCTGAGTGGTATCCGCTGAGTACCTTGCTAACCTTGTGATCCTCACGACTTGTATTGAAGATGTAATTGAAGCCCTTGTTTGTTGTGCTCATATTCCAGGCACCGCGATCGAAGATCCAGCGGTGCGTTAGGCCGTCGCAGCCATTGACGTGCTGCGCACCACCTCTGCGGAAGGAATGCGACGTGAGTGCTGTCTGGACGCCAGCAGCAGCAGCTATCCGGTCTAGCACCCGGTTCACATGTGTGTAGATCGTCGGCGTCTTCTGGGAAGCGGTAGCAGGCCCATCGGCAGCTTGCATGGCAGCTCCAAGCGCGGCGTACTCGTCCGGGTGGTCAAGGATCTCGAGCAGCGGTGTGGCAGGGGACAGCGTTATGGATGAATATGATCACTTATCCGACCATACTTGGATTTTGTATTGTGCAAAGTGGGTCCTAGACGACCAATCACATATTTTGATTTATTAATAACCAATCAGAGCCATTTTCTCAAGTGTTTTGTGCCAGTAGTTGACGAAAGGGTTAGGTAGGTCCTCCAGACCAACGGTTCCGACGTATCGGGTCGGAGGGAGACGAAAAATATGTGTATCCCTATACAAACTCCTCATGAAAGGCGTATCACTTGCATATTTGCAGCCAATCCGACCAGGATGGGCTTAGACGAGCTCAAGCCTGGCAACACCAAGAGAGCGAAGGCAACGGCCATCAAGGCGTTTAAGACCTTCGTGAAGGGTGAGAATGTGGACTTTGCGTATGTAAAGCAGTGCATTGAGCGTGATGCCACAGGGCAGTGCTTGGTGTCTGTTCTAGATATGTTTGGTATGCACCTTGCGTTTAATGAAGGCAAGAAGGACAAACCGCTTGCCCGGAATACCTCCATGCAATACTACAGGCAGAGTAAGATGTGGTTGTTCGAGCTCTTCGCAACGTCACATCGTCGAAACGAAGTTGCTTAGCATGGGGAAGACGCTTGAAAACTTTTGCATGAAACGAGACGGCAAGGTAGTTAATAAGGCGGCTCCGTGCTCTAAGAGTGACTTGAAAAGATGATGTTGTATTTGTATACGAATGCTACCACATCTAGTGACTACCAGGATGCGGCGCTGTTGTGTCTGCTGTGGTATCTGTTCGGGCGGGCGTCAGATCTGTCGCTCGTCTTGAAGCAGAACCTCTCGATCGATGCGGCCGAGATCCTCTTCGTGCGCTTCATCCGCTTGAAGACATCCGAAGAGCAAGGTCTGTCGCTGTTTCCTGACGTCGACCTCGCCACGTGCCCGCTGTACACGATCGCGCTGGCGCTCATCACTCAGGCTGCGCCGTCCGCCGACCTCCTCGACAACTTGCCTGCGCTGCCGGTTCAAGCCTCCATAACAACACAACTCTCAACCACATTCTGCTAGTAGCAGAAACATCCCATGGAGTCTGCCTGCTGGGTTGAGTCGTCTCTTGAAAAAAGCACT
>JAAVTI010000066.1:0-23039 GCA_011947335.1 Phytophthora constricta | reverse complement strand
ATGGGAGCATGACCCAAACGCGCATGAAGGTCGCTTGTCCCGAAGTTGTCGCCGCGTTTGCCATCCGCAGTGGCGTCGAAGCCAGTACAGACCGTCGACAAGATCCGCCGTTGCCACGACCTTGTTCGATCCTTTGCGCGCAATGAGCATGCTGGCGCCGTCGAACACCACTTGAAACGCTCCACTCTTGTTAATCTGCGGCACCGACAGCAGATTCTTGTTCATACTCGGCACGTACAGCGCGTTCTGGATCTCGATCTCGCGCTCGTCGCCGTTGGGCAGGACCACCCGTTCCATGATAGTCCCCACACCCTTGATTGCAGCCTTGTTGCCGTCAGCCACCGACAGTTCGCCCTCGTCCCGTTCATCGATTTCAGCGAACTTGGCCTTGTTGTTGCAGATGTGGTGCGTCGCTCCACTGTCGATCGCCCACATGCCGGACATACCCTTGCCCGTCGATATTCCACACTCTAACGAAACCGCAAACGCCACTCGGTCGTAGTCGTCCACGTCGTTCCTCCAGTTGATGTTGTTGGCCCCGCGTCCACGGTTGTAGCCACCGCCGCGTCGAGCTCCTCGATTCTCATCCTTCTGCTTGGTCCAGCACCGTTCAATCGTGTGCCCCAATTTCCCGCAGTACGCACACTGGCGAGACTCTCGCTCGGCACTGAACGCCTTCGCAGCGTCTTCAGTCTTCACCGTAGCCGTCTTCTCGCCCTGTCGCTTGATGTGCTCATTCGTCAGCACCTTCACAACGTCTTGCGACCGCAGCTCCGCGTTGCTCATCTCCAGGTTTAGCACGACATTCTCGTAGCTCTTGGGGAGACTGCGTAGCAAGCAGATCGCCACGTCTTCATCCTCCATCTTGGCGCCGATGCTGCTGAGCTTGGCGCTGATGTTGAGGACCTCGTTGCAGTGATGCAAGACATTGCCGCCTTCCTCCATCTCCATGCTGAAGAGCTGGCGCTTCAGGTAGATGCGTCCAGCCTTCTGCGACCCGCCGTAGAGCGTCTTCAATCGCGCCCACGCGACCCACGCTTCTTCACAGTCGTCAACCACGTGATGGTAGTCCGCATTCATGTGGAGTAACATCAGTCCAAACGCGATGTTGCTCGCCTTGACGTACTCATCCTTGATCCGCGAGTCCGCGAACGTTGGCGTTGTCTCCCGGTTCACGACATGCCACACCGACTTGGTCAGAAACACGCCACGCATGTAGCGGTTCCACGTCGCGTAGTTGTCGCCGTCGAACTTGTCGATGGAGACCTTGGTCGAGGCGTCTTGAGTAGAGGACATGGTGCTTGGGCTCATAACCTGTTAAAGGTCACAGATCTTGGAGGACGAAGCGGAGGGAGGCTTGAGGCTCTGGAGTCGACCGGAGCGAAGACACTTGACCACTTGGGGTTTGAAGGAGAATTGGAAAGTGATTGATTCGGTCCTTAGTTCGCAAAGTGCTTGCTACCTCTAAGCCTACTAGATATTCTACTGGATACACTCTACTGGATTCCTGAGTTGCTCCAGCCAATCACAGAGCGCCACGCATCTTGCCCATCTTGTACCCAGTATCCTGTCGCAAGTATCCAGCGTGGCGTAAACATCGATGACGCAAACATGTAGCGTAAACATACAGAATGATTGAGCAGGCGGTGAGTGTTGGTCATTGGCACAACCGGTACTCGTACCAGTATACCGGTACCCCACGAGTACCATAACTCAGGTACCGCAATAGGCTTCAAGCAGAAGTTCGGCATCGACTACACCGAGACGTTCTCGCCTGTGATCAAGTACGTGACGCTGCGCATGGTGATCGCCCTAGCAAAATACTTTGGTTGGCCCGTCGACCAACTGGACGTGGTGACTGCGTTCCTGTACGGCATCATGAAGGAACTCGTGTTTTGCGTCGTTCCGGAAGGCGTGGAGCTGGATGGCGATTTCGACTGCGTGGAGTTACTGAAAGCCATCTACGGTCTCAAACAGGCATCGCGCGTGTGGAACGAGACGTTCGACGAGTTCGTGTGTTCCATCGGATTTCACGTGTCGGCTTATGACCCGTGCCTCTACATCAAGGAAGTCGACGGTCATTGCGTGCTGCTGCTCGTGTACGTGGACGACGTACTGATTACCGGGAGTTCGGCTGAGCTCATCGAGCAGACCAAGCGCGAGCTGAAGACTCGCTTCGAGATGACCGACAGCGGCAAGTGTGCCTTCATTCTAGGCATCGAGTTGGTAGACGGCCCGAACGGCAGCGTGACGATGTGCCAGCGGCGGTATGTGGATGACATCCTGAAGCGTTTCGGTATGGACGAGTGCAAGGCTGTGGTGTCTCCCGTGGATTTGAGCTCACGACTGGTTGCGAGCGACTTGGCGATCAAGCTGAACGCGCCATTTCGTGAAGCTGTGGGTGCGCTCATGCATCTCATGACTGCGACTCGCCCGGACATTGCATATGCTGTGGGCTACGTGTCACGCTTTATGGAGAATCCGCAGGAGGAGCACTGGATGGCCGTGAAGCGCATATTTCGCTATCTGCAGGGAACCAAGTCACACGGCATCTGCTTCAAGCCTGGTGACAGCGTGGACTTTCGTGGATACTCTGACGCAGACTGGGCCGGCGATCTCGCGGATCGCAAGTCGACTTCGGGCTACGTGTTCCTGCTAACAGGTGCTCCCATCAGTTGGGGAAGCAAGAAGCAGTCGAGCGTGTCGCTATCAACGAGTGAAGCGGAGTACATCGCGCTGAGCCTGGCCATCCAAGAAGGCAAGTGGGTGCACCGATTGGTGTGTGAAATGCTCACGGTTGCTGGAGAAGCGTGCCCGGAGCTCAAGATTTTCGAGGACAACCAGTCATGCATCAAGATGACGAAGAACCCCGTGAACCACAGTCGCGCCAAGCACATCGACATCAAGTACCACCACATCCGCGATGAAGTAAAACGCGGTGAAGTGACGGTGGAGTACTGCGAAACTGCGACGATGCTGGCGGATATCATGACAAAGGCGATGCCGGGGCCACGCCACAAGGAACTGACTCAGGCTCTCGGCGTGACAGAGTGTTCGCATTGAGGGGGCGTATTGCGGTACCTGAGTTATGGTACTCGTGGGGTACCGGTATACTGGTACGAGTACCGGTTGTGCCAATGACCAACACTCACCGCCTGCTCAATCATTCTGTATGTTTACGCTACATGTTTGCGTCATCGATGTTTACGCCACGCTGGATACTTGCGACAGGATACTGGGTACAAGATGGGCAAGATGCGTGGCGCTCTGTGATTGGCTGGAGCAACTCAGGAATCCAGTAGAGTGTATCCAGTAGAATATCTAGTAGGCTTAGAGGTAGCAAGCACTTTGCGAACTAAGGACCGAATCAATCACTTTCCAATTCTCCATCAAACCCCAAGTGGTCAAGTGTCTTCGCTCCGGTCGACTCCAGAGCCTCAAGCCTCCTCCGCTTCGTCCTCCAAGATCTGTGACCTTTAACAGATCTCAAACGGAGTCTTGGCCTCGATCTTGGGTGACGGCAGGCGATTCTTGACGTAAATGGCAGTCATCGCCGCCTCAGCCCAGAAACACTTGTCCAGCTTCGCGTGGTGCAGCATGCTGCGACCGATCGTGACGATGGTACGGATCGCGCGCTCTGCCGTGCCGTTTGTCTGGTGAGCGTACGGAACAGTGGTTTGCTGCTCAATACCTTGGTCTTCGAAGAACGACTTGAGCGAGTTGGTCGCAAACTCACGGGCTCCGTCGTGACGCACAAACTTGATTTGTTTGCCGAACTGCGTCTGCACCTTGCTGATGAAGCTCTTGATGTAGTCCTCGCTCTCCGACTTGGCACTCAGGCAGAAACCCTTCATGCATCCGCTGGCCTCGTCCACGATCAGGAGCAGATACTTGCTGCCACCCAGCGAGTCTTCTTCCATCGGGCCACAGATGTCAAAGTGAATCAGCTCGAACACGTCGTAGTGGCGCTTGTCGCGGTTGCTTGGGAACGGCTTCTGGACCATTTTGCCTTGCTGACACCCGCGACACATGCTCGGTCCCGTCGACTTCGTCGGCATCTTGGCGTCCTTGATCATGCCGTTGTTCACCATCTTGCGCAGCACGTCGATGGGAGCATGACCCAAACGCGCATGAAGGTCAACTTGTCCCGAAGTTGTCGCCGCGTTTGCCATCCGCAGTGGCGTCCGAAGCCAGTACAGACCGTCGACAAGATCCGCCGTTGCCACGACCTTGTTCGATCCTTTGCGCGCAATGAGCATGCTGGCGCCGTCGAACACCACTTGAAACGCTCCACTCTTGTTAATCTGCGGCACCGACAGCAGATTCTTGTTCATACTCGGCACGTACAGCGCGTTCTGGATCTCGATCTCGCGCTCGTCGCCGTTGGGCAGGACCACCCGTTCCATGATAGTCCCCACACCCTTGATTGCAGCCTTGTTGCCGTCAGCCACCGACAGTTCGCCCTCGTCCCGTTCATCGATTTCAGCGAACTTGGCCTTGTTGTTGCAGATGTGGTGCGTCGCTCCACTGTCGATCGCCCACATGCCGGACATACCCTTGCCCGTCGATATTCCACACTCTAACGAAACCGCAAACGCCACTCGGTCGTAGTCGTCCACGTCGTTCCTCCAGTTGATGTTGTTGGCCCCGCGTCCACGGTTGTAGCCACCGCCGCGTCGAGCTCCTCGATTCTCATCCTTCTGCTTGGTCCAGCACCGTTCAATCGTGTGCCCCAATTTCCCGCAGTACGCACACTGGCGAGACTCTCGCTCGGCACTGAACGCCTTCGCAGCGTCTTCAGTCTTCACCGTAGCCGTCTTCTCGCCCTGTCGCTTGATGTGCTCATTCGTCAGCACCTTCACAACGTCTTGCGACCGCAGCTCCGCGTTGCTCATCTCCAGGTTTAGCACGACATTCTCGTAGCTCTTGGGAGACTGCGTAGCAAGCAGATCGCCACGTCTTCATCCTCCATCTTGGCGCCGATGCTGCTGAGCTTGGCGCTGATGTTGAGGACCTCGTTGCAGTGATGCAAGACATTGCCGCCTTCCTCCATCTCCATGCTGAAGAGCTGGCGCTTCAGGTAGATGCGTCCAGCCTTCTGCGACCCGCCGTAGAGCGTCTTCAATCGCGCCCACGCGACCCACGCTTCTTCACAGTCGTCAACCACGTGATGGTAGTCCGCATTCATGTGGAGTAACATCAGTCCAAACGCGATGTTGCTCGCCTTGACGTACTCATCCTTGATCCGCGAGTCCGCGAACGTTGGCGTTGTCTCCCGGTTCACGACATGCCACACCGACTTGGTCAGAAACACGCCACGCATGTAGCGGTTCCACGTCGCGTAGTTGTCGCCGTCGAACTTGTCGATGGAGACCTTGGTCGAGGCGTCTTGAGTAGAGGACATGGTGCTTGGGCTCATAACCTGTTAAAGGTCACAGATCTTGGAGGACGAAGCGGAGGGAGGCTTGAGGCTCTGGAGTCGACCGGAGCGAAGACACTTGACCACTTGGGGTTTGATGGAGAATTGGAAAGTGATTGATTCGGTCCTTAGTTCGCAAAGTGCTTGCTACCTCTAAGCCTACTAGATATTCTACTGGATACACTCTACTGGATTCCTGAGTTGCTCCAGCCAATCACAGAGCGCCACGCATCTTGCCCATCTTGTACCCAGTATCCTGTCGCAAGTATCCAGCGTGGCGTAAACATCGATGACGCAAACATGTAGCGTAAACATACAGAATGATTGAGCAGGCGGTGAGTGTTGGTCATTGGCACAACCGGTACTCGTACCAGTATACCGGTACCCCACGAGTACCATAACTCAGGTACCGCAATAGGCTTCAAGCAGAAGTTCGCATCGACACACCGAGACGTTCTCGCCTGTGATCAAGTACGTGACGCTGCGCATGGTGATCGCCCTAGCCAAATACTTTGGTTGGCCCGTCGACCAACTGGACGTGGTGACTGCGTTCCTGTACGGCATCATGAAGGAACTCGTGTTTTGCGTCGTTCCGGAAGGCGTGGAGCTGGATGGCGATTTCGACTGCGTGGAGTTACTGAAAGCCATCTACGGTCTCAAGCAGGCATCGCGCGTGTGGAACGAGACGTTCGACGAGTTCGTGTGTTCCATCGGATTTCACGTGTCGGCTTATGACCCGTGCCTCTACATCAAGGAAGTCGACGGTCATTGCGTGCTGCTGCTCGTGTACGTGGACGACGTACTGATTACCAGGAGTTCGGCTGAGCTCATCGAGCAGACCAAGCGCGAGCTGAAGACTCGCTTCGAGATGACCGACAGCGGCAAGTGTGCCTTCATTCTAGGCATCGAGTTGGTAGACGGCCCGAACGGCAGCGTGACGATGTGCCAGCGGCGGTATGTGGATGACATCCTGAAGCGTTTCGGTATGGACGAGTGCAAGGCTGTGGTGTCTCCGTGGATTTGAGCTCACGACTGGTTGCGAGCGACGGCGATCAAGCTGAACGCGCCATTTCGTGAAGCTGTGGGTGCGCTCATGCATCTCATGACTGCGACTCGCCCGGACATTGCATATGCTGTGGGCTACGTGTCACGCTTTATGGAGAATCCGCAGGAGGAGCACTGGATGGCCGTGAAGCGCATATTTCGCTATCTGCAGGGAACCAAGTCACACGGCATCTGCTTCAAGCCTGGTGACAGCGTGGACTTTCGTGGATACTCTGACGCAGACTGGGCCGGCGATCTCGCGGATCGCAAGTCGACTTCGCTACGTGTTCCTGCTAACAGGTGCTCCCATCAGTTGGGGAAGCAAGAAGCAGTCGAGCGTGTCGCTATCAACGAGTGAAGCGGAGTACATCGCGCTGAGCCTGGCCATCCAAGAAGGCAAGTGAGTGCACCGATTGTGTGAAATGCTCACGGTTGCTGGAGAAGCGTGCCCGGAGCTCAAGATTTTCGAGGACAACCAGTCATGCATCAAGATGACGAAGAACCCCGTGAACCACGGTCGCGCCAAGCACATCGACATCAAGTACCACCACATCCGCGATGAAGTAAAACGCGGTGAAGTGACGGTGGAGTACTGCGAAACTGCGACGATGCTGGCGGATATCATGATTAAGGCGATGCCGGGGCCACGCCACAAGGAACTGACTCAGGCTCTCGGCGTGACAGAGTGTTCGCATTGAGGGCGTATTGCGGTACCTGAGTTATGGTACTCGTGGGGTACCGGTATACTGGTACGAGTACCGGTTGTGCCAATGACCAACACTCACCGCCTGCTCAATCATTCTGTATGTTTACGCTACATGTTTGCGTCATCGATGTTTACGCCACGCTGGATACTTGCGACAGGATACTGGGTACAAGATGGGCAAGATGCGTGGCGCTCTGTGATTGGCTGGAGCAGCTCAGAGATCAGTAGAGTGTATCCAGTCAGAATATCTGGTAGGCCCAGAGGTAGCAAACCTTTGCGAACTAAGGACCGAATCAATCACTTTCCAATTCTCCATCAAACCCCGAAGTGGTCAAGTGTCTTCATCCAGTCGACTCCAGAGCCTCAAGCCTCCTCCCTTCACCTCCAAGATCTGACCTTGTACACGATCTCGAACGGAGTCTTGGCCTCGATCTTGGGTGACGGCAGGCGATTCTTGACGTAAATGGCAGTCATCGCCGCCTCAGCCCAGAAACACTTGTCCAGCTTCGCGTGGTGCAGCATGCTGCGACCGATCGTGACGATGGTACGGATCGCGCGCTCTGCCGTGCCGTTTGTCTGGTGAGCGTACGGAACAGTGGTTTGCTGCTCAATACCTTGGTCTTCGAAGAACGACTTGAGCGAGTTGGTCGCAAACTCACGGGCTCCGTCGTGACGCACAAACTTGATTTGTTTGCCGAACTGCGTCTGCACCTTGCTGATGAAGCTCTTGATGCAGTCCTCGCTCTCCGACTTGGCACTCAGGCAGAAACCCTTCATGCATCCGCTGGCCTCGTCCACGATCAGGAGCAGATACTTGCTGCCACCTAGCGAGTCTTCTTCCATCGGGCCACAGATGTCAAAGTGAATCAGCTCGAACACGTCGTAGTGGCGCTTGTCGCGGTTGCTTGGGAACGGCTTCTGGACCATTTTGCCTTGCTGACACCCGCGACACATGCTCGGTCCCGTCGACTTCGTCGGCATCTTGGCGTCCTTGATCATGCCGTTGTTCACCATCTTGCGCAGCACGTCGATGGGAGCATGACCCAAACGCGCATGAAGGTCAACTTGTCCCGAAGTTGTCGCCGCGTTTGCCATCCGCAGTGGCGTCCGAAGCCAGTACAGACCGTCGACAAGATCCGCCGTTGCCACGACCTTGTTCGATCCTTTGCGCGCAATGAGCATGCTGGCGCCGTCGAACACCACTTGAAACGCTCCACTCTTGTTAATCTGCGGCACCGACAGCAGATTCTTGTTCATACTCGGCACGTACAGCGCGTTCTGGATCTCGATCTCGCGCTCGTCGCCGTTGGGCAGGACCACCCGTTCCATGATAGTCCCCACACCCTTGATTGCAGCCTTGTTGCCGTCAGCCACCGACAGTTCGCCCTCGTCCCGTTCATCGATTTCAGCGAACTTGGCCTTGTTGTTGCAGATGTGGTGCGTCGCTCCACTGTCGATCGCCCACATGCCGGACATACCCTTGCCCGTCGATATTCCACACTCTAACGAAACCGCAAACGCCACTCGGTCGTAGTCGTCCACGTCGTTCCTCCAGTTGATGTTGTTGGCCCCGCGTCCACGGTTGTAGCCACCGCCGCGTCGAGCTCCTCGATTCTCATCCTTCTGCTTGGTCCAGCACCGTTCAATCGTGTGCCCCAATTTCCCGCAGTACGCACACTGGCGAGACTCTCGCTCGGCACTGAACGCCTTCGCAGCGTCTTCAGTCTTCACCGTAGCCGTCTTCTCGCCCTGTCGCTTGATGTGCTCATTCGTCAGCACCTTCACAACGTCTTGCGACCGCAGCTCCGCGTTGCTCATCTCCAGGTTTAGCACGACATTCTCGTAGCTCTTGGGGAGACTGCGTAGCAAGCAGATCGCCACGTCTTCATCCTCCATCTTGGCGCCGATGCTGCTGAGCTTGGCGCTGATGTTGAGGACCTCGTTGCAGTGATGCAAGACATTGCCGCCTTCCTCCATCTCCATGCTGAAGAGCTGGCGCTTCAGGTAGATGCGTCCAGCCTTCTGCGACCCGCCGTAGAGCGTCTTCAATCGCGCCCACGCGACCCACGCTTCTTCACAGTCGTCAACCACGTGATGGTAGTCCGCATTCATGTGGAGTAACATCAGTCCAAACGCGATGTTGCTCGCCTTGACGTACTCATCCTTGATCCGCGAGTCCGCGAACGTTGGCGTTGTCTCCCGGTTCACGACATGCCACACCGACTTGGTCAGAAACACGCCACGCATGTAGCGGTTCCACGTCGCGTAGTTGTCGCCGTCGAACTTGTCGATGGAGACCTTGGTCGAGGCGTCTTGAGTAGAGGACATGGTGCTTGGGCTCATAACCTGTTAAAGGTCACAGATCTTGGAGGACGAAGCGGAGGGAGGCTTGAGGCTCTGGAGTCGACCGGAGCGAAGACACTTGACCACTTGGGGTTTGAAGGAGAATTGGAAAGTGATTGATTCGGTCCTTAGTTCGCAAAGTGCTTGCTACCTCTAAGCCTACTAGATATTCTACTGGATACACTCTACTGGATTCCTGAGTTGCTCCAGCCAATCACAGAGCGCCACGCATCTTGCCCATCTTGTACCCAGTATCCTGTCGCAAGTATCCAGCGTGGCGTAAACATCGATGACGCAAACATGTAGCGTAAACATACAGAATGATTGAGCAGGCGGTGAGTGTTGGTCATTGGCACAACCGGTACTCGTACCAGTATACCGGTACCCCACGAGTACCATAACTCAGGTACCGCAGCCTCAACTCCCTCCGCTTCGTCTTCCAAGATCTGTGACCTTTATGCTTTGCAATCTCTGGCGATTACGGGACAGTGCTTCCGTTGCGCGTAGTAGTTACGCTGCACGTGGGTACAGATTGTGGGTACAAGATGGGCATCGACGTGGCGCTCTGCGATTAGCTGAAATAACTCAGGGTGCCAGCAGGAAATCAGTAGGCTTAAGTGTAGTATGGACAAGATAAATGTCACTTTCTGTTACCAGCAACGACCAAACCTTCTTTTTGATTCGTTCAGCTTGATCTCGCAACCAGTCGTACGAGCTCAAATCCACAGGAGACACCACAGCCTTGCACTCGTCCATACCGAAACGCTTCAGGATGTCATCCATGCCGCCGCTGGCACATCGTCACGCTGCCGTTCGGGCCGTCTACCAACTCGATGCCTAGAATGAAGGCACGCCGCCGCTGTCGGTCATCTCGACAGTCTTCAGCTCGCAGCGCGGTCTGCTCGATGAGCTCCGCGAACTCGGTATTATCAGTACGTCGTCCACGTACACGAGCAGCAGCACGCAATGACCGTCGACTTCCTTGATGTAGAGGCGCGGTCATAAAGCGGCGTGAAATCCGTCTGGAACCGCACGAACTCGTCGAACGTCTCGTTCCACACGCGATGCTTGAGACCGTAGATGGCTTTCAGTAACTCACGCAGTCGAAATCATACCATTCAGCTCACGCCTTCCGAACGACGAAACACGAGTTCCTTCGCTTGATGCCGTGCAGAAGACGCAGTCACCACGTCGGCTGGTCGACGGCCAACCAAAGTATTTTGCTAGGCGATCACCATGCGCAGCGTCACCCTTGATCACAGGCAAGCAACTCGGTGTATGTTAAAGGTCACAGATCTTGGAGGACGAAGCGGGGAGGCTTGAGGCTCTGGAGTCGACCGAGCGATGACATGACTAAAAGGCTTGGGTCGTTGTTGGCAAAATGCAAAGTGATTGATTTAGGTCCTTAGTTCACAAACTCCTTGCTACCTCTAAGCCTACTGGATTTCCTGCTGGGTACACTGAGTTATTTCAGCCAATCGCAGAGCGCCACGTCGATGCCCATCTTGTACCCACAATCTTGTACCCACGTGCAGCGTAATCATTTATGGCGTAATCAGTGGGAAGTAATCTTCGTCCCGTAATCGCCAGAGTGATTGCAGTGCCACTGAGTGAAGGTCATACCGGTACCCTACCGGTATACCGCAGCTGCTCGAGGCGTCTCCTTGACAACACTCCCACTCGACTCGACAGCCTTTGGCGCTTCGATGCCGAGCTTGCTCCGGAGAAAATCGAACTGCGCCGCTGGAATGGGCTTGGTCATCAGGTCCGCCAGCATGTCTTGCGTCGGGCAATACTCGAGCACCACTTCTTCGTCCTCGACCTTCTCGCGCACGAAGTGGTAGCGAATGTCGATGTGCTTGGTGCGCTTGTGAAACTCGGGGTTCTTGGCCAGCGCGATGGATCCTTGGTTGTCTTCGTAGATCTTGATCGCCTTGCCCTCTGTGGCTTCGCCTATCTCGCACAGAAACGCCTTGAGCCACACCGCCTCCTGTGTTGCCTCCGATAGTGCCATGTACTCGGCTTCCGTCGATGATAGCGCCACTGTCCTCTGCTTGCTGCGCCAGCTCACGCATCCACCGCTCATCATGAACGCGTATCCGCTCGTGCTGCGGCGCGACTCCACATCGCCCGCCCAGTCCGCATCCGAGTAGCCGCAGACGCCGTCTTGGTCCTTGGTGCGAAACTCGATGCCGTGCGTCGCCGTGCCTTGGATATAGCGGAGGACGCGCTTGAGTGCTTGCCAGTGCGTGGGGCACGGGTCTGCAGCGAACTGACTCAGCGTGCCCACTGCCGCAGCCAGATCCGGTCGGGTGCCCACCATCAAATACATGAGGCAGCCCACAGCGTTCCGGTAAGGCACGCCTGCCATGGTGTCGTCATGCTTGCACCCGCCGTCGCACATAGCTTTGGTCAACTTGAGTCCAGGGTCCTGCGGCGTCTTCACGGGCTTGCTGTTCTCCATGCTGAATTTGCTCAGGATGCTCCGCGCAAACTTGGTCTGCCGCATGGTCACCTCGCCAGCCTTGACGTCTTGCTTGATCTCCATTCCGAGAAAGTAGCTCAGTTCGCCTAGATCCGTCATCTCGAACCGCTTGCTCAGTGCGCTCTTGGTCGCCTTGAGCATGTCGTCATCGCTGCTCGCAATCACCAGGTCGTCTACGTATAGCACCACGAGCACCATGCTGTCACCGTTGCGCTTGACGTAGACGCAGTGGTCGGTCTCGCACTTGTCGAAGTCCAGCTTGAGCATGAAGTCGTCGATGGTGTGGTTCCACATGCGCGGCGACTGCTTGAGACCGTACAGCGCGCGCTTGAGCTTGCACACATGATCCGGGTGTCCCTCGTCTGCGTATCCGTCCGGCTGCTGCATGTAGATGTCTTCATCCAGGACGCCATTGAGAAAGGCCGTCTTGACGTCCATCTGGTGCAGCTTGAGCCCGTACTTGGCAGCTATCGCTAGCACGATCCGGATGGACGTGAACTTGGCCACGGGCGCGAAGGTCTCATCGTAGTCGATGCCGTGCTTCTGCGAGAAGCCCTTGGCCACCAGGCGCGCCTTGTATCGCTCGATCTCGCCGGCTTGGTTCTCCTTTACGCGGAAGACCCATCGACAGCCGATTGCCTTGCGTCCCTTGGGCAGCGGCACCACGTCCCATGTGTCGTTCTTGCACAGCGAGTCGTACTCCGAGTCGCAGGCCTCCTTCCACTTGCGTGCGTCGCTGGATTCCATCGCCGACTTGAACGTGGTCGGCATTTCTCCCACTGAATCCACGACGTACACCGCCTCAAAGCTATTGTCGTTGTCCCGAGCCATGGCAGACATCTCATCCAGTCCTTGGCGTCGATTCTCTGACGCGTATCGCTTGGCACTCGGGGTCTCTACCGCTTCCTCCAGCGACTGCGTCCGCGGGTGTCTCTTGCTGCCGGGCTCAAAATCATCATCCCGCGCAGCCTCTTCATTTTCGTCGTTCGATATTGACTGTTCATCTTCATCCGTGGTGTATTCTTCCGCATCTTGAAGGCTCACCAGCGCCTCCTTTGGATTGTAGTCACGTCTTCCACCGTCGAAAACATCTTCCATGAACTGTGCATCGCGGCTCACCAGCACGCGACCACTCTCGATCTCCTCGAACCGATACGCTTTCTCGTGGTCCGAGTACCCCAGGAACCTGCACCGCACTGACCGCGCATCCAGCTTGGTCCGCTTCTCCTTCGCCACATGCACGTATGCGTGGCAACCGAACACCTTGAGGTTGGCCAGCAATGGCTTCTTGGCGGCCCACAGCTCGTAGGGAGACTTATCGTTGTCCAGGACGCGTGTCGGACAGCGGTTGCGCAGGAACATGGCCGTCACGACTGCTTCCCCCAGTATGCCTTGGACAGCTTCGCGTGCTCCAGCATGCACCGAGCGCATTCCACTAGCGTCCGGTTCATGCGCTCCGCGATTCCGTTGAGCTGCGGTGTGTATGGCGGCGTGAACTTCTGCACGATGCCACGCTTGCTGCAGAGCTTGGCCATCTTGTCGGACTTGTACTCACCGCCGTTGTCACTGCGAAGCTCCTTGACGCGCTTGCCGGTTTGCGTCTCCGCAAACGCCACGAAGTGCGCGAACTTGTCGACCACCTCCCATTTGTTCCTCACCAGGTACACCACGCAGTAGCGCGACTTGTCGTCAATAAAGGTGACGAAGTAGCGCATACCCCCGAACGTCGGGGTGCTCATGGGCCCGCACACGTCACTGTGCACAACCTCCAGCAGTTCTTTGGCATGCTTGGGTGATGTCGACTGGAACGGCACTCGCGTCTGCTTGCCGAGCGCACATCCGTCGCACATCTCCCACTTGCTCGCCGACCCGAGGTCAATGCCGACGCCGATTTTCTTCTTGACGATGGCGTCGAGTCCAGCGTGACCAATGTGGCCGAGTCGAAGGTGCCAGAGGTACGACTTGATGTCCCCTTGGCTCCCGTTCGGGATCGCCGAATTCGCTTCGTTCAGGCGCACGGGCGTCATGCACAGCTTGAACAGCTTGCCCTCACGTGCGCCGATCGTGCACTTCATCCCCTTCAGCTCGATGAAGCATCCGTCGCTGTCGAAGGTCACCGATCCGACGTCCTTGGTGAAACGCCCGATCGAGAAGAGATTGCGCGTTAGCTTGGGAATGTGCCACACGTTCGTGAGCACACCCTTCTTGGTGCCGCGAGGCGTCTTCATTTCCATGACGATGTCGCCGCTGCCGATCGCCTGAACCACACCGTCGTCTGCGAGACGCACGTCGACCGGAGTGAAAGCCTTGTAGTTTCTCATGAACTTCTTCGAGTGCGCCATGTGTTGCGTCGCACCCGAGTCGACCAGCCATGCACCATTCGCCAACGCCGCCATGGCCATATCGCCATCGCCGTCTACGAAGAAGAGATAGTCGCCAGAGTCGTCCTCATGCGCGACGTTGGCACGCTGCGAGCGCTGCCGCTCCATGTTGTCCTGGATCCGCGAGGGGCACTCCGCGATCCAGTGTCCATACTTGCCGCAGTTGTGGCACGCACCGCTCTTCTTCGACGGTCGGCCCTTGCGCTTGTTGTCCTCATCATGAACGCCTGACCAGGCGCGGCGCCATCTCCATCGCCACCCTGCTCCTTGCGCTTCATGTCTTCATGTAGCAGCCGAGACGTCACCAGCTCCCACGTCAGCGTGTCGGATCTTGATTCCAACGCCGTGATCAGGAACTGGTACGACTCGCTCAGGCTCCCGAGAAGCGTGATCACCAAGTCGTCCTCGCTGACTGGAGCGCCGACCGCGTCGAGCTGTTCCGCCAGAGTCTTGAGCTTGTTGATGTGTTGCAGCACATCATCACCTTCCTCCATCATGAGCGTGAAGAATCGACGACGAAGGAAGAGCTTGTTCGCCAGGCTCTTCTTCTCGAAGTGTCCTTCCAGTCTTGACCATGCATCATGCGCGTCCTTGGCCGACCGCACCAGCGGCAGCTGCGAGTCCTCCATCGCAAGACAGATGATCGCCAGCGCCTTGCGCGACTTCTTCCGGAAGAGCGCTTGATCGGTCGCCGTCTGGCAGTTCTCCAGCTTGATCTCCCCGCACGTGACTTCCCACAGCTCGCGCTCTTCCAGCACCATCTGCATCTTGAACTTCCACGTGTGGAAGTTAGCTCCGTCGAACTTGTTGATGCGGAAGGCGGAAGGCGGCGTGGCGTCCATGGCGAAGGCGTAGTCGGGGTCTTGGGCAGGAAGGTAGAGCTTGGGCTCATAACCTAAAGGCTTGGGTCGTTGTTGGCAAAATGCAAAGTGATTGATTTAGGTCCTTAGTTCACAAACTCCTTGCTACCTCTAAGCCTACTGGATTTCCTGCTGGGTACACTGAGTTATTTCAGCCAATCGCAGAGCGCCACGTCGATGCCCATCTTGTACCCACAATCTTGTACCCACGTGCAGCGTAATCATTTATGGCGTAATCAGTGGGAAGTAATCTTCGTCCCGTAATCGCCAGAGTGATTGCAGTGCCACTGAGTGAAGGTCATACCGGTACCCTACCGGTATACCGCAGCTGCTCGAGGCGTCTCCTTGACAACACGGGCGAGTCGCAGTCATGAGATGCATGAGCGCACCCACAGCTTCACGAAATGGCGCGTTCAGCTTGATCGCCAAGTCGCTCGCAACCAGTCGTGAGCTCAAATCCACGGGAGACACCACAGCCTTGCACTCGTCCATACCGAAACGCTTCAGGATGTCATCCACATACCGCCGCTGGCACATCGTCACGCTGCCGTTCGGGCCGTCTACCAACTCGATGCCTAGAATGAAGGCACACTTGCCGCTGTCGGTCATCTCGAAGCGAGTCTTCAGCTCGCGCTTGGTCTGCCTGATGAGCTCAGCCGAACTCCCGGTAATCAGTACGTCGTCCACGTACACGAGCAGCAGCACGCAATGACCGTCGACTTCCTTGATGTAGAGGCACGGGTCATAAGCCGACACGTGAAATCCGATGGAACACACGAACTCGTCGAACGTCTCGTTCCACACGCGCGATGCCTGTTTGAGACCGTAGATGGCTTTCAGTAACTCCACGCAGTCGAAATCGCCATCCAGCTCCACGCCTTCCGGAACGACGCAAAACACGAGTTCCTTCATGATGCCGTACAGGAACGCAGTCACCACGTCCAGTTGGTCGACGGGCCAACCAAAGTATTTGGCTAGGGCGATCACCATGCGCAGCGTCACGTACTTGATCACAGGCGAGAACGTCTCGGTGTAGTCGATGCCGTACTTCTGCTTGAAGCCCTTGGCCACCAGGCGCGCCTTGTACTTCTCGATTGATCCATCGGCTTTTCGCTTGATCTTGAACACCCACTTCGTACCGATGGCACGCTGACCTGATGGTAGCTTCGCACCGCGGAACACACCACGTAGACGCATCGACTTGAGTTCCGCACGAATGGCTTTGCGCCAGTGCGCTTGGTCGGGTCCGTTGATCGCCTCTTGGAACGTCGATGGCTCCGACAAATCGCTTGCTTCCACGGCGTTGGCACTCGCACGCCAGAATACAGGAGGACTTGAACTGTCTTCATCATCTTTTTCTTCTTCGTCACTTGGCCCTGATTCCACTCGCACACTTGAACGGCGTTTTGGTCCGCGCTCGAACGACTCGTTCGGCGCACTTGCTTCTTCCAGACCAGCTCCACGACTCGCTTGACCCATGTTGCGGTTACTGTCGGAGCGGTTCTTGCGTTTCCCCGCCTGCTTGAAATCCGTCTGGGCAGGGACAGCATCGCTGATATCCAGGTTGTCGAAATTGAGAACGGCTTCGTCCACATCGTCATCCTGATCCATCGCCGAAACGCCAAAAGTCGACTCGTCGAAGGTGACATCGCGACTGATCACCACCTTCCCCGCCTCGATGTCATAAACTCGGTAGGCCTTCGACACTTCCTCGTAGCCCATGAACACACCGGCGCGAGCCTTCGCGTCCCACTTGAGTCGCTTCTCCTTCGGCGTCAGCACATATGCGCGACACCCGAAGATACGCATGTGCTTCACACTCGGCTTGACTTGTACACGATCTCGAACGGAGTCTTGGCCTCGATCTTGGGTGACGGCAGGCGATTCTTGACGTAAATGGCAGTCATCGCCGCCTCAGCCCAGAAACACTTGTCCAGCTTCGCGTGGTGCAGCATGCTGCGACCGATCGTGACGATGGTACGGATCGCGCGCTCTGCCGTGCCGTTTGTCTGGTGAGCGTACGGAACAGTGGTTTGCTGCTCAATACCTTGGTCTTCGAAGAACGCCTTGAGCGAGTTGGTCGCGAACTCACGGGCTCCGTCGTGACGCACAAACGTTTGTTTGCCGAACTGCGTCTGCACCTTGCTGATGAAGCTCTTGATGTAGTCCTCGCTCTCCGACTTGGCACTCAGGCAGAAACCCTTCATGCATCCGCTGGCCTCGTCCACGATCAGGAGCAGATACTTGCTGCCACCCAGCGAGTCTTCTTCCATCGGGCCACAGATGTCAAAGTGAATCAGCTCGAACACGTCGTAGTGGCGCTTGTCGCGGTTGCTTGGGAACGGCTTCTGGACCATTTTGCCTTGCTGACACCCGACACATGCTCGGTCCCGTCGACTTCGTCGGCATCTTGGCGTCCTTGATCATGCCGTTGTTCACCATCTTGCGCAGCACGTCGATGGGAGCATGACCCAAACGCGCATGAAGGTCAACTTGTCCCGAAGTTGTCGCCGCGTTTGCCATCCGCAGTGGCGTCCGAAGCCAGTACAGACCGTCGACAAGATCCGCCGTTGCCACGACCTTGTTCGATCCTTTGCGCGCAATGAGCATGCTGGCGCCGTCGAACACCACTTGAAACGCTCCACTCTTGTTAATCTGCGGCACCGACAGCAGATTCTTGTTCATACTCTGGCACGTACAGCGCGTTCTGGATCTCGATCTCGCGCTCGTCGCCGTTGGGCAGGACCACCCGTTCCATGATAGTCCCCACACCCTTGATTGCAGCCTTGTTGCCGTCAGCCACCGACAGTTCGCCCTCGTCCCGTTCATCGATTTCAGCGAACTTGGCCTTGTTGTTGCAGATGTGGTGCGTCGCTCCACTGTCGATCGCCCACATGCCGGACATACCCTTGCCCGTCGATATTCCACACTCTAACGAAACCGCAAACGCCACTCGGTCGTAGTCGTCCACGTCGTTCCTCCAGTTGATGTTGTTGGCCCCGCGTCCACGGTTGTAGCCACCGCCGCGTCGAGCTCCTCGATTCTCATCCTTCTGCTTGGTCCAGCACCGTTCAATCGTGTGCCCCAATTTCCCGCAGTACGCACACTGGCGAGACTCGCTCGGCACTGAACGCCTTCGCAGCGTCTTCAGTCTTCACCGTAGCCGTCCTCGCCCTGTCGCTTGATGTGCTCATTCGTCAGCACCTTCACAACGTCTTGCGACCGCAGCTCCGCGTTGCTCATCTCCAGGTTTAGCACGACATTCTCGTAGCTCGGGGAGACTGCGTAGCAAGCAGATCGCCACGTCTTCATCCTCCATCTTGGCGCCGATGCTGCTGAGCTTGGCGCTGATGTTGAGGACCTCGTTGCAGTGATGCAAGACATTGCCGCCTTCCTCCATCTCCATGCTGAAGAGCTGGCGCTTCAGGTAGATGCGTCCAGCCTTCTGCGACCCGCCGTAGACAATCGCGCCCACGCGACCCACGCTTCTTCACAGTCGTCAACCACGTGATGGTAGTCCGCATTCATGTGGAGTAACATCAGTCCAAACGCGATGTTGCTCGCCTTGACGTACTCATCCTTGATCCGCGAGTCCGCGAACGTTGGCGTTGTCTCCCGGTTCACGACATGCCACACCGACTTGGTCAGAAACACGCCACGCATGTAGCGGTTCCACGTCGCGTAGTTGTCGCCGTTGAACTTGTCGATGGAGACCTTGGTCGAGGCGTCTTGAGTAGAGGACATGGTGCTTGGGCTCATAACCTGTTAAAGGTCACAGATCTTGGAGGACGAAGCGGAGGGAGGCTTGAGGCTCTGGAGTCGACCGAGCGAAGACACTTGACCACTTGGGGTTTGATGGAGAATTGAAAGTGATTGATTCGGTCCTTAGTTCGCAAAGTGCTTGCTACCTCTAAGCCTACTAGATATTCTACTGGATACACTCTACTGGATTCCTGAGTTGCTCCAGCCAATCACAGAGCGCCACGCATCTTGCCCATCTTGTACCCAGTATCCTGTCGCAAGTATCCAGCGTGGCGTAAACATCGATGACGCAAACATGTAGCGTAAACATACAGAATGATTGAGCAGGCGGTGAGTGTTGGTCATTGGCACAACCGGTACTCGTACCAGTATACCGGTACCCCACGAGTACCATAACTCAGGTACCGCAATACGCCTCAATGCGAACACTCTGTCACGCCGAGAGCCTGAGTCAGTTTTGTGGCGTGGCCCCGGCATCGCCTTTGTCATGATATCCGCCAGCATCGTCGCAGTTTCGCAGTACTCCACCGTCACTTCACCGCGTTTTACTTCATCGCGGATGTGGTGGTACTTGATGTCGATGCTTGGCGCGACCGTGGTTCACGGGGTTCTTCGTCATCTTGATGCATGACTGGTTGTCCTCGAAAATCTTGAGCTCCGGGCGCTTCTCCAGCAACCGTGAGCATTTCACACACCAATCGGTGCACCCACTTGCCTTCTTGGATGGCCAGGCTCAGCGCGATGTACTCCGCTTCACTCGTTGATAGCGACACGCTCGACTGCTTCTTGCTTCCCAACTGATGGGAGCACCTGTTAGCAGGAACACGTAGCCCGAAGTCGACTTGCGATCCGCGAGATCGCCGGCCCAGTCTGCGTCAGAGTATCCACGAAAGTCCACGCTGTCACCAGGCTTGAAGCAGATGCCGTGTGACTTGGTTCCTGCAGATAGCGAAATATGCGCTTCACGGCCATCCAGTGCTCCTCCTGCGGATTCTCCATGAAGCGTGACACGTAGCCCACAGCATATGCAATGTCCGGGCGAGTCGCAGTCATGAGATGCATGAGCGCACCCACAGCTTCACGAAATGGCGCGTTCAGCTTGATCGCCAAGTCGCTCGCAACCAGTCGTGAGCTCAAATCCACGGGAGACACCACAGCCTTGCACTCGTCCATACCGAAACGCTTCAGGATGTCATCCACATACCGCCGCTGGCACATCGTCACGCTGCCGTTCGGGCCGTCTACCAACTCGATGCCTAGAATGAAGGCACACTTGCCGCTGTCGGTCATCTCGAAGCGAGTCTTCAGCTCGCGCTTGGTCTGCTCGATGAGCTCAGCCGAACTCCCGGTAATCAGTACGTCGTCCACGTACACGAGCAGCAGCACGCAATGACCGTCGACTTCCTTGATGTAGAGGCACGGGTCATAAGCCGACACGTGAAATCCGATGGAACACACGAACTCGTCGAACGTCTCGTTCCACACGCGCGATGCCTGTTTGAGACCGTAGATGGCTTTCAGTAACTCCACGCAGTCGAAATCGCCATCCAGCTCCACGCCTTCCGGAACGACGCAAAACACGAGTTCCTTCATGATGCCGTACAGGAACGCAGTCACCACGTCCAGTTGGTCGACGGGCCAACCAAATATTTGGCTAGGGCGATCACCATGCGCAGCGTCACGTACTTGATCACAGGCGAGAACGTCTCGGTGTAGTCGATGCCGTACTTCTGCTTGAAGCCCTTGGCCACCAGGCGCGCCTTGTACTTCTCGATTGATCCATCGGCTTTCGCTTGATCTTGAACACCCACTTCGTACCGATGGCACGCTGACCTGATGGTAGCTTCGCACCGCGGAACACACCACGTAGACGCATCGACTTGAGTTCCGCACGAATGGCTTTGCGCCAGTGCGCTTGGTCGGGTCCGTTGATCGCCTCTTGGAACGTCGATGGCTCCGACAAATCGCTTGCTTCCACGGCGTTGGCACTCGCACGCCAGAATACAGGAGGACTTGAACTGTCTTCATCATCTTTTCTTCTTCGTCACTTGGCCCTGATTCCACTCGCACACTTGAACGGCTTTGGTCCGCGCTCGAACGACTCGTTCGGCGCACTTGCTTCTTCCAGACCAGCTCCACGACTCGCTTGACCCATGTTGCGGTTACTGTCGGAGCGGTTCTTGCGTTTCCCGCCTGCTTGAAATCCGTCTGGGCAGGGACAGCATCGCTGATATCCAGGTTGTCGAAATTGAGAACGGCTTCGTCCACATCGTCATCTGATCCATCGCCGAAACGCCAAAAGTCGACTCGTCGAAGGTGACATCGCGACTGATCACCACCTTCCCCGCCTCGATGTCATAAACTCGGTAGGCCTTCGACACTTCCTCGTAGCCCATGAACACACCGGCGCGAGCCTTCGCGTCCCACTTGAGTCGCTTCTCCTTCGGCGTCAGCACATATGCGCGACACCGAAGATACGCATGTGCTTCACACTCGGCTTCGACTTGTACACGATCTCGAACGGAGTCTTGGCCTCGATCTTGGGTGACGGCAGGCGATTCTTGACGTAAATGGCAGTCATCGCCGCCTCAGCCCAGAAACACTTGTCCAGCTTCGCGTGGTGCAGCATGCTGCGACCGATCGTGACGATGGTACGGATCGCGCGCTCTGCCGTGCCGTTTGTCTGGTGAGCGTACGGAACAGTGGTTTGCTGCTCAATACCTTGGTCTTCGTAGAACGACTTGAGCGAGTTGGTCGCGAACTCACGGGCTCCGTCGTGACGCACAAACTTGATTTGTTTGCCGAACTGCGTCTGCACCTTGCTGATGAAGCTCTTGATGTAGTCCTCGCTCTCCGACTTGGCACTCAGGCAGAAACCCTTCATGCATCCGCTGGCCTCGTCCACGATCAGGAGCAGATACTTGCTGCCACCCAGCGAGTCTTCTTCCATCGGGCCAGAGATGTCAAAGTGAATCAGCTCGAACACGTCGTAGTGGCGCTTGTCGCGGTTGCTTGAACGGCTTCTGGACCATTTTGCCTTGCTGACACCCGCGACACATGCTCGGTCCCGTCGACTTCGTCGGCATCTTGGCGTCCTTGATCATGCCGTTGTTCACCATCTTGCGCAGCACGTCGATGGGAGCATGACCCAAACGCGCATGAAGGTCAACTTGTCCTGAAGTTGTCGCCGCGTTTGCCATCCGCAGTGGCGTCCGAAGCCAGTACAGACCGTCGACAAGATCCGCCGTTGCCACGACCTTGTTCGATCCTTTGCGCGCAATGAGCATGCTGGCGCCGTCGAACACCACTTGAAACGCTCCACTCTTGTTAATCTGCGGCACCGACAGCAGATTCTTGTTCATACTCGGCACGTACAGCGCGTTCTGGATCTCGATCTCGCGCTCGTCGCCGTTGGGCAGGACCACCCGTTCCATGATAGTCCCTACACCCTTGATTGCAGCCTTGTTGCCGTCAGCCACCGACAGTTCGCCCTCGTCCTGTTCATCGATTTCAGCGAACTTGGCCTTGTTGTTGCAGATGTGGTGCGTCGCTCCACTGTCGATCGCCCACATGCCGACATACGCCTTGCCCGTCGATATTCCACACTCTAACGAAACCGCAACGCCACTCGGTCGTAGTCGTCCACGTCGTTCCTCCAGTTGATGTTGGCCCCGCGTCCACGGTTGTAGCCACCGCCGCGTCGAGCCTCCTCGATTCTCATCCTTCTGCTTTGGTCCAGCACCGTTCAATCGTGTGCCCCAATTTCCCGCAGTACGCACACTGGCGAGACTCTCGCTCGGCACTGAACGCCTTCGCAGCGTCTTCAGTCTTCACCGTAGCCGTCTTCTCGCCCTGTCGCTTGATGTGCTCATTCGTCAGCACCTTCACAACGTCTTGCGACCGCAGCTCCGCGTTGCTCATCTCCAGGTTTAGCACGACATTCTCGTAGCTCTTGGGAGACTGCGTAGCAAGCAGATCGCCACGTCTTCATCCTCCATCTTGGCGCCGATGCTGCTGAGCTTGGCGCTGATGTTGAGGA